>VYXC01009841.1:46942-71345 GCA_013397175.1 Platysteira castanea
TCATGAAAATGGCAAAAGAATACTTTTTGGGGCCTATCTTACATTATAACCTATGACAACCAGCTGTACCCAGGTGGATGCAGCACTGCACCTGCCTCAGGTGCCAGCTCCCTGCCCGTCCGTGCCAGAACTGGGGCTGGCGTGGTGGGCACCCAGTCTGTGGGGAGCTGGGTGAGTCCCCCCGAGGAGGGGCTGCAGAGGCCCACGGCTCCTTGTGTCAGTGCTGCTGCTTTAGGAGTTCCCAGAGACTGCAGAAATCCTCCCTGGAAATACAAGCCACGGGGTTTTCCTCAGAGGCTCCTCCAAGTCTTTTATGGACTCAAGAGTGTCACATGCCTGTGAAGAGCGGACCACTAAGTCCTAACTTGGGCTCACACAAACCACAACTGCCTGCTTGAGTTAAAATATGCCCAGTCGGGCTAATAACAGCAGGTATGGATTTCAGAGAGGCTCATCTGACCCAGCTCCTCTCTGCTCCGTTGGGATCTCAGTGGGAAATGCACAGGGAGCAGTGCTAGCCGGGACTTGGCAAAGGCAGGGGAAGTTATTGCAGTCTGCTGAGGGCAAAGGAGCCCCGAGGGGGCTGCGTGCATCATCTGGAGCTGCAGAGGGACATGGCACAAGCCCTGTCAAGCTCTTACTTTCCTCTGAGTTCTTCATGTACTTTTGCTGCTGCAAGAGGCTTCTGTGGTGTCCACAGGACACGTTTGGGTACCCAGAGCTGAGAATGGCATTCAGGGGCAAAATCAGTAGTTGTTGGAATAAATTGTGTTTTCCAGCAGGCACGGCAATGTGTCCCTTCACAGGCAGTAAGTAGGTATTTGTTCAAAACAATTAGACTCCATAGCCTAGTTTAGTACTTAATCAATTTATGTGGTTTGTTAAAGTACCTGCATATGCCCTTAATAAGTACTGACACCGTTTTCCTAGAGCACTGCTATGTGCTTACAGAGAAATTACACTTTTAATTATACCACAGAAGCCTAATGGAAAATCTAATTATGACAGCAACTTTTGTGCAAATAGTGTACCTTCTGTAATGCAGTTGCTTTGCTGTAGAGCTTTGGGACAGGAAATGGATTCAGTGCAGAGTTTGTGCCGTGCTTCATGGATTATTTATTAATCACTGCTATGTATTATTTGTATGCTGTCACAAATGTCCTGGTAGCTGATGCAGTAAAACAGGCAGATGGGAGTCCTTGCTCAAAAGACTCTCACTGGTCTGAACCCAAAATTTGTGTAGTAGTGGAAATGCTGAAGCTGCTGCTCAGGGATTTGTGTCCTGACTTTTGATTCTCTGGTGTCTAATGTGGTGTGAACTCTGAAATGTTTGGCATGGATTAGGATGTTCACAGGTTTCCTTTGTGCCTAATTAGGATTCAGCTCATCTTGGAGCCTCGATCTTCTTGGGGACAATGTACAAATAATTTAGATCAGGACTTCATTCCACCCTTCTCCTTCTGGAGTGACCTGCTGCTCACTAGCTTTCCATGGTCATGGTTTCTCTAGTAGCCCCAACTCACCAGAGGGTTTATTAGTAGATTGTGTGGAACAAGTCTCTGTTTTATTCAGGTTTTCCCTTTTGTGAGCTCCAGACACTCCCAGGGATTTTGTTGGATCTTGCCAGTACTTTCTGAAAATTCAGCAATACTTACAGTGCTTTAGAACAGTGTGAGATGTCTTAGTTTGGCTGTCACTTATTCAAAGAGGAAAGCTGGGGTGTCCAGTGCTGTTCAGAGTGGGTCTAAGCCTGTTTCTGCTCAGTACTCAGCACGAGCATCAGCAGGGACAGAGTCAGAACAACAAAGCCATCTTGCACATCCCATCCCTTCTGCAGATGGACTTGCCTTGGGGAAGAGGAGCCCTGCAGCTGCTCACTGGCAGTGCCTCGGTGTGCTGGGAGCAGCTCTCAATTTATTGATTACAGCACACCAAACCCCTGAGATTTTCAAAATACTTTGCTTCAGTGTCTGAAAAGTCAGTCAGGTTCTTAATTACCTTGCAGTTCATATGCAAAGGGGTACAGTGAACCTTCTGTTCATAAAAGGAGGGTGAACTCTCTCTCTTTGCTGTCTCTCCCCAGCTGGAGCTGTTGGAGGCAGGGATCATCCCTCTGTGTCTGTGTACAACTCCAACCACTGGAGCTGCTCCTCTGGGGTATTACGGAGCTACTGGACATTAACAGAGGTGCCCTGGTACAGCAGGAACGCAAGGCATGGCTGCCACACAGGTTGAAATTTATCCCAGTCCCTACACCCTGTGAAGTGTGGGGAGCTGGAACACCCTGATGATGGGAACAGAGCTCTCTGACATGGGGTAAGCTGAGCTTCTCAGGACAAATCCTTGGCTCCTTTGAATGGTTCCTCCTCTGGCTCCTCCCAGAGAAGTGCCTGGACAAAAGGTTCATGACACTCTGTGCTGGTTTAAAACCCACTCGAGCTGCTCCCCTTTTCCCCTACCCCTTCTGATAATGCAGGAACACCAGGAGAGATTATGAGTTGGAATCACAATTTACTGGAAAATTGCAATAACCACAACAGTATTACAAAAAGAGGGTTCAAAAGAGAGGGAGAGTTTTACCCACAGGAGTGTAGTAACCACTGAATAAGCAAAAATGCTTCCTGAAGACATGCCCTAGTGTAATTTCCCAAAGGCAAAGTGACAACTGGCCCTGGGCTGGGGCCGTGTGGTATTTGGGAAAACAAAACCAGTACATTTCAGGGAGTATCTTATGGCTTAACTTCTTCACCCCCAGCCCCAAACTAACAGAAAGCAGGGACAAAGCAAAGCTTGGGGAGCTTGTTTGTCCGAATGAGGGAGTGTGCTGCCGAAATGCCAGCTCTGTGTGCCCAGCAGGGTTTGGGCCCCGCTGCAGGAGCTCTCCCTGGGGCAGCAGCAGTGTGGCAGCACTGGCAGCAGTCCCCATCTCACACCCTCTGCGCACTGAGAGCAGCAAAAGAACGTGGACAACTCCCCACTCCTGGCCTCAGCTTTTTTGTGGCCGAATCCACGTCCCCCAGCAGTGACGTGGGTGGCATTGAACAGACAGCACTGAACACTCCCCTGCCTCAGCACCCAGGACACACTCCAAAGGTTGTTGACCTCTGAGGATCCTATTCAGAGCAGAGTTAGAGCAGCAGGATATTTTCAATTAATATTTTTACTTGTCAGTGGAACAAGAATTGCCCTGGAACCTGACTTGAGCACGAGTCCCTCTGTGTGTGTATTTAACAGGGCCCATCTCCCTTTTCTGATTTTCTGTGTGATAGATCAGAAAAAAAAGTTGCTGCTCTGAGCTTGTAATTTTTCTTGGTTGCTTTAAACCCATTAGTTCTGCTTGGGTGCTTTGTGGCTACTAATAGATAATGTTATGGGAAGGACTGTAAAACCTGATCACTGGAGAGTGCTGGAAATGTGCATGTCTGTTAGTGTGTAGAGTGTCTTTTTCTGCAAACTCTAAAGCATATTGCAGTAACCTCTCCTGCCATCACGAGTCCTCTGCCTAGACCAGATGTGATCACCTGGTGTTATATGTTTCCAGATGAGCTGGAAAGCAGTTAAAGCATCCTGTTGGCTCCCTTCTTCCTTATTGCTTTAATCACAGACATCTCCATTTTTCCAGACATTCCCAGCGTGGTATATTAAGGGTGGTAGATTAAAAATGAATGAAAGGAAGGGGGAAGGTGAGAGGGACAGTGCCAAGCTAAAGCTGACCATCTGTCCTCTGTCCCTGAAAATGAAAAGCCAGTTTTGGGAGGGGACTAAGGGGACCTCGATGGCTGGAGTGGCTTCAGAGCTAATGGCAATGCCCACTGCCCTGCAGGCAGGAGATTGTCAGGCAGAAATCTAGTTGGAAATTATTTTAGTATTTCCTGGGCTGGTGTGGTTTGCTTTGGCCTAATCCACCTTCAGTGTTTTTATTCTTTGTCTCATGGAGGTATGTACAGCCCTGAATTGTCTTGCTGAAGGTACTGGTGCCAGGATGAGGCAATTTTATTGCAGAGGATCCATCCCCAAAGCTTTCCAAGTGCCTGAGATTATGGAAGTTACCCTGCCTGTGCAACTTAATTGCACTACTGGGCTAAGGCTGCTGTAAAGATATCCCTGTTAAGTTATTAACTGATATCAACTCAGATTAAATTTTATTTCTTGAATGATGATGATCAGAGCAGTCCCACGAGGTAGAACTACAGAGAACAGGTTTACTAATAAACAGTGCAGAGCAATCCTTCATTTCTCATGTCTGTGAGAAGCCTGGAGTGCAACAGATTGCTGCTGGAGGGTCCTGCCTGCGAGGCTACTTTGCTAAAGCCTTCTGTTTTATTTCAGCATTTGCTGAGCTGCAGGACAGCATTAGGCTGGCCTGCATTTACACCAGCGAGGGGCTCCAACACTGCCGAGTGCTTCCAAGGCTGCTGGGGAAGAACTGAAAAATGCCTCGGGAATAATGGCTTCCCCAAAGCCCTCATTTTCACAGTGGTTGCAGAGTAAATCTTTCTCTACGCTGGCCTCCACATCACAGCCCCACTCAGAAGCGTCAGTTCAGACCTGGCCTCTCACAAAATTACCTGATGCCTTTCAGCTGAATATTGTCCCAATTTCGAGCCCATTAGGTGACAAGAATATTCACTGTTGAGGGAATGGAATGTTTTAGAGTGTGCCTAGGCTGGTAAGGAGATGAGGTGGCAGATAGAGAGGGGGAACGGAAGGCACAAGGCAGACAGCCAGGACCACAAACGCTTTTCAAACCCCTCGAGCTCCGAGTTCAGGCCTTCCTGTTTCTCGTCCAAAATCCTCTTGCCCACTGATGCCCACTTTGCTTCAAGGAAAGAGGAAAAGGCCCCCAAATGCATCCAAAACTTTATGACTCTCAGGTATGTTATGACTTAATTTTGCCATCCCTGAGCTAAAAGCAGCATTTGTGTGGATGTGAGCAACGTCAGATTAAGGAAAGATTTCTGAAGCAGGAACTGGGCAGGGGCAGCCCAGCTGGGGGACCCGGGAGCAGCTGGGGACTGGCCCCTTCTAATGATCATTAAGCCCTTTTGCCACTGACAGATTCTCAGCAATTCCTTTGCTTCAGAAGCAGGGGAAATTCCCGTGGCAGAGGCAGTGGGGGTGTTCCACAGCCACCCATCACCTGTTTGTGTGCAGCGGGGCTGGCGTGTGCCAGGGCAGGCCAGCTCATCCCAAACCCACCACTCCTGCTTCCCACTGCCACGAGCACGGGGCAGGTGGCAGTCCCAGCAGCAGCTGGCACAGCTCCTGGCCCAGGGCTGAGGGGTAATGTTGCCCTGGTTTTTGCTAAAGCCTTCTGTTTTAACCTTGGAGTCAGAAATTCTTTCTCACACAGTTTCATGTAAATAATAGCCAATGTTTACTTAATGGTATTTTCTGTTTTTCATTCCTTTTGTGATAAGAGAACTTTGATGAGCATCTTTTTTCTCCAGTAGGATTGAGGAGGAAGTGACATGCTCTCCAATCCCTCGTGGAGTTGGGAATTGTATAAGACGTGACACATGTCAATAAAGTGTCTTTTCCCTCCTTTCTGCTGAACCTGGCAGGTGTGAGAGCGTCTTTATTGTGTTTTCCCAGACACAGGGTAACACCCAGATCCACAGCATCCTGGAGAGCCAGCGGGTCCCTGTGCCCCACTCACCAACCCCACTCCTACACAGGGGTGTGCTGGATTTGGACATTTCAGTGCAGTCTGGAGTGGGCACACGCAGCCAGCATGGGAATCAGATGCAGGTTTGAGCAGAGCCACACTGTTATGAACAATTTTGGCTTTCTTGGGCCAGTAATGTAATGTAAAGGTATTAAGTTGTTAAAAGCATTTGAATGTACGGGAAGTGGGGCTGGGGTTTCTTATTTTCAGATAATAAAACAACAGAGACTCCCTGAGTTGATAAGAGACAACAGAAGCACCCCAAGGCAACGCCCAGGATGGTTGGCCGATGATGAGCCATCAAAAAGCTGAACAGCAGTAAATGACTGTCTTTCCAAGGGCAAGCATCTGGACTCGGGGTTGGGCAAGATCCCTCTGGGGAGATAAAGGGACTGCAATTTTTGGGAGGAAGCCTTGTTTCGGGGGTGGCCAGGGAGCAGGGAGGGAGGTTTTTGGTGCTGTGTGATGGTTTTATTTTCGGGGGTATTCTCTGGATTGTCATGCGGGAACTGGGCCTACCCCAGTTCTCCGTCTCCAGCTGCTGTTTTTAATAAACTAGTTAACCTTTTCCAAAAAGGTTTCTGACTCGTTTATAACAACACCACCTACCTGGAGGGAAAATCGGGGTGGGGGAATTGCTGTTGCCTTTTATGCAGATACAGCTTTTTTTTTCTTATTCTTGGTGTCATGTGAAGGAGCCTGAGCAAACAGCCTTGCTCCAGGGAGGAATCCCATGAGGGTTTCTGAGCAAGGCTCCACCTGGCATCCTCCTGTGCCACGCTGGAGAGCTGCCCCTCTCTGTTTGGGATGGGCAGGAGCCCCAGCAGCACTTCAGGCATCCCACACCTGGGAGAATCCATTCCTGCTGAAGGGAGACAACAGGAATCACCACAGTTTTGCTGGAGGAAGCTGAATTTATAAGCAGTTGATGACACTCTGAATCAATGTATTTATGAAAAGTGCCTGTAATATGTTAGCACAGTTCTTAGATGAAAGTGGAGCAGAGGAGGGAAGAGGGATGCACCAAAAACCTTGGATGAAGTCCAATATTCAGGCAATAAGACCTTAAGAAGCAGGCATCATTACAAGATAATTGACTGTGGAGAGCAGTCACACATCCCAAGGTGAAGCATAGGGCACTTAACATATCAATAAGGTCAATTATCTGATTATGTCAGCTGCCTTAGTGCTGTTATTAACCTATATTGCTCTTATTAACCTTTCTGATGAAGAATCTTTCAAAAATAATTATATTAAAGTACAAATCTCTCAAGTTTAAAATATGTGAATGTTTCATTTCAGTAGTCGTGTGTCACAGGATAATGAACAGCTGATTGCCTGGCTGACACAATGAGGTTTTTAATCAGGCTCTTTTCCCTAGGATCAGCGTGTTCACTCTGACAGCCTTCCCTGGGCGCAGGCAGGCTCATGAAAGCGCTGCTGTCATGTTACCAGTGGCAGGATTTAAAATTGAAATGTGAGTAAATAAGACAAGAAATGTAACGGGTATGCTGAGGAGAGGGGTCCTGGGAAAATACCCACGGAAAGCCCGTGCAGGCAATGCCAATTATTAAAGCATACAGCTGATTCAATTAGTGCCTATGCACTTGTGCATACAGGATTTACTGCCTCGCACAGCTGATCAAAGGGAACACACAGCTCAGGAAAATTTGTCCATATTCTTTTTGTCCTTTTTTCCCTACTGCAGAGCATTTTGAAGTGGGAAAGCGTTTTGCCACAACTTTCAGCCATTCTTTCATCTCTCGGGGAATGTGAGTGTTCTAATTTCTGCTGTGGATTACTAATTCATTAGATGCTTTTGGCAAAGCCAATGCAAATTCTGCTCACTATCAGTTTTGATCACTGTCCTGTTTCTCTGTGTATCTGTGGAATAGGTGAAGCATCATTTCGTGCAGTGTGGCTGTGCAGTGATCATAACCAGGGGCCTTGTTTTTACCTGTGATGACTTGCCATGTTTACACCTTGACGTGGTTTGATTTTCGATGACTACACTGAGCATCCATTAAAGGTGCCTTTTTTTACCCCTGGAATTTGTCACTAATTTGAAATCACTGGGCATTTGGAAAAGTTTAGGTTAAGATTTCTTATGTCCATTTTGGGCTGACATGTTAGAAGTGTCTGGTCTCCCTCTTTGATGTCCAAGTGAATGCCTTTGCTAGTCAAAAATGAGAGGGAGGGACACCTAAAAAGCTAGGGCAGAAACATTATCCTTCCATGAAATTTCCATCAAGTATCTTCTCCAATTTTCTTCCTTTGCCAAGACCACCACTGTCAGCACAAGACATCTGGGGCTTGGGAAGGGCAAGTATTTCTGCAGTCACTCCACATCTTCTGTTCCCTCTTTTATATAAAAGATAACAGATGATAAAAGTTAATTTCCTTGTTTCCAGGTCCTACTCGGGAGACCCTGATATACTTCTTGTTGCATGTTGGGAATACTGAAGGTGAATCATTATTCCGGATGAATCCCTGTGAAGTCACCTCCTTGCACCACCAGCGTGAGGATGTGGCCTTCTATCAGACCCCAAACCACTGCAAAATCCAGGCACTTCTGTGACCATCACACAGCTCCTGGCTCAGGTAGTTCAATTTTTGGTGCTGATGAACATTTCTTCTGTCTCATACACCTTTTGCACTTCTTTTTTTGGGATTAGGTGCCACACATGCACATTCTTGGTCACATCCCTAGCTGTAATCCTGTTGGAGATGTTTGTGTCAGGAGTATGGCTCTGCTGATTTCTTGCAAAGTTCTCTGTTAAGTCTGCTGTGAACACAATGCCTCTGCAGTGTTCTGGGAGTGAAGTGAGCTATTAGGACTGCATTGGAAATCAAAGTCTGCTGGGAATAGTTTGGAGGTAAGGAGAGGGCAACTCACTGAAATGAGGACTCAAGAACACTCTGTCTTGCAAGTGAGGCCTCTGAGCCATGTCAGTGCACCTGCAGAGGCCCACAGGAACAAATGTGCATCCCTTCCAGGAAAACAAGATCTGCTTTTATCTCCCACTAAGGTGTCAAAGCTGCAGCAAGTCTAAATGTTTGGGTCGTTTTTTACCCATTAGCCTTCCATTGGGGCTGGAATTGGCTTAACCAGCCATTATGAAATTTATGGTATCTGAGATCTGATTTTGGGGTTGTTTGGGTTTTTTTGCCTCATAGAGGAGCGTTTCTTTCTGGGTTACCTTGAAGATTGGAGTGTTATCATGGTTTCAAGAAGTGGTTTCTCTGCCCTGGGACTGCGCTGTCAGTTCTCACAGGCTGGTAAAATTGGCTGAAAGTTGATGCCATCACCCCCTACACACTGGCAAACTCTCTCCCTTTTCATCTCTGTTTTTTTTTTAAGACATCTGGGAGATGCTGTCAGGACAAGTTCAACAACAAGCGTGATATCTCTTTCTGAAGATTTTCCTTCCTCTTTTAATCACTGGTTTTGACATTTGTATTTAGGTCCTCTCTCTTGTTTGTCAATAGTGTCAAATGAAAGCTCTACCAGACAAGAGGTGAAATCTTTGATTAAAAGGCAGATATCCAGTGGTCTGAAACCGGTTGCTGCTGCTGTGGGATTGAGTTTGCTTCCAAGGTAAAATCCAAGAGGAGATATTTGCTGGCCTGAAAGCTTATCTGACTTCATTTCCCCACATATTACTTCTTATTTTCTGGTTGGTGAGTGAGAGTGGTCTGTCAAAAATCTGCTGCTGCTCATCCTTTTGAGGATATTTGATGGTCAAGGACCCCTGTATGTAGGAACTGGTAACTGGCCAGTTGGAGGGAATCTGTACAGAGAATTGTTAAGCTCTAGAAGATCTTTGCAAAGGTAGAGCTGGATATTGCCACATTTGTGTACCAATTTACGTTTTCCTGTTTCTAGAGAAAATCTTTCAAACATTTCTTCTTTTACATTTACCAGCAAGAGCAGAAGGCTGTAGCAAGGTGAGGGGAAATAGGCAGAGGAAGATGCTGAAAGCCAGATTTTATTTCATATGTTCCCAGTCCTGTGAAAATCTGTGCAAGAACTATCAAAATGGTATTTTTCTTCTTTTCCTTTATTTTTTCCCTCCAGTGCTGAATTTCACTGTACTGACAGTTTTAAATTCTTTCATCTCTATATCATTCAGTTATTTGGTGACAACCTTCCTGTTCCATCTTCAGTTTTTCAGGGCTCTAGCCATCCCTTCAAGCATCACAGGACTGGCTCTTGGAGACTCTTAGCAGGTCTTCAAGGATTACCAACCTGTTCCTCATAGCAGCCTGAAATAATGCTTCTTGCTCCAGTGTTTTACAGTTCAAGCATTTATATTTGTGTTTCTGAATCAAGGCACCACTTGGGACACAGATTTGGGAACCTTCCTGATGAAAACCCAGGGCAGTGAGGGTGTTAGTGCTGCTTGCCCTGGGTTATGGGATAGCTGAGAGCCTCTGGCATCCCCCAGTCCCTCCGTGACCAAGGCAAGGAAGCGCGTGAGAAACTCATGGATGGAAGAGTCTGGCTGCTCCTGCAGAAAGCAGAGGGAACATTGTGGGCTGTGGAAGGCCCTGATTTAATAGGAGACACTGGAAGATGTAGAGAAATAAAAGGCCTTTAGGAGAGCTGAAATTCTGCTTCTTTCCAGATCAGCCTCCCAAGTGTGCCTGGGAAAGCACAATAAAGACGCTCTCACACCTGCCAGGTTCAGCAGAAAAGGAGGGAAAAGAGAGAGTTTATTTACATTCGACATATTTTATAACATTTTCAACTCCACAAGGGATTGGAGGACATGCCACTTCCTCCTCAATCCCACTGGAGAAAAAGGACGCTCATCAAAGTTTTTCTGATTACAAAAGGAATGAAAAACAGAATAGACAGTTAAATAAACATCGGCTATTGTTTACATAAAACCGTGTGAAAATCTCTGACTCCAAAGTTAAAACAGAAGGCTTAGCAAAAGACAGGACAACACCCAAGCTACCACATTCTACTTCTTCACATTAGCTGCAGCTGTCTGTGCTGCAGCTACCCTCGCTGTACAGAGGGGAAGATTTATCTCTTTTCTCCCCTTTTTTCTTCTTTCCTTTCTTTTCTCTCTTTTCCTTTCTTTTCTCTCTTTTCCTTTCTTTTCTCTCTTTTCCTTCCTTTTCTCTCTTTTCCTTCCTTTTCTCTCTTCTCCTTCTCCTTCTCCTTCTCCTTCTCCTTCTCCTTCTCCTTCTCCTTCTCCTTCTCCTTCTCCTTCTACTTCTCCTCCTCTTCTTTGTTCTTTTAGTTTTTGTCTTATTTTTCTTTTTCCTGTTTCTTTCTCATCCTCTTTAGGAGCTGAGAAGGACCACAAACACTGTAATGGCTTCACAGACTGACCAGTCACTCCTGTTTGTAGTGGATATTCTCTGCATAGAATTAGCTGTCTTTAAAATTCCCACAAGGCAGGCACAGCTGAGTAGACATAAAACTTCTTTTAAACAAATAATCAGATATTAAACAAACAATGGAATTTCAAGAGAGCTGTTTGAGATGATAGGGAACTGCTGGATTTTTACGTGAAGTAAAGCAAATCAACAGTAATTGTATTTGTCTTGTCAAAGGAGGGAGGGAGTTTTAGAGGTGGAAAACTGACGCTTTTAAAGACATTGGGCTTGGCTGGTTGCCGTGGTTTGGAGAATCTGCAAGTAATTGTGCACACTATTAATTAAACAGAAGTTTGTGAATTTTATTCTACTGGGAATTTGCTACAAAAATAATGTTTTGAGGCTTTGTAATGATGTCTCAGTTGGACATTGCTTTCATGAGACACATGACTCATGAGAAAATGAAATCCCACGTAGTTCAAGGGAACGCAGAGATGAAGAGCCCTGTGCAGCAGAAGAAACCCAACAGCAGAGAGAGGCAATTTTTGCCACTGATCCCAGAGGAATTCTGTAAAACAGCTGCATCTGCTCAGGACTGTTTACTCTGGTTTATGTGGTTTTGTCCCAGCTACCAGAGATGCCACCATTGTGACTGCAGTCAGGGATCTGCAGTGCCAGATGAGCCTTGAACAAACCATTTAAACAGGACTCAGTTTAGCTCTGCCTTCCCTTGGATGTCAGTGTTTCTCTATTAGTGTCCACCTGTTAGTGTTCGCTCTGGTTTTTTATGGCTGTTTCTTGATGTTAAAAAGTCCCGAGCCCGAGCCAAGAGAATGGACAATCCTGCGCATTCGTGTTCAAGTTGTTTATTGTTTTTTATCTCTTAGAGTTTGGAGCAAGGACACAGCAGAACCTGGTCCTCCAAGAATTACAGCAGNGCAAAACCATGAGACACCTCTGCAGCAGCTCATCTGTGGATGTTTCTGCTCCCAGTCACCACGAGGAAATGCAAAGGCATGTGGAAATGAAAGCCAGTTTGAGTGAGATTGCACCATCTTGGCTTGCTTTGGAGTCAATTCTTACTTTACCTGGCATTCCCAGTTGGTCTCTGTTAATACAAGAGGCTTGTGCTTTGCTGTGCCACGCCAACAGCGTCCAAGTAATGCCTGAAGTTACTTTTTGTCTGTCAAGAGCCCTGTTCAGTGGCCAGTAGCCTTAGTGCCAAAGCCTGGTCTGTTCTCTGTTGACTAAGCTCAGAGTCAGCCAGCTCTGGACTGGGCACATGCCACGGGGGCTCTGGCAGAGTCATCCCACTGCTGCTCATGGCATGATGCACTGGAGCTCTGGCTCCTGGGGCTGGGGAGCTTGGAGAGTGGGTGTGGGGTGATAGGGAATGCTAGAGAACAGGATTTCATGCAAAATTGGCACCCATCGTGAGGCCAGCAGGACCAGGCCAGTGACTGTCCCCCTGTGCTGGGCACTGGTGAGGCCCCACCTCGAATTCTGGGCTCAGGTTTGGGCCCCTCATGACAAGAGAGACATTGAGGGGCTGGAGCATGTCCAGGGCAGGGAACGGAGCTGGGAAGGGTCTGGAGCCCCAGGAGCGGCTGAGGGAGCTGGGGAAGGGGCTCAGCCTGGAGAAAAGGAGGCTCAAGGGGGCCCTGGTGGCTCTGCACAAGTCCCTGACAGGAGGGGGCAGCCGGGGGGGTCGGGCTCTGCTCCCAGGGAACAGGGACAGGAGGAGAATAAATGGCCTCAAGTTGCTCAAGATCAGGTTAAATTGGGAAAATTCCTTCACTGAAAGAGTTGTAAAGCATTGGAACAGGCTGCCCAGAGCAGTGGTGGTGTCACTGCCCCCAGAAGTGTTCAGAAACTGTGTGGATGTGGCACCTGGGGACATGGTTTGGTGCTGGCCTTGGCATTGCTGGTTGGACTCAATGATCTTAGAGGGCTTTTCCAAGCTGAGTGGTGCTGTGATTCTGTACAGGCAGGATGGAGCAAATGTCTGTGTATAAACCTTGGAGTTTACAGTGCTGTGCTCTGGAACATTTCAGCACTCAGCCCATCTCTCCTCGTGACTCAGCTGCCGTGGCCGTTCGGTGGAGATCCGTGGAGAGGGAATGAGTCCTGAGCCACACAAATATTTGGAGCTGTTAACATTCACACAGTGTGACTTTTCCGTAATAACAAGGACCCCAGGGAGGCCAAACTCTGACTACAGGGAATCTTGACAGAAAGTTCACAGCTCGGAGTTGTGGGCTGGTTTTACTTCCACATCAACTGGGAAAATAATTGATCTGGTGGATAGATGGCAGGAGCAGGGCAGAGCTGCTGCTCACAGCTCTGTCAGAGCAAACAGCAGCTTCCAGCACTCCCTGTGTCTGTCCCTGTGGTCGGTGGGCTGTTCCTGGGCTTTCCTTTCTCCTTGGGTGTAAAAAACGAGGTTCACTGTCCTGTTAGAATTTAAAAGTTTAATAAAAAGACAATCAGATACACAGAAATAAAGCAAAGAGGTCACGGCCAGGTGCTTTGGCGCTCAGCCAAGAGCACACCTGAGACCTGGAGAAGTCTCTTTTTATACAGTTTTACTGTCCATTTTTTATGCATATTCAAACTTTTCCAGGAACCTTTTTGCATGGCCACCCCCTGGGCCCGCCTCTTTAGAGCTTGCACAGTCCTATGGTCTTGTGGTTTTATTTTCTTTTATTTTTGGGCTTGGGCTTTTGATTCCCCAGACCGTGAGGGTTGATAATGGCATTGGGCCCCTTTATTCCTCAGGCATAGTGTTGATAAAGGCTTTGGGCCCTTCTGTTTTTTATGCAGGGTGTTGATAGCTGCTTTGGGCCTTTTTTGTTCTTCACACTGAGTGTTGATAGCAGCTTTGGGCCCCATTCTCTGTCCACTTGGAGGTTATCTTACCCGTTCAGGTAGTTGAAACATACTTGCTGAACTCTTTGCTAAAAGAAAGAAAACTACATCCACACAGCAAAAGCATTTCTAACACTATATAATATTCATCTTAATGCTTGCGAAAAGCCAACACTACAATATGCATTTATAACATTGGGGGACACGAGCCAGGCAGTGTTGGGGCACCTGGGGCGAGGTGAGGGGGAGCTGCCCTGCCCTGCCCTGCCCTGCCCTGCCCTGCCCTGCCCGGCCCTGCCCTGCCCTGCCCTGCAGAGCAGCGTGCCAGGCTGGGGGCTGGGGGCTAAACCCGCCTGCCTTCGAGCAGTGGCAGGTGTTAAATAGCAACAGATGTTAATATTGACAAACTGAAGTGGCTAAATGTGGAAATACAGCCCTGCTGAGGCGTGTGAAGTGAGGCAATGACCTTCACACATTACAGATGGAGTCAATAAAAGGAGTTTGACTGCAGTGAGATGATGTGCGGGACTCGGGGCTGGTGTGGTGTGACTTCTTGTCTCCCAGGGAACAGGGTGGGGAGCCTGTCCTAAAGAGGTGACAAACACCAAAAACCCCTGTTGCCCTGGTTTTTGCTAAGCCTTCTGTTTTTAACTTTGGAGTCAGATTCTTTCACACAGTTTCATGTAAATAATAGCCAGTGTTTACTTAACGCTATTTTCTGTTTTTCATTCCTTTTGTGATAAAAAAACTTTAATGAGCACCTTTCTTCTCCAGTGGGATTGAGAAAGAAGTGACATGCTCTCCAATCCCTTGTGGAGTTAGGATTTGCATAAAAATGTGCGTTATGTCAATAATAAAGGCTTTCCCCTCCTTTCTGCTAAACCTGGCAGGTGTGAAAGCATCTTTATTGTGTCTTCCCAGACACAAACCCCAGATGTCAGCACACCTAATTACAGCACCCCGTGACCGTGTGAGCCCTGTATGTGTCCTCCAGCCCCATTTCAGAGACGAGGGAATGGGCAGCTCTGTCAAACATGGGTCCCTCTACAGCTTTAGCCCCTTTTATCCACATTTTCTCTTTTGTTTGTCCAGATCAAGGGTCCAGATGTTCATGCTGCCACAGAAGCTTTTCTACTAACCTGCTTTATATCAGACCTCAACGTATTTAGAGTCACAGCCTGCTTTTTGTGAGTTTAGCCAGGAAATTCAGTGGGCCAAGGTTTTGATCTCTTTTGTTCCAGGGAACAACAGCGATTTCTGCTGCTCTGTGTGATATTATTCTGCAATTTGGGAGAGATGAAGGAGATGCAGAAGGAGATGCTGCATTAAAGGGAGACAGGGTTTTTTTAGGAGCTCCCCTGTATCCAGGCCACGTTCTGTTTCAGCAAGTGTTTGTCCCTTGAATGACCCTGACCATCAGAATCTGCCACAGGAGCCTCCACCAGCCTGTGCTGGGTACAGGCCACCTGAGATCTGGGGAAGCAGCACTGTGATGAAACCCCCTTCATGCACCTTGCTCCCACCTCTCAGGCCCAAACCCACCAAGGGGAAGATTTCCTGATTGAAGGGATGTTCCATGTGCCAGGTTTTTCCTGGGATCCAGTTTTACAGCAAACATTGAAGCTGTTGATTTAAACATGCTGGGGGTTTTTTCTCTGTTCTGGGCGCTGGGCAATATTTGCAGGCAGGGCAGTGCTGCTTTGGGGGGTTCATAACTCAAAGCATCCCTTGGGCCAAGCAGCCTGAGATGTTTTTACCTGGCACCAGCTCCCATGGCAGCAGCAGGCACAGAGATCACAGCCAGGAGACAGCATGGTGATGTTCAGTGACAATATTAGTGGTGGAAATCAGCTTTAATTTTTCACTTTCCATTTCTCTGCAGATCAAAAGTGACTATGCACCATCTTCATTAGCAAGGCAAATACCTCAGCACGCGATTCCCTTTCCTTCTGCAGCGCAGAGCAGGAGATAAGCACACATCAGAGGGGGAACTTGTGATTTCTATGAAAGGATCCCAGTCTGAACTGGAAGGCTTCTGCACCGGGCCCAACCCCACCTGACGTGTGCCAAGTGGAAATCATGAGTTTGGCTGGTGTTTGCTGGTTTCGGTGGGATGCTTTGTGTTAGTGTTGCTCAGACCCAACCACTGACCCAACAATTGCAGTTTTGATTTGTAGATGAAATAATAACTGTGATAACCAGAGCTCAGCCCTTGCCTGCATAATTCCACTCCTCTAAAAATCAGGCTTCCAGGCTCCCTTGAGAGAGCTTGGCAGGCTCAGAGTGTGACTCATCCCCCTCCCAAAATACGACTGATGGGATGAATCACCCATTGACTGGGGAGGATGTCTCTCCTCAGGTAGCTCAGGCAGGATGTCTGGCACTGAGATGTCCGTGGTAGGTGACCTCAGAATTCTCTTTGGTTCTTGCTCCTTGGTGAGCCAGGCTTTTACCAGGACATCTTTGAGGCCCCCTTCCTATATCAGTAGCAGATTAGTTGGATACATGGAGCAGGAAACCGCAATATTTTGTGAGCTGACAGAGGTCCTGTGGGCAGACTCTGCTGTCAGGGAAGCAGATTTGCAGCCACCCTGTCCTTACTGAGGAGTCACAGTCCTTTACCTGCTCCAAAGCACCCAGAACCAGCTGGGCTCAGCCAGGGCTGAGTGGGGCCCGCCCATGTGTGTCTGGGAAGACACAATAAAGACGCTCTCACACCTGCCAGGTTCAGCAGAAAGGAGAAGAATCATCTTTATTATTGACATATCTCACATTCTTATACAATTCTGAACTCCACAAGGGATTGGAGGACATGTCACTTCCTTCTCAATCCCACTGGAGAAGAAAGGTGCTCATCAAAGTTCTCTTATCACAAAAGGAATGAAAAACAGAAAATACCGTTAAGTAAACGTTGGCTATTATTTACATGAAACTGTGTGAGAAAGAAATCTGACTCCAAGGTTAAAAACAGAAGGCTTAGCAAAAACCAGGGCAACACCCGTGGGCAGGGGCTGCAGCTGGGAACAGTCATGAACAGAGTGGGGAGACGGTTTCTAAAACCTCCCTGGTTCTGAAAGCCCACCTATCTGAACCTTTCATTCCCACCACAGGCGAGGGAATTCACATTTGCAGTCATGAAACCCAGAGCTGTTGACTACTTGTTTTCCTTCCTGAGGTCTTCAACACAGACTTTAAAGGATGGCTCAGGCTGTTTGCAGTGATGGAAGCCACAGCACATGAACAGGTTTTCCAGCACGCCCTCACCTGTGAGGTGAGGCAGGGGCTGGTGTGTCTGCGGAGACACAATAAAGATGCTCTCGCACCTGCCAGGTTCAGCAGAAAGGAGGAAAATGGATGGATTTATTTACATTATCTCCTTCTTATACACGTCCCACCTCCACAAGGGATTGGAGAGCATGTCACTTCCTTCTCAATCCCACTGGAGAAGAAAGGTGCTCATCAAAATTCTCTTATCACAAAAGGAATGAAAAACAGAAAATACCGTTAAGTAAACACTGGCCATTATTTACATGAAACTGTGTGAGAAAGAATCTGACTCCAAGGTTAAAACAGAAGGCTTACAAAAACCAGGGCAACAGACAGGCACGGGGAGCTGGCAGCTGTTTTCCACCACGTCACCTTTCCTGTGAGAGGCTGTAGGGAGGAGAAAGATTTGCGCCAGGTCAGAGGTACCAGCAGCCCCCGGGTGATCCTCTACCAACTTTCCAAGGCAAGATGTTCCCCACATTTGCTCTGTTTGAACCCTCAGAATTGCTGAGATTGCTGGAAATAAGACTTGCAAAGGATGAAAGCCTGTGGACTTCAGGACAGACAGGAGTTCAAACGGGCTGCATTTTTTTTCAAGAATTATGCAGAATCTGAACTTCAATTAGCTGGCTTTGTATTTCCAGAGCACTAAAAGCGAGGTGAATTCTGGCTTGGTAATTTTGAAGCTTATTTGTTCTCATCAGAGGGTTTTAGCATTAACCTAGAAGCAATGCAACTTTTAATGTGATGACACAGAGAGCTTCAAGTTGGTAGAGGTCAGTTCTCAAGGATTTTAGCCTGCAGGAACCTACTGATTTTTAATAGGAGTCACACAGCTAAATCCCTGCATATGGTCTTGGAATTCATTCCATAAAGCCAGAGTCTTTCCAAGCCTTTGTTTCAGCTAACAACATTATAAATACTTGAATGACTTTTGGAGATCATGTAGGATATATCACCAGTCAAAATGAGTTAGAAACAAACTGACATGCTCTTGCATCTGGGGAAGGACTGGCTTTTCTTTGGGGTTTGTTGTTTTCTTTAATTTGTAATGAAATAATTTGCTCTGAAAGTTGATTGGTATTGACAAAGAGTATATTCTCTTTCCACTGAATACAATTTTTCCTTTACTTTGTGAATCAGATATGAAAAATTTACCACTTTGATACTAAGGTGAAAAAACCTGCAAGTTTAAAGTTAGTGAGCTTGTAGCTTTTGAAGAGTGTATAGTTGTGGTCATCCCCTCTAGACCTTACGCAGAGTTTCAGGGAAAGCTTGACTTCCAGAGAAGACCATGAATAGAGGGGTGTTTTTGGGGAACTTTTCCTAGGAAGGCCTCCCTCAGTGCAGTGCAGAGAACCCACCTCGCTCTGGTATCTGCAGCACCACCTGCTCAAAGCTCCTGAGTGACCAAGGAGCCCAAGATCTATTAGTGCAACATTCGAAATTGTTATCCAGCCTTACTGCCAAAATGTAGGGCATTCATTTTCCTGGATCACTGAGCTAAATGATTTTTCCTAACTGAGACCTAGGGGCAGAAACACGGGCTCTTGGCTCCCAGTCCAGTGCTCTACATATTTCTCCTTTGTCAGGGAGATGAGCAGCAAATAAATTCACACAAGCCCTTGACAGGAAGAGCATGTGTGGTGAGAGGAGGTACTGCCAGATATTGCATGCTTAATTCAATTAAGGAGTTAGTGTCTGTTTATAGTTAATGGGGATTTAAGGATACATCCCTCGAATGTGTTCTGATTTCCCCCTGGAGAAAGCCCTTCCCTCTCCTGATCTGGGGCTGAGGTGTCTAAAACCTTGCCCATCTTTTCTGAGTCCACAAATCACCCTGTACAGTCTCTTCTCTGGTAAGATTATCTGTGCCAGGGCAAACTATTTCAAGGACAGCTTTAGCCCAAGGGCTCATGGATTACTTCCAGCTGTAGGTATTTCCTTCTGCAAAAACTGCCACCTACTTCTAGCCACAAGGAGACCTGGTTGACATCTTTCACCACTGACATCTGCTAAAATTGTGACAAAAAACTGACATCTTCACCACTGACATCAGCAATCTTGGGAGGCTGAGACCAAGCTTACAGTACATAGGGAGCCCTCAGAAGCCTAGCTAGGCCAGGCTTTTCCTTTCATGCAGTGAAATGACCCATATTGTTATTCTGCTTCACCTGGGAGGCTGGGGGAGCATGGGAGGAGAAGCCCAAGGGAGTCTCCATCTTTGTCTTGCCACAGTGCCCAGGGCTTGGGAGAGAGATGGTGTCTGCAGAGGGTCTGGTGAGTACATTAAGGTGTCCATGCCCTTCCTAGTTAGGGGTTGTGCACCCTGAGGTTCTACAGTTGTGGCCTAACTTCTGGCTAGTAGTATTATCTGTTAATCTTTATTTCTCTTCATTTGAAAAATAAGTTTACATGTACTGGTATGAAGTAGCATTGTTTTTACTAAGCTGAGCACTGCTTCCTCTCGTGTGCAGAGTTTCTGAAGGTTAAAAGTCTGAGCTTTCTGTCTGGGCTGTGCAGAAGGTTGGGTTATTTGCCTCACTTGTGGCTTTCATGGACGTGTTGCCATTAGCCTGGTGCTGCCCTCTGATCTCCAGCTTTACTGAGCCCAGACAGCAGCAGAGCTGCTGGAGTCCCCCTGCTCAGCTGCCTGCCCCGGTTTCTGCAATGCCTGATGCTAATGGAGCTCTGATTGAGCTCTGGGAGTGTGTGTTGTGGGTGCTGCTGCTGTTGTGGGTGCTGCTCCTGGGGGTTTGTTGGTGTTGGGAGGCAGTTGCACAAGTGGTGGCAGCCGTGGCTCAGAACCTTTGAGGTTCTGCATCACCTGCACCAAGCCCTGCAGTTACTTTTCCAAGCAAGGCTTTTTAGGATGAAAGGAGTTTTTAGGGTTTTTTTTTTCATCCCAAGAAATTAACTTTTCCATGAATAAGGAAAATAGTTCTTTAGAAGTTCTGTTTTTCAGCTCTTAAATTTTTTATATCTATTCACATAACAGCTGAGCCGCTCTTCTGCACTAACGTCTGCTTCAGTGTGCCTGTTTCTCAGGGGCACCAAATCTGTCTTGCATTAAACTCTCATTCTTGCATTGTTTTAACTTAGCCGTTTAGAAGGTGGTTCATTTCTAGAGGCAGGTGTAACAAGTCTCTGTTTCCTGCCAGGTCTGGCCCGTGCTTCCTGATGATGCTGAGCTGGGCTGGATCAGACTCTCCTCCTGCCTTCCTTGGGGCTGGTACTACTCCTTCCTCCCCTGTGAGAGCCAATCTTTGCTTGTGCTCGTTTCAAAGTGACCCTCCCTGGGCTCTCCAGGCTGCAGCCACTGCGGCAGCGCTGCACTCTGACATTGATAAACCACAACATATTGTTTAACATATTGCTCCCAGTCCAACATATTGTTCACATTCATCATGGAAGCAGTCAGTACAGACCATTTTATTGCAAACCTGTTTCCTGGTGCTCATCATTAGGTCATTAACCTTAACAATGTCAACATGTTCTCGGTATGCAGTTTAATTGGAGAGCAGTGCAGAGCATTGCACAGGCTCTGCCACAGACAGGGCACAGTTTAAGGGTAATAGAAATGCTGCACCAGCATGGCACTGCTGAGAAATCAAGTCAGGTATGGATATGAGATGCAAATGAAAGAATAATGTCGCTGTACCTTGGGGGACCCAAAGAACCTCTGAGCAGAACCATAATTTGCTGTGAGCACCTGTGCCAGGTGAAGGTTTTCATTTTACAGTATCCAATTCCAGGTACTGTTTTTGTAGGGTTTTTTTTCCTGTGGTGCCTTTGCCAGCTTCAAGGAAAAGAGATGGGCAGTCCAGTGACTTCTGCTCCTCTAACTGCAAATGCTGATCTTGGCAAGGCTTTCCTCTGAAAGTGCTTGTTGAAGCAGAAAAGCTCACGTCTCCTGGGGATAGTTGCTCCTAGGCTATGTGACAGAAATTCAACAAACAACTTGTATATGGGGGAGTCTCATAGGAACAAGTAAACCCTTCAGGAAAATACCCTGATTGTGTAGTAAACTTTGGGGGAAGATTTATTTTTCTTATTTTTCTTACAGGACTTGTGTAGAGAATTATAAAGTATTATACTCGCTGTATGAGCTCTGCTTGGTTATTATGGAGATTATCAGGGCACCACCACCTTGCTTAGTGTAGAGTCAAACCTCCTACAAGTGGGGCCAGGTCTTGGCAGTGTCACCTAAATTTTCTCATAACGCTGTTGAATGCTGATAACCTGTGGTTTGGGTATTAAGGCTGAAATTCAAGGTATCTGTGGGATGTCAGCTTCCATTTCTTGTTGATTTTTATTGGCAGTTATGTAGATGTGAACATTTCAGCCTCAAGTTCTGCTGGGTTTTGATTGCCCTGCAGCAGTGCTTGGGTGGGGTCTCATTAACTGCTGTGCATGTGACTGAGAGAAGCATTGCTCTCCCCTCTCTTCTCCAGGTGAAACCACAAACTGCTCAGCACTGCAAAGCCAAGGGCCAGGGCTGTGCTGCAGGAAAGGAAGAGGTGTGGCAGGGAAGGCACAAGGGAGTGGCAGGTCTTTAGGGGATCCTCTTCTGTTGCCACCTCCTTTCCTATAAAACACAGGTCTGTTTTCCTACCAGCCTGGCCTGTTCCTCCTGTCTCATATTTTTGTATTTTAGCATGGAGCACTGCTCTGCCTTGACAGGAAAGGTCCAGAAGTCTGATTGGCACCCTGTTTCTTCCCCATTACAAAATAAACAAATTTCTTTAGCTTTGCACAGTATTCTTTTGAAAACAAGTATTGATCTATGCAAGTCTGTAGAGTGGGTAATCAGAGTAACCAGTTTGGGGAGAATAAATAAATCAAGGGACAGGAAATGATGGATGAGAATACCATTGAGTGCTTTTAGAACTGGTGGTTTGTTCTGACTGCTCAGCTCCTGAAAGGGTGGGCTGGGTTGATTTTGTAGCCACAAACTGATGTGAAAGCTTTGCCAACTTCAAATTAACCCAGTTGCTAGATGTTACTGAGTGATTTTGAACCAGTGATGCTTTCCAGGCTGACTCTCTTACCCAGTTAAAGACAGTAGCTAGTGAAGAAGGAAAGGCTTCCCTTTCTCTCACTGAGGCATTTATAAAGCATAATCAAGCTTAGTGGTTTGACATTTGTATCCACCTGAGCCTGTCTGCATGGATCATTCAGAGCCAGGTTGGAGGGCAAGAGGAAAGCCTTTAGCAGCATGGTAGCACTGGACTGCTTCAGTCCTCTCAATCCAGAGAAGCTGCTACCCTTACCTTTTTCTAACTTCGCTGTGCACCTCACACAGAACGTGCACAAAGCATGTCCAACCCAAAACAGAGCCTCGGTGGAAAGCAAGAGCTTTCTGTGTTCTTTGTGCATGCGGAAGCATCCAGCTGTAGGGCTGTGGGAACAGTGTGCTGTGGCTGCAGGTCAGGCATCTCCCTTTTGGCTTGTGACTGCCAGAATCAGCAATCTTCCCCCAGATACCTCCTCTCTTATCCCACCCTGTGTTCTTTGCTGCCTGGATCCAGTCCCAAACTGGTCCTGCTGAGCTCTGAGCTCTGGGATCTGAGAGCCTCTGGAAGAGGGCAAACCTGCTCCAACCTACAGCACAAGCTTTTTTCATCCTCAGCCCACTTTCCTATACTTTTGAGACACTAAAACCTTCTAGGGAGCCAATTACCATTATTTAATCTGTAATTAAAAGGCCAGATAACAATCTTGCAGACAACATGGCCTGTCTAAGCCATCCTGAGCTCTCCCCAGAGCAGCAGCACAGGGAAGCAGTTGTCCTCTGAATGCAGGCAGGTCACCAGAGGGAAGGAGGGGAAACAGGTGCTGTGCAGGTGCAGCTTCAAGCAAATGAGAACAGCCCAGGAGAGGCGGGGAGGAGGGACAGTCTATTGATCAGGCTGCACAGCCCACTGAAATCAAACACGGCTGCTTCAAGGATTGACCTTGTTTCAAAAGCAGAAGAGTTTGGGAAAGTCCGTTTGACGGGAATGGAGAGGAAATCAGGCCATGCTTTCAAAGCAATGTGTTCTTTCTCTCCCCTTCCATTAAATTTAGTTTCTTGAATAGACTTTGGCTGTCATTTCCTGAATGCTCGGGGAGCAGCTGGCCTGAGGTTTTTTATGTATTAGCAGAGATCAAACAGGACGAGTGTAACTGTGGCATGGCTGGGGAAAGGGGAAGGGCTGGAACGCACCACGTGCTGTGTGCGTTGTTCCTCTGTCATTTAAAATAATTAACAGGCTGCAGAAAACTTAATTCAGCTCAATCAGCTGCTAAACCTGGCCTGACAGCCAGCCTTTAGAAACACCTCCCCCAGCTCCAGCCTTGGGCTGAATCAGCAGGTTTTGCCCTGTGAGAAGCCTGGCTTCCCACGTGCGTCAGCACAGGGATGGGAAGGACAGACACGCTGCTGTGCCTGAGCTGCCTTGGCTTGGGGGCACAGTGTAAAAGCTCCCTGAGTACCTGCAGTGCCTCATGGGGAGCAACAGTTTGAGCTGAAAGCTCTTGGCAGAGGCACCTGTGTGTCTGAACTGACATCAGCTGCCTGAGACTGATGTTATGGAAGAAAGTAGTAAGTGAAGAAGAGTTGTGCAACTGGCTGATGCCCACTAGGATGAAGAGATCTGGAGGGAGGTGGAAGTTGAGAAGCTGTGTGGAGGTGCCCCCGGGGGGATGGGCCCCAGCATGGTCTAGGGGGTTTCCAGGCTCCCTGATGTTATCCTGTTCCTTTTTGGCTATAGGTGTTCCCCCCGCCCCAAAAAACGATGGTTGTCCCGGGATTCCTGGATCTTCTGTAGGGAGTCTGTGCCTGAGCTGGCTGCCATGTGGCCAGGGAAATAAAATCTGAGAACATCTACAAAAATATCATCTCCTTGATTCTTCCACGGGCCAAATCTGCCTTCAGGGAAGGCTGTGAAGACCCCACCACAGCNAGGCTGAATGGAGGGAATGGCAGGGTTGAAATCAGGGACTCAGTTCCTGCTGCTGGCTCCTTCCCTGGCCTTGGCCAAGGTGAATAAGCTGAATAAACCTTTGCAAATTTAAGGAACAAAGGAGTGATTTTAGCCACTGAGTTCTAGATACTGAGGTCTAAAAGGAAGCCCTGTGCCTTCAAGGTATTCCAAGGGAAAGTGTTGTGACTGTCACACCTACATTCTTTCCATCTTGACATGGTTGCATCTGGGACAACACAATAAAGACACTCTCACACCTGCTAGGTTTAGCAGAAAGGAGGGGAAAGACCCACTTTAT
>VYXC01009841.1:75980-91503 GCA_013397175.1 Platysteira castanea
AACTCACAGGCGTCTCCAGTCTTTCTTGGCTCTGGCATGAGACTTTCTAAGATCAAGAAACAGCCATAAAACACCTTAAAAACCAGCAGAAACCATAGTGGGGGAGCTCCCATGGCTGATTTCACACCCCGAAGCCCGAAAAAACAGTAATCAGGGACAAACCAACCCTGGAAGTTGGGTCATCCCTGTAGGGGTTGTGCAGCTGCTCCCTGGGCTCAGCTTCCCGCAGTTCCTTGTGCTGCCACTCACCAGTCCCTGCCACCCTGGGAAATGACATTCCTGCCACGCCCCACGCTCCCAGCCACACTGGCTCAGCTGTGCCGCCGAGCTATCCCTTTGAGAACCACAGGCCTGTTAGAAACAGAGTCAGAAACCTTTTTTGAAAAGGTTAACGAGTTTATTAAAAACAGCAGCTGGAGACGGAGAACTGGGGTAGGCCCAGTTCCCGCATGACAATCCAGAGCATACCCAAGAAATAACACCACCACACAGCACCAAAACCCCCTCCCTGCTCCCTGGCCACCTCAGAAAAGGGCTCCCCCCTCCCAAAAATGCAGTCCCTTTATCTCCCAGTCCCGATGCTTGCTCCTGGAAGACCGTCANGCCCCACGCTCCCAGCCACACTGGCTCAGCTGTGCCGCCGAGCTATCCCTTTGAGAACCACAGGCCTGTTAGAAACAGAGTCAGAAACCTTTTTTGAAAAGGTTAACGAGTTTATTAAAAACAGCAGCTGGAGACGGAGAACTGGGGTAGGCCCAGTTCCCGCATGACAATCCAGAGGATACCCAAGAAATAAAACCACCACACAGCACCAAAACCCCCTCCCTGCTCCCTGGCCACCTCAGAAAAGGGCTCCCCCCTCCAAAAAACGCAGTCCCTTTATCTCCCAGTCCCGATGCTTGCTCCTGGAAGACCGTCATTCACTCCTCTTCAGTCTCCTGATCCCCATTGTTGGCTAATTGTCCTGGGCGTCAGCTTGGGATGCTTTTGGCACCCCCCATCAACTCAGGGAGCCTCCGCCGCCCCATTATCTGAAAATAAGAAACCCGCGCCCACTTCCTGCATATTCAAATGCTTTTAACAACTTGATAACTTTACATTACATTACTGGCCCAAGAAAGCTAAAATTGTTCATAACAGGCCCATCTGTAATCATGCTCTGGAGAAAAAAGGAGGAGGGGGAAGTGTGTCTGGGAAAACACAATAAAGACGCTCTCACACCTGCTAGGTTCAGCAGAAAGGAGGGAAAAGGCCACTTTATTTACATATGTCACGTCTTATACAATTCTCAACTCCACAAGGGATTGGAGGACATGTCACTTCCTTCCCAATGCCACTGGAGAAACAAGATGATTATCAAAGTACTCTTATCACAAAAGGAATGAAAAACAGAAAATGCCGTTAAGTAAACATTGGCTATTATTTACATGAAACTGTGTGAGAAAGAATTCCGACTCCAAGGCCAAAAGAGAAGGCTTTAGCAAAAACCAGGGCAACAGGGAAGCAGCGGGTGGCAGAGGGACTGACTCCGCTGGGCTTGATGGCAGCAGTTCCTCTGCTGGAGTGAACGAGGCAGGATGAGGCACTTCCCGTTGTCCCTGCCCAAACCTCACCCCCAGTGATGATGCGGGTGGTGTAGAATGAAGAACTTGGCCACACTGGCCTGGTGCCGAAATGCAGCACCCTTCTCTGCAACCAGGACACTCAGGCCACAACTGAAATTTGAGCAGCTTGAGGAAATTTAGTGTCTCCCTTGTTCCTTTGGATGAGAGAACAGGATACAGGCTTTGCATGATGGGCATTATCCATTGGATTGCAGGCCCACATACTGCAACCACCACCTCTTTCTTGTGTGCAAAAGTAAATGAAAAATCAGCCGTGATTCTAATTACTCTATGCTAATTGGGCTGCATTCAGGCTTCATTGATGATGCTATTATGCTGCAAGAAAACAAGGGCAGCATATGTACTTACCTTGCTCTACTTATCCTATGATTATTCTCTGTTAGTACAGAAACATCCTGAAATATCAGCCTGCACGCAAATTAGCCCATGCAATGGACCGCTGGAAGTTCAGCCCTGGAGCACATTCACTCCCTCTTTTTTGGCACCTAATGCAGTATCAGGGGTGCCACAGCAGCTCGAAGCTCTTTTATCTTGTATTTGGCTTAGCTTGTAACAGCATTTGCAGTCTTGTGTTTCCTCACAAGAAAATACTTTTGTATTCCCACTCAATCCATCCTGATGTCCTAATCTGATAAGATCTCCAATGCAGACTATCACCATGGCCTTGGAAATCCTGCTGCCTGGGGAAGCATCACCATGTGCCCAGCAGTGCTCCTGTGCCCGTGCCTACCAATTAGCTCTGGCTCTTGGTAAGGGGGAGGAGGGCATTCTGTGCTGGATTGCTCACTGCTGTTTTGGTGACATGAGCAGAACTTGTTTTCTACTGTAAACTGGACTGAGACATTTGCATATTGTTTTTTTTTTTTGCAGTAGTATCTAATACACCGAGAGCTGCTGGAGTCATTACAAAATCATCAGTGCTCGTTCCAGTGTGATATATTCTGTTTGTCTAGCTGGCTGTTTTCCTACCATATGTATTTATTGAAGCTGGCTGAGTATCTTATTCTGTGATGTTTTGCTTATTTATTCAAGAAGGAGTTCATCAAAATTCAGCCAAGCTTTCCATCCTCAACATACAGAGATGTAATCGAGCGTTTGAACACACCCATCACAATAGCAACTGAATGCAAAATTCCATGTGATTCAAAAACTGAATGCAAACTTGATAGGAGCAATGAAAAAAGTCTGCCTGCCCCCAAATCCATCCCGGGTATTACTCTGAGACTGCAATGCCCTCGAGAAGTAAAGGAGGAAATGGCCTCAAGTTGCACCAGGGGATATTTAAATTGGATATTTGGGAAAGTAGTAATTTCATGGAAAGGACTGTCAAGCGCTAGAACAGGCTGCCCATGGAAATGGGGAAGTCACCATTCCTGGGAGTGTCCAGAATATGTGTAGATATGGCACCTGGAGACACGGTTTGGTGGTGAACATGATGATGCTGCCAGGTTGACAGTTGGACTTCATGATCTTAAAAGTCTTTTCCAGCCTTGACAATTGTATGATTTCTCCCCTTAAGGCACCTGGTAGCTCAAACCACACTCCAGTAGGAGTCCCTGGGGAGTTTCGAGTAAGTGTGTGTCTCAGGGCCCATCAATGGGTAAAGTGGTCATGATGTCATGTTCAATATTGTGGTCCCATCAGGGAGACTGATTTGTGTTGCATTAAGCAAGACAGGGTTGCTAATATCCACTGAGGTTTACATGGGAAAATTTAAAGCCTATTCCAGTATATTAAATGAGGCTGAAAAGCTTCGATCAATAATTTCTCTTGTATGAAAAATAAGAGATGAAAATGATGGTAGATTGATTCAAAATACTTAATGCCAGATACCAGCTGATGGAAGTACCTTGTAAATAGCATTTTGTACAGTTGCCAACGAATTAGTCTAAATTGTGAGGGTGATTGAAATGTGTTTTATAATGTTCATGTCCAGTTTAGTGGCCATTTACAAAATTTAGAAGAATATGAAATCCCCAAAGAGTAAGTGAGCAGCCAGCAAAACCCAGAGTAGCAAGCAGTGGTAGCTTGCAAATGAGATCTTGGAGTAGTTCATTAGACAAAAAAGCCAGAGTTCTTTACAAGCAAGAAGAATCAGTGCTAGTAGTGTTTTAAATTTTAAAATGTGTTTTCTAAGTACTTCCTTTTTCATCAACCCTCTAGTTTACATGGAGATTATGATCTTTGATGTGGAAAGTGAACTGGATGTGGTTTTTAAAGTTAATTTGGTAATAAAAGAACACTTCCTTCTCTGAACAACCTTATGCTTGACAAGGGCGGTTTGTGTAGGACTATTTTGTATCTCATCACACTGATTTCTGCAGGGTATTAGGAGCATTTTGTTGCTTCCCTGGCTCAGTGGGGTAGATGGTGTGATGACTCCTGGGGACAGCCCATGGTCCCAGCTAGAAGAGGATGCCCTCAGACCTCAGGACTGAGACCAACCACATCGTCCCTCACAGCCTGTCTCTCCTGTGTTTGCAGAAGAGCCCTGCAGCCTTCCTCCCCTTTTTCAGAAGTTTTTCTGGTTCCCTCTTGCCCTGTGAGCTGTCCCAGGGCTGTTCCCACCAGTGCTTGGGAAGGCTGCAGTGTGGGTCTGCTCCATGTCCTGGGAGATAACAGAACACTGGGCAAACCAGCAGGAGATCCAGAAAGTTCCATCCACGTTGCATCCCCTGGGAGCTTGGCTTTCATTTGGAAGCAGCAGTGAGCACCAATTTTGACTTGTGTGGGTACAGTCACTAGGGAGAGTGCTCTGCACTCTGCAAATTTGGGTCTTAACCATTCCGAGAACTTTATTTTGTGTTGATTTTTTTTCTGCTTCAGTGCATTGTGGCACTGCACTGCTGATAGGGAGCTGATTGCTGGCTGCAGCCAAGACTTCCTGCAGACAGATCCCACTCGAGCAGCTCTCTGACAAGTGAGTGACAGCCAGGCTGCCTGCACAGGGGGCACTCACACTTTTTGCCCTCCAGTGAGCCCTGAGGTTTTTTGGGTTTTTTTAATCTTCATAATGAATTTAGTAGGAAAGTCTCTGCTTCAAAGTAGAAGGCTCTGGGGAGAGCTCATTGCAGCCTTCCCAAAAGGTTTTATAAAAAAAAGAGGGATAGTGACTTTTTACACAGCCGATAGTGATAGGAGAAGGGAAAATGGTTTCAAACCAAAACAGGAGAGATTTAAATTGGTTGTTAGGAAGAAGTTCTTCACTGTCAGGGTGGTCAGGCCCTGGCACAAGGTGCCCAGAGCAGCTGTGGCTGCCCCATCCCTGGAAGTGTCCAAGGCCAGGCTGGATGGGGTTTGGAGCACCCTGGGACAGTGGAAGGTGACCTTGCCCAGGGCAGGGGGTGGAACTGGATGAACTTTAATGTCCCATCCAAACCATTCTATCATTCTATGAATGTCTTCTTGGGAGGAGCTGGCATTTGTAATAAAGCATTTTAGGTGCACTGACACCTTCCTGTTCCACAATCACATAATCAGGAGGGAAAAGACAGTGTGCAGCTGCTGGTGCTATAAAAGCAATGGCTAATGATGAGTTTTGTCCTTTACTCTAGGGTGTTTTATTGGAATAGGATGAAAATGCACCAAGGAGGGGCTGTGGAGTGCCTGCAGGGTGCTGCTGATCACCAGTGCCAAAACAAAAGTGCTAGAAAAGTAATATCTTCTCATCAGTAACAGGAAAACAGCTTTTTTTCCTGGTGATTCACTCCACTAATTAGTTTCCAATACTCAGTCCACAGGATTTTTGCAGGAAATAGGTCTTTCTATTTATAAAGTGTTGTTCTATCAAGTCACAATTTTTAATTTGTGGCCTTGAGGATTTTCATTTCCTCCTTGTGAGGTGCATTTTAACTAAACTGTGTTCCATCAGCACTGTACAAGGTGCTGCCAAAACTGTTCTTGGTGCCTCAGCCTAGGCCTTAGTGGGGAAGAGGGAAGCTGGAGCAGGGCTGAGACCTCTTGGTAGAAATGACCAGGAGAAGTGACCTCTCCTCCCTTTCTGGCTCTTCTGTCTGCCCTTGGAGCCCGTTGGGCTGACCTCTGTGGCCAGGACTTGCTGAGGTGGCTTTCCCTCAGCTCCTGTTCAATGTGCAATCAGGAAAATCCATATGGCCCAAAGAACTGTCTGGCTCTCCACAGCTGATCATAGAGTCGTAGGATACCTTGGGTTGGAAGGGACCCCCAAGGATCATCAAAGTCCAGCTTCTGGCCCTGCACAAAATGGGCACTGGAATCAGGATCTATATTGTAAATCCTTTCCAGGTTTGGGCTGCTGTGGGATTTTCATTTCAACTCAATGTAAAAAAGTGGCAAGCTTTTTTATCCAGTGTTGACAGTGTATGTACAAAATTTCAGAGGATATTTCTTAAAAGATCTCATTTTGACTTAAAAAACACAGTCAGGTTCTGCGTCATTCCTCCGCATGTTTTTCTTGATACAAGAAAATGGTGATGAAAGTGAAGAGACTTGCAGTTTTTCTCTGGCACTGCTTGCTGTGTTTCAAAATCATGTTTGGTATTTGCACACTCAAAATAGGCTTTTTCTGTTCATTCATACTTTTTCTTGGAGGTTATTAAGGGTAATAAGGGATAGTGCAATGCCTTTCTGGAAGCTAGGTGCACTGTAGGAGCTTTTGAAATGCTTGTTAATGTTTCTAAATGTTACTTGCCGAGGAGAAGCAGCTGAGGATTAATGTGCATTACTTGGGGCATCTGCCTGGCTGAACACATTTAATTCACAGAATCACAGAGAGGTTTGGGATGGAAGGGACCTTACAGCCCATCTTGTTCCACCACCTGCCACTTCCCAGGTGGCTCCAAGCCCCATCCAGCCTGGCCTTGGACACTTTCAGGAGTCCAGGGGCACCCACAGCTTCTCTGGGAAACAAGAGAAGTCCTTCAAGTCCTGAAGGCTGAGCTACATCCTTGGTATTTCCCAGGACTCAGGATGCTGATTTAGAGTTTTCTGAAGCCACCTGCCCAGAAATGGAAGTCTCAATGTAAATCTTCCTGGCTCTGGCCTTGAAGGGGACCAGCATAACACTGCTGGCTCAGCAGGCATTGGGATGGTGAATGTTGCTGTTGCTTCACTTGCAGAGCCTGGCAGTGCCTTTGGAAATAAAACCCCCACATGACTTTACAAACTCAGCTGTGAGTGTGCAGCAGGAGAAATGCAAGAGGGGGTTTCCACAGGCATCAAGTGATGACCCTTTGCAAGGTGATGGGTGTTCAAGAGGATGGGTGTCAAGGAGCCAGGGTCTTGTCAGTGGTGCTCAGCAGTGGCACAGGAGGAAACGGGCAGGAACTGCTGCCCAGGAAGTTCCACCCGGTCATGAAGAACAACTTCTTCGCTGGGCAGTGCCCAGCCCTGACCAGGCTGCCCAGGGAGGGGCTGGAGTCTCCCTCACTGGAGATATTCCAGACCCCTGTGGACAATCCTGTGCCCTGTACCCTGGGATGGCCCTCCTGGAGCAGGGTGGTGGGACCAGGTGACCCCCTTGGTCCCTTTCAACCTGACCCATTCTGTGATGTTGTCAATGACTGCTTCCCATATTTCCCAGGAAATCCATGGCTAACTGCAGATGCTACTGTCGTGGAGGAAGGGGGGCAGAAGCAGGAGGAATTAGAGATATGCTTCACTGCCATTGCTCTAAACAGCAAACAAATAAGCACTAATCAGTAAATAAGCCCATAACATTTTCCCCCAGACACTGTCCTCAGATGGCCTGTTTGTGCTGATCCTCCTCAGCACTGAATCACATGCAAGGCAAAAAACTCCCCCAAACCTCCGAGTTGAGAGATTTTAAACTTACACTGTGAGAAAACTCTCCCCAAGGCTGGTTTGTAGCTTGTACCAAGCAACCCCAGGCCCTGGGCTGGATGCTGAGGCTGCGGCTGCATTTCGAATCTGCTGCTAATTCATAAACATCACAAGCAGTTAATTTCAGCTGAACCCCTTGATTTAATTACACTCTTGTATACAATGGGGACCTTGTGTTTTCCTATATGTAATGAATATTAAGCTGATAGCCCTGTAATTTCCTGTGCCAGGCTTGCTCTCATTTTTTGCATATTGATACCACATTTGGTTTGTTATTTTCCAATTTTCCAGTCTTCTAGACTTGTGCTCAGCGAGTTCTCCATAGTAATTGCTGTTGGCACACACATTTCCTTCCTCAAATCTGCTCTAACACACTGCAACGAATTTTGTCTCATCCTAGAGATTTGCTTGGGTTTCAGTTTCTCTTATTTATTCATTGTCTTGAACTTGGCAACCCTGGAATCATGCAGGACTCTGGAAATAATTTCATATTCCACAGTTTTAATTTCCTCCTTTATCTTAGGCATCCCCCCTTCCCCTCCACGTGTGCGCGTGGATGGTTTTTATCTGACCCTGTGACTTTCTGGTGTTCATAAGCCACTTTCTAGTGCTGCTTCCTCAAAAACTCCTATCCAAATCTGAACACTAAAACAGATTTAAATGTGGCAGCATCAAAAATAATGCTGATACTTACTCAGTTTTCGTGGCCTCTTGGTGTGTTTGGTGTTTGTCCAGCTTTTTCTCTCTGTCTTTGAGATACTCGTCTTGGTGTGCCCTATCTAGCCTTTAGAGGTGAATAAACCTCTCTTTTTGGTGTGATTTGGGCATTGGAAGGGGTGTGGGATGAGGACAATGGGCTTGGGGCAGCATGTGGGGCTGCTTTGGTAGGACTCGGGTGGAATTAAACCAAAAAAGGAGTTGACAACTTATTTGGGCTTTTATTTGGACTAGAAAACAGACCTTGCTAAAGTGTTAATCCTGTAAAATATGTCAGCTGAGCGTCTATAAAAGCCAACCCCAGGCTGCTGCACTGGAGTGCTGGGGAGAAATGCTTGGCCCTGAGAGGGAGAGTGTTTGATGCCTTTGACTGTCACTGTTCTGAGAAATTAAGCAACTCAGGAAGAAAAGGTGGAAAAAAGAGACAAAAAGAAGGGGAAAAAAGAAACACATTAACTGAATTGTCTCCATTTCCCAAGGTTTTGGGTGGAAATCAGCCTTCTGAAATGTGCCCTAAGGAGGGCACCCACTTCCTGAAGTCCTTGGGCTTATGGTTTGTCTTCAAAAAATAGTCAACTGGACTGTTCCTGTGGAAGTGCCAGGCAGGCTGTGCCCACTGCTGGTGCCTCTGGCTTCTCAGGCTTTTGGGCCCTTTTCCACCTCTCAGCTGCTCGTGACACTCATGTCCTGAAGAGCAGGTACACCCTGGCACCTGGCACCCTCTGATGGCCACAGCTCAAGGCGAGGTGCTCTTTTGCTCACAGCCCACTTCTTTTGCCCACTTCACCTTGGCACTGCTTTCCAATCTGGATTTAATTTCCCTGGCTTCAAAAGGAAAGCCAGATGCCCTTTCTGTATTTCTTTGTGATTTCTTTCCAAGAATATTTACTGGGAAGAGTATCCCCATGGTTAATAATCATCTTTGATAGAACAAGCAACAAGAAGTGTGCCCAAATCCCTAACCTGGCCTTCACCCATCACACCCCTGACTGTCCTGCTGGCAGGGAGGGGGGAACCTGCTCTGCTTAGCCCAGGTAAGCACCTACCATTTCTATAAATAGATACCAGTGTTGCTGACTGATTTTTTTGAATGTGAAGTTGTATGAAGGCCAGGTTCTTCCTCAGGACTTAGCATATAGTGAGTTTTATTTATATTTTTTTTATATATATATGAGTTTTTAATCTCAAATTCTTGTGTTCTCCACCCGTCCCTCAGAGGATTGACCAGTACATTTTAACCAGGTGTTAACCAGTATATTTTCACCAGTCTTATTTTTTTACTCGAGCTTCTGTACTTTAAAAACATTGTAGTCATCACTGTAGTGGCCAAGGGGAGCAGCCAGAGCCTGAGGCAGGGATCAGTGGATGAAGTAGTCACGTTGGTGGTGGTGCTGCCATGTGAGGATGTAAATTTCTCTATTTTTGTCAGAAATGAGAGCCTTGGTGAACCAGAGTCTAGATCAAAGATGGAATTCTACTTATTTTGTCACCTCTCTCTGCAGAGTAACCTACTTACGGTGCTACCTCATGCAATCACAGAAAACTTGTGCAATTAAGAAACTGAGAGACATCTTTGGATGGGAAAACTGTCAGGTTACTGACTTTCCCAGTTGACTTTTATTTTCCTTAGTGCTCTTGAGGTCTCTTAGTTCCTTTCAAGAGACAATTCATACTCTCAGGCTCAGCAATTATTGATGGCTTCCTTTGTCAGACAAGCAGGGTACGTGAGCATGTGTGTACCACTCACAGGGTACATACCACTGGCCTAAATGCATCATTGAACATCTTAAAATTAGAAGCATAAACAAAATTCCTTATTGAAAACTCCATTTTTACGGAGCTAATTGTGCCAACTCCTCATCCACACGTATAAAAAGGGGAAGTAGCCTATTTTTTTTTTCTTTGCATGACTTATTCCTGCTGAGAGGGCTGGCTGTGGGTATCACAGCAGGGCATCCCAGGCACTGTTAGCTGTACAGGTACCTGTGGCAGAGAGTTTTGGGTCAGGAAAGGGGAGATTTTTCTGAGACAGCTTTGTGATAAGGACATCACTTGTGTTCCGTAGATTTCTAAGTGTATTTTGAATGGTGGGACTTGCTGGGTCTGGATGATCCTTGTTTGGATTTAGTCTGATACCTCAGAGTTGACTTAATGGTTTGTATTTTACATTTATACAGAGCCCAAATCATCCTCCTGGCTGTAGCTGATTTAAATAATGGCTGTTTCAGGGTGAAACTGTCTCTCCTGCTCTTCCCTCTCTGAGAAGAGAGCAGAAAGTGGCTGAGCAAGTGGCACATATGGTTAAAAAAGTCTTGGAGCAGGAGCTTCGGAGTTATTCATAACAGCTGAGCAGGTAATTGTGCATAATGCAGCAGAAACATTTCTCTTCTTGTGATTGAAAGGCATTTGCTTTTGATTGCTGTGCAACTGTTGTACCTGGGAATATCAAGGGGCTGTGAATCTGCAACACAGATTTCAGGCACGAGTGCTTATCAGTCATATCTGAAAACACTGGAGCAAAATGGCCTCGTGACAAACGCAGGCTGGGCCAGTAACGACCTTTACAAGACAGTTTTATAGAGCAGGATAAACAAGAGGAGCTGGATCCTCAGCTGCAGTAAAGCATCCTGTCTGTGCTGCTGCTGTCAGGGAGGAGCTGATGCTCAAGAGATCCAGGGAAATGTTAGGCAGCAGCAGCTGCCTCTGCTTTGAGGCTGTGGTGGGGCTGTGCTGAGCGGGCCCAGAGCTGTGTGGATGGGAGCTGGTGTCACCCATGGCTGGTGAGAAGGGCTTCCTACCAGCAAACCTTTATCTGCAGGCTTTGTGAGCAGGCAAAGCAGGTGAGCTCGGACAGTGACCCAGCAGTGCTGTGGCAGTGGCAGTTTGCCATCATCTCAAATCCAGGCACTGCTCGCTTCCTTTAATTCTCCCCCTTTGACAAAATATTGATCAGCAGGCTGGGAATACCTATTTTGGGGCAGTGGGACAAAAGCATCTGAAAGGGCTGTGGCATGCACTTGGACACGATGCTGGTGGACAGGAGACTGTAGATGCAGTGACCCATAGCTTGTGTACTTTCTCCATCCTCCCAGTATAGAACTTGAGATCTGAGTTGGTGTAAGGGGCCGATTACCCTCGACTGGGACCAGATTTCAATCACAGAGGAAACTAGGCTTGTACTCAGGCAAGGAGTCCAGTCCACAGAGCTGCTGATTGGAGACTTTCACCTGTGTGAAATTCACTTTGGAAGAGTAATGTCACCAAAAAGGAAAGCTGGCTGGCTCTCCTAAATTAAGCAATTACTCTTAGACACAGTCCTGTCTGTGAAGTACTTGGAAGTTCATCCTCAGTCTGAGATGGAAGGTGGTTTAACAAGGTGTTTTACAAAGTGTAGGTGGACAAATTCCTGGAGCATGTCTGTATAAACCCGCTGTAAAGGCTGCACAGAGGTTAAACAGATAGATAACTTCATGGAAGCTGAGCAATCGCACTATTACTCTGTATAATCTTGCTGGAAGGCATATTTTTCTACAGAGCAATGATACAGAAGATATTTGTGTGTAGTGATTACAGCAGCAGAAATCAATTGCACAGAGCAAATAATTTGTTAGCACAGGGATGCACATTTTGTCATCAATAAAGGGGTTAGTTTGTTGAACTATAATGAGGGTGAGAAGAAAGCAAACTTCATACTGGTGTAACTAGTCCAGTCATAATATTGGCACCAAATACGTCTGGTATACATACATCCTTCTGGAGACTTCGTGTGTGAGCTTTCCTCAACACCCACTAGCTCTGTATGTTCTTTGCATCTTCAGTACACACCATAAGTACTCATTAACTTCTTAAAAATAATATTTAGCCTGATTTTAAGGAATATATACAAGGACACTGCTACATTTACCATTACAAAGGAAAAAGGCATCACTCTAATGTCACTGCATCTATTAAGATACTTTCTGCCAAGGTACAGGCAGGGTAATCAATTTCTTTTTTTCTGTTCATTAGGAGCCGTGTGGTGTTGAATTAGATATTCCCAAAGGCAGGCACGGTCCCTTATCCACTGCTTGGATGGGGCCCCAGCAGCACTAATCTCAGCTGAGCTCCTCTTACACAAACCCTACTCCCCTGTGGCACGTACGCTGTGCTCTGACAGTCACAAATCACTGTGGAGGAGAAGCCTCCCCAACACCTGTCAGGTGGGTTGGTTTAATTATCCTCAGTGCAGAGTAGATTTTCCAAGAGTGCTGTTGATGGCACATGTTCAAGGTCACACGAGGAGAGTGGGACTGCTTGGCTGAGAAACAAACGCTGGGCTCTGTGGCAGCCCAGAATACTCCTCAGACCGTACAGGGGGATCTGGAGCCCCGCCAGACAGTTTCGGAACTCGAGACTAAAGCCCAGAACTCTATGCTTGAGCCGTGTCATCGGAGAACGCTGCCCACATTGAGAGATGAAATGCAAAATAGAGAGAAAGTGTGTAATTAGCTTATCTTGTCACTGGGTGATTGTAGGTTTTAGATTTATGGAGGTAAGAGACAGAAAAGTTAACATAGAGGGCAAAGGGCGGTGCCCCTTCCCCTTCTTCTTTCTTCTCTCTCCTCCATCTCCTGCTGTGACGATGGGGATGGGCATTGGTGGAGGCAGCACTGTCATGTTAAGAAAAGGTAGAAATTAATTGGGAAAAATTGATAAATAATAATACGTTGTAGAACTTGGTCGATTTTCCTGAAAGAGATAAAAAGGTAAAGACGGCCTTCTCAGGCGTCACTCCTGCTGTGAATTTTAGCGGAGCGGGTCATGCTGTGCCTGCTCCAGACACTGAGAGATAAGAAACAATAAACAACTTGAACACGAATCCGCAGGAGTGTCCAACCTCTTGGCTCGGGCATGGGACTTTTTAAGATCAAGAAACAGCCATAAAAAACTCAGAGATAAACAACAAGGCTCTGCCTCTTCTCCCAGCCCCTCACAGCCACACATCCCCACACTTCTTGTGAGCTGCAGGAGAAAATCCCCCCTTGAGCCCCTCCTAAGGGTGTCTTTACCCCTGTGTGCAGCTCCCTGGTGCAGAGGGGACTGTGACTCCTCGACAGGGTGTGATGGGTTCTCTTGGAGAGTCACTCTGGTTTCTCAGCAAGCACCGGGGCCAGGGTCAACTCCAGCATGACGCTCTGCAGGGAATGATAGTGCTGAAGGCTGAGATTTGTCTTGCTAGAAATCCTACACATTAGGTAGGAATGAGTCTTTCCTTACCCCAGATTTGAGGATGAATTTAAAACTGACCACTCTGGAGGAGAGCCAGAAAATAAAGAGAAGCTGAAAAGACAAATTGGGAATCAGCAGGGGAAAATAATCCCTCCTGATTCCTGCAGGTAGCCAAATTCTACCTGCAAAAGTCCCAAAGCGTGGGATTAATGTGTATAAATAAGGTGTAAACAAACTCAGTGGCAGGAGAATGCCTAAATCCTTCAGCCCTCTTGTAAATCGAACCTGTTCTTGAAGGATGCAATTATTTCTGAGATCCCACCTTAGCTGGGGATTAACTTGACACCAGAGATCAGGAAACCCATTATACTGGGATCTGTTCATAGACTTCCTGGGCTTGCTTTTTGCTGTAAATGGTGTAAGGAAGGGGCATGAGCTGCAGGGTTACCAGAGGACCATCCAGTTTTTATAGTCACCCAATGGTCCCTTTGGATTTTGATGGAGCAGCTTGAGGCAATATTTTCTTGGCCAAGAAAAAAAGGGAATATGACACATCCTGGCATGTATTGGGAGTTGGGAAAGTAGTGAAAAATATCTGATGTTGCCTTGCACTGTGTAGAGAGATTTTCTGCAAGGTGCTTAGTCATTCTCAGGATCTTTCTCTACAAGAGAACTGGACAGGGATTTTGACAAGGGATGGAGTGCCAGGACAAGGGGGAATGGCTTCCCACTGCCAGAGGGCAGGGTTAGAGGGGATATTGGGAAGAAATTGTTCCCTGTGAGGGTGCTGAGGTCCTGGCACAGGTTGCCCAGAGAAGCTGTGGCTGCCCCATCCCTGAAAGTGTCCAAGGCCAAGCTGGAGTCCCTGTCCATGGCAGGGGGTGGAACTAGAGGGGTATTGAGGTCCTTTCCAGCCCAAACCATTCTGCTGTTCTGTGATCAGACAGAAGGTGTTGCTTGGCCCATTTCTATGATGGCTGAAGCAAAAAACCCATTTGTCAAGGGTATTTTGGGAACTGTTTTCCTTCCCGTGTCTTGCACCACGATCCCAATTGCCATGGGCATGTCAAAACCTGGGGACTATTTCCCCCAGCTGCAGAGTGTGTGACATGGGGCAGAGGCAGGAGAGTGGCTATAGCAAAGTCTCTGGCCTAAATAGAAGGAAAGGAAGGGAAAATCACATCGGAGTTATTACTGAAAACAGAATCACATGTAAATTGTAGCTCTGCTGGCGTATTCTGGGGAGCTTCCAGCCATTTAATTGGTTAAGACAGATATATAGCTGTATCACTATCTGCTAGGGACCCACATAAATCATCAGGGATAGTTTCTGTTGCCATTACATGTAGCCAGGCCTGGTGGCCTGAGTGCTACAGAAAGGAAGCAAAATACAACTCATCCTGTCAAGAGCTGCTCTGTGTTGTAATTGCAGTATCTGTAAGGAATGCCAGGGTTGGATTATTGGAGATGTCAGAAACAAAATGGGAGAGATTAAATGGCCACAAAGAGCAGCAAAATGAGGAGGTAATTGCACTTCATACGAGTGCAAAGATAACACAGGGAGCGTAGATCTTGACCAGGGCCGTGTGGAGCTGAGAGTGCACGTGGTGTGTTGTGGGTCTCCGAGTGCTCTCCTGGGAGCACCTGAGATGAGCCTGGAGGAGCCGCTGAACTCACTGAGGCAACCTCCCTGTCCTCTTGCAAGAGATGGCACAGAACCAGAGTGAACTCTGCTGCTTCATTAATGCACATTAGCAGCAGCCTTTGGAATGAAGGAATCAGCTCCCTGCTGAGTGCAAACGCAGGGAAGACACACAAGTGAGTCTGGGCAGGCAGAGCATCTCCAAGCTTAGTGGCAAGTGTGGTGGCTGGTGTGCTCCCTGCACCTGACATGGGGCCAGCCCTGGACCTGCCATCTTCAGCAGCCCTGGGCCTGTCATCTTCATCAGCCCTGGGCCTGTCATCTTCATCAGCCCTGGGCCTGTCATCTTCATCAGCCCTGGGCCTGTCATCTTCATCAGCCCTGGGCCTGTCATCTTCATCAGCCCTGGGCCTGTCATCTTCATCAGCCCTGGGCCTGCCTGCCATCTTCAGCAGCCCTGGGCCTGCCTGCCGCCTTCATCAGCCCTGGACCTGCCACCTTCCCCAGCCCT
>VYXC01009842.1:8959-32765 GCA_013397175.1 Platysteira castanea
GCCGGCAGGTGAGGGAGCACCGGGGCGGCTCCATCCCCGTTTGGGGTTCCTTCCTTGGGGACCCTCATGCCGTGGTCACCCAGGGCAGGGCTGGGATCGGCATGGCTTCGCGGGGACCGCGCTCCGCACGGCCGGTGAGCGGCTCCGGTGCTGGGGCTGCCCCCGCGCTCTTTTCCTGGCGTTAATGGGTGTTCGGAGCGGGCGGAGTTCACTGGCAGCACGGCCGAGTCCTCACTGAACCAGCTTGTTACACTTGTTTTTGTGTTTTGTTGGGTTTTAGGGGTTTTGAGGGAATGGAACTCAACCGGGGGGGTGGTTCAGGTATGTTCTGGACCATGTATCCCATCAACAGACTTTGCTGGAATCGTTTGGATTTGAGAACAGTAAAATGAATCTCATTTTGTTTGAAGTGAGGCTGCAGAGTCCCGGTGCCTCATGGCAAGGTTTTGGGAGCCACTGATGAGTCTCGGGGCTTTTCTGGGGTACACACGCTTTAATCTGTTTTTAGACCTGTGCCTGAGGCACTTTCTGAGGCCCCAAAGCTCACAGGTCGCCGAGCCTGAGCAAATCCTTCCATTTCCCCAGCGGGAATGTGCTTTTTTTAGCCTGGAATAGCAGACCTGCAGCCTGACCTGCTTGCTGTGCCCTTCATGAGACAGATTTATGGGTTTGGGATTTACAACCTGGTTGCTGTTGTCAAGGGAATGGCTTGTGGATTCTTCCTGCCTTGTGGGAGGGATGTGAGCCTTTGGAATGTGTGTAATCCTGCTCTCAGGTGTTGGGAGTGCATGTAGGAGTGCTGGTAGCAAAGGAGGCTGCTCCTAAAATGAGATCGGAATTTTCCTCAGGCTCACCTTGCGGGTGGAGCAGGTATATTCCCGAGCTGGACTGGGATGTTTGGACTAGAGGAAGCAGTGTCCTTCAGGGGTTAATTTGTCCAGTGTGACTGTAGTTGTAGAATCTGGAAAGGGTGACCCTGAAGCAAAACTCCTGAGGAGTGGTGGGACAGGTCTGCTTGGGGAACCAGCCCTGCCACACTGAGGCAGCTGAGCCCCCACCCTGGCAGGACTGTAGCTGGTTCTGTTTGCTCCCTGGCGCAGCCAGAAAGCAGCATGGTTGTCACCAGTTTCCTGGTGCTTCCCTGCTGAGTGGAGCTCACAGCTTGAGAACTGTGGATGAAGGGCTGGATTTTTGTGGCCAGGCCACCTTGACAGCACCAAAGCTCTGTCTGTTCTGAGCTGTGATGGGAAACAGGGGAAGGGGCTGAACATTCTCTGCCCTCTGAACATTCTGTTTGCCCTCTGTTTCTGTCCCCAGAGAGGAAGAGGTTCTACCAGAACGTGAGCATCTCGCAAGGGGAAGGTGAGTATGGCCGCCAGGATGGGATGGAGGGGCTGATCCCTGGGAGAGGTGTCATCACCCCACACCACGTCAGCGTGGCCCCCGCAGCCCAGGCTGTGTCAGTGGCGTGTTTGTCACCAGCTGCTGTGCCCCTTCCTCATCTACAGCAAAGCTGCATGGTGGGAAGCAGCTTCCAAGACAAAGTGTACCCAAGTGATGGTGGGAAACCTCAGTATTCCCACTCCCTTGCTCCTGTCAGCTCCAGCTCTGGATCTGCACCTGCTGTGGGGTTGTCTGTTGTTCCTTAGTGCCTGCTCCTCTTTGATTCCCCAGGATTTCTACTCTGATTCCCCAGGAGGCTTTGAAATAAACCTGGACCACCGAAAGCTGAAAACGCCCCAGGCCAAGCTCTTCACTGTCCCCAGCGAGGCCTTGGCCATTGCAGTGGCAACGGAGTGGGATTCCCAGAAAGACACCATCAAGTTCTACACGATGCACCTGGTGAGCACGGCGGGGGGGATGTGAGATCTCCAAATGGTTTCGAAATGCAGAATGTGGAGGCAGCAGGTTGTCTTGCTCCTAACAAGCAGAAAGTCAGGACTTTCTCTGGGCTGGCTGGGTGCCTGTCTAGAGGGAATCTGTGTCACTGGGGGGACTTGAGAAGGGGCTGGACAGTGTTAATGGGAATAGTGAGGGACAGAAGGAAACAGTGAGCTCTGGAGCAGTCCATGAACCCTTTTCCCTGCTGCTTAATGGGCTGCTTCCAGGAATTCGGAAAGATTTGAGAAGATTCCTATTATATGAGCCCAGCTGTGGCTCTGCACCCCCTTTAGCTGCACCCTTTGGTTGTTCATCTGCCACAAATCCCTCTGCTTCTTCTTAGCATTGTACCATGGAAGCTGCTGCTTCTCCAAGCCTTGAATAACAGCAGTTTCAACTGCCTTTATCCCCAGACCACTCTGTGCAACACAGCGCTGGACAATCCCACGCAGCGAAACAAAACGCAGCTGATCCGAGCAGCTGTGAAGTTCCTGGAGACAGACACAGTCTGGTATGAGATGGGGACCCAGCTGGAGTTTGGAAAGAGGACTGGGGCAAGTGAGGGAAAACGTCTGCTCTCACCCAGTCACAGCATGGCTCTGATCTGTGCTGATTTCTGCCTGAGGGTTTGGATTAGTTTAGATCAGTCCTAGGTGTGCAAACCTGGTTGGAGTCTGTGCACCCGAAGAGGGAGAATGGGATCTGGTCCTCTGTTGAACTCCATTTTGGACACCTCCATGCTGGGCAAGGGTGGGAGCAGCCAGAAATGAAGGTCTTGGAGGAAAGAAAACATCTTTGGAAGGGCTGTGGGCATCTGTCAGCCAATCCCTGGTAGTCCTGTGCCAGTGCAGGCAGCTCAGACTACTTGTGCCAGTCCCAAAATGCCCTTCATTCCTTAAAGTCCCTGTGAGCTGTAGGATCAAGCCTGTTCATGCCCAGGCTCCTGTCCCAGCCTCCACTGGCAGCTGCGCAGTTCCTATGGAGAGAGAAACAGGCTGTCCTGCCCTTGTGGCTTTGGTCAGACCAGACTGGGGGCAGGGAATGCTGAGCTGAGCCACTGGGCAAGGAGAAGCAGGAGTGGCCCCACATTGAGTTCCAGTGGGATTTGTACCCTCCTCTAACTGCTAAACCTCACTTCAGCCTGTGGCTTGGGGCTACCTGCAGTGTTCAGCTGGCTGGTTCACTGCTGTCCTGTTTTTTGCTAAGCCTTCTGTTTTAACCTTAGAGTCAAAGAATTTTCACGCAGTTTCATGTAAATAATAGCCAATGTTTATTTAACCGTCTATTCTGTTTTCATTCCTTTTGTGATAAGAGAAAGTTTGATGAGCATCTTTTTTCTCCAGTGGGATTGAGGAGGAGGTGGCATGTCCTCCAATCCCTTGTGGAGTTGAGAATCTTATAAAATATGTCAAATATAAATAAACTCTCTCTTTTCTCTCCTTTCTGCTGAACCTAGCAGGTATGAGAGTGTCCTTTATTGTGCTCTCACTGGCACAGTTCACTGCTCTGTTTTGTAGTAAGACAGAATTATCCTTCCTGGAATAACAAAAAGCTCTGAATTTGGGGAAGAGTTGGGGGATTGTTCCCCATCACTGCTGCCTGGATGGACAGTGGGTCCCTGTTCCCCTTGCTGTGGGTCTGGTGGGGTCACACCTCCCCAGAGGTGTGCCCCAGCCTGGGAGTGACCATGCAGTGTGGTTTTGTTCCATGATGTCCCAGCTATCGTGTGGAGGAGCCTCCAGCCTTGGCAGAGCTGCAGAAGAATGAATGGGATCCTGTGGTCACCTGGGCTGAGAAAAGGTGAGAGCTCAAAGGTGTTCCTGGCTGCTTAGGCCCTGCCCTGCTGAGCCCAGGAGCTCTGGTGCTTGTGACTGCCAGAGCCACAAGCTCTGTAAGCCCCGGGCCTTTTCCCTGGGCTTTGCTAAGGGTTTGGGTGATCATTCCAGGTACAACGTGACAATTGGCTCCTCCACCAGCATCCTGGGGCCAAACATTCCAGCCAGCACCAAGGAGACCTTCGTCAGCCATCTGGCATCCTACAACATGTGGGCCCTGCAAGGTGAGTGGGGCTGGGCCGGGAGCTCTCCGCTCAGGCTGGGCCTGTGAGGACGTGGTTCCTGTCCATGGGGCAGGAGAGTGACTGTAATGTTTTTCTTTTCCTGCTCCAAGTGTGGAGGTTTATCTTTTAAGTCTGCAGGCCAGGCCCTGACCTGATTTTGTCACAGGCAGGGATTCTCTTCAGTGCCACTGGTGTTCAGGATCTGACTGTGCTGTCCCATGAGCTGTTTGTTCCACCTTAGCACAAATAACTTCTTTAATGCCAAACCTTCTAATGATTTAATCCCTAGCTTTGTTGTTACCAGGAAAAGAAAGCAGGCTTAGTACTCCAAAGTGCCCACACTGTGCACTGTCCTCACTTTTTCATCCTTACATCCCACTTAATCTTGCCTGAATCATCTGAATGACACCGAAAGATAAAGAAATGAAGGGAGGTTTGCTTTGCTCCAGACCTGAATGAGCAGCAGGCAGTGAAACCCACAAAAGACACAGAATGCTCTAGTCTGGATGGATATCTCTTCCCTTTGCACAGGGAAGGGTTGTGGCAGAATAAAAGGAGGTGGTGTCCAGGGCGTGGCCTTTGTCACTGCGGTGGCAGGGCCAGCACAATGCTCTGTGCCTGCTGTTAACCACAGATCTGAGTGCCCAGGTGCAGGTGGGAGGATCACTGGCCCTCCCCGAGGGGGTACCACAGCCTGCCTGTCTCTTCAGAGCGTGTGAAGATGCTGCTGTAATGCTGCAGAAAACAGCCATGAATCTTGTTTGGTTTGGGTTATTCCCTTCCAGGTATAGAATTCGTAATCACCCAGCTGAAATCGCTGATTCTGTCCATGAGCCTGATTGACAGGCACATTACAGTAGAGAAAGCCGTGCTTCTGTCTCGCCTGGAGGAAGAATACCAGGTAAATTATGTTACAAAACAGCCCTATAATTCAAATAGCAATAATCTCAGCATGACAAATGCATCCCCCACCACAAATAACTGGCAAGGGAAGTGCCTGCTATAGCAGGAGACGTTCCACTCCACCAGTCTCCCTGTCTGAGAGCATTTGGAGCGTGCTGCTGCAGAGCAACACCACAGGCGCAACAGCCCAGAGTGCTCCCAGGGCTGCCAGTTTCTTTTCACAGAGCCCAGATGGCTGCTTTTCTCCCTCTCTAATCTGAAGTGCAAAGTTGTGGCTGGCTTCCCCTGCTGAGGGTTATCCAGCCTGGAGGCTTTGGTAGACACCAAGATACCAAGCTTGCTGGAAATTAGCCTGGTGCGAAGCTCTCCCTGTCCCAAAAGTGGCTGAAGTTGGGAATCTTTTCATCCTCCCATTAAGAGGCTTTGCCTCAGACCCCAGTACAGATGAAGCACATCCTTATCTGGAGATATCCCTGCCTCGGCAATCAAGGATCAGCTCAGTTCCTGTGGGGGGTTACCTGTACTTCACAAACACGAGAAGGGAGGCTGAGAGTTGCTGAGGTGCTTTGAGTATAATCCATATTCCCCGTCTCCTTCAGATTCGGCGCTGGGGCAACGTGGAGTGGGCCCATGACTATGACCTGTGTGAGCTGCGTGCTCGCACGGCAGCTGGGACTCTATTTGTTCACCTCTGCTCAGAGAGCTCGACTGTAAAACACAAGCTGTTGCAGGACTGAGGCAGCTGGGCGGGGCACAGGAAGAAAATGTCCAGCTGGGAATTGCTGGCCTGATCCAGTGGATGGTAGCCACCTTCCTGCCATTCCATTTTTCCTGGGATCAGCTTCCTGTGCTGTGGTTTTGTGGGCAGCTCTTCACTTTGATTGCCTGCTGCAGTACAGCACACACAGAGGAAAGGTCAAGGTGAGTTTCCTCTGAATCCCCAAGCCAGCAGCTCCATCCTTTGCTGGTGTCTGTAACTCATCAGAGGAGCTCCCACGGAAGAAATAGCTTCCTGGGCAGGGCACGGCACAGACATACCCAGCATATGCCACATGTCTTCATAGCTGCCAGCTCCTGACACACACTTGTTATGGAAATCTGAAAACAGACTCCACTGCATCTGTTGTTCATCCCTCGGCGTGCCTGTCTGTAACACCAGGGTCTCTGTGTTCCATTAAAGACTTGCCCCTGTGAGGTACCAAAAGCTGCGTGTCTTTGTTTTAATCACCAAACTGTGGGGTGGGTCCTGAGCAGCCAGGTTGTGGGCAGGTGTTGGGATGGCTCCAGGCATTAAAAATCACGGACCAGAGCAGACACTTAACTACTGTGTGAACCACTCCACGCAGCTGAGGAGGTAGCGAGGAGACAACTGCGTAGTCCTGGAGCAAGATGGGTAAAACCTGGGCTCCAGCCATCTTCAGAAGCACAGAGCATGATGAGCTGAATCTCTGTTTGACAGGCAGCACCAGCCACAAGGTTTTCTGAGACCTGCTCTGTCCCTGGTGTGCATACACAGCCACCCTCTAATTTAACCTTCCCACCTTCTCCTTGCTGCCTGCCTGGAGAGCACCATCCCGGCCAGCACCATTCCTCAGAAGCTGCCCACAAGCGAGCGTGGCAGCGGCTGTCACCGAGCAAGGAGGGGAATTAATGACTCCTCGCTTGGCTGTCGCGAGCGGCAGCGCGTGAGCTCCTGTGGAACCATTGATTTCCCTTCCTGCTGGCTGGGGGCTGCTCTGCTCACGCTGCAGAAAGCCGCTTGCGAGAAGGGCTGAGAAGAAGAGGCTCCTAGGCATACAGAGCCCCCGCCAGCCTTGTGCTTGCTGAGCTGGAAACCTGCTGTTATCTCAGGGGTGGTTTGATGGAGAGCGCTCCTCTCCCGAGCTGCTGCCTCATGCCAGTGGCTCACAGGTTCCTGCCACTGTGCTCGCAGGTACCAAAGCTTTCAGGCATGATGTGCTTTAATGATTTGGTTCAATCAGTGCACAGCTGATCCATAACCCCTTGTGACCAGGTCTGAGTTGTCTGCACAGGCTTTGTGCCAGCATGATGGAAAAGACAGGGCTTTGGATGCTTTTCCAGAGTCAAGAAGTAGCTTTTATTTGCAGTTTATGGTGGGATGGAAGAAATATGCATTTGGTCTGAAATGTCCCAGGCAGCTTGGGCATAGAGAGGCAGCTGTTCCTGCTGGGGACTGTCCTGTGTACTCCAGCTGAGGCAGCTGCCCAGCCCTATTCCATAGGCTTCAGGATCCCTGTGTTATCCAGCTCCTTCTGCAGAGCGTTGATGAAGGAAATGATCTTTCTGATACAGCCACGGTTTCTGTCACTCTCAGTTTGGAAAGCCTGGAGAGATTGAAATCAAGCAGTGAATCTGCAGGCGTGTCAAGGTCCCTGGAGCACAGAGGGCTCCAGCAAAGGTCTGGGGGCATCTCTCCTCGCGGTGTCCCTGCCGCTTGGGCCAGACCTGTCTGTGCCCCATTCCCCTGAGTGTGAGGGTCTCTTACCTTCTCTGTCACTGAGATCTGCCACTGGTAGGTGTTGCAGAGCATGTCGCTCTCTCGCTTATCAATCTTCCGCAGGCGGATGCTGTGGGACATGTTGATGGCGTTGACAATGGTGTCTTTGTCCACGAGGAGCTGGGAGGTAACGTGACCGGATGAGAGGAGGGGGTGAGCACACAATGAAAGAGCAGCACAGCAGTGCTCAGAGGGAGAAATCAGCCTTCTGTCTCAACCTGGCAAATCCTGACTCATCGGGATGAATCCAGGGCTTTACCCTTGGCTTTGCTACGGTGTAATGGGGCATTATCCCTCGTACAGGTGGGGAAACTGAGGCAGCACCCTTGGCCCCACATGCTGGAACAGGGAGTTCTGTGCAGGCAGGGCTGCTGTGCAGCTGGTGTTGAAGCAAGGCTGTATATGCTCCAGCATGCCTGGAAATGGAAAATCACACTTGGAGGGATTCCTGCACTGCTGGCACTGGCTGTAAATCTTCATTTTTGGAGAGTCCCAGCTTCTAATGGAAGTGGTGACTTCCCTCATAGCTCTAAATAGAGGGTGGCTTTGCTAACCCGTAATGACTCTTCTGCTGCAGCCAAGTGCAGCTGTTGGGCAAATGAATTCCCTTCTTCATGGGAATGGATGGCAGTGAAGCAAAATGGGTGTGCGGCAGCGGTGCGGAACCGCCACCATCTGCACAGGCCATAAAGCAGGAGCTCCCCCGGAGGCTCAGGGGTCTGGTTTGTGTCTGTCAGCTCTTGATTACCTGGAGTGACAGGGGGCTGGGATAATCTGGACAGAGCAAAACCACAGCTAATGCAAATTCAAGTAATTTAGCCACTAAATGAAGGAATAATGGAGGCAAAAAGGGCAACAGTGTTGCTGAGTGGAGCACTGCAACGATGTTTGTGCTTTTGGAAAGGCTCCTGGGATCTTTGTTAGCACAGCAAGACTGAGAGCTTGGTGGAAGTCTCCATTTAAAGTGTCATGTCCTGCCTCCAGATCAGCTCATGGGCTCGGGAGCTCCAGGAAGGGATTTTGAAATCACTGAGGCAAACAGAGCCCTGGTGCAAGAAATTCAGAGCAGCGCTGGGATTCTGCTGAGGGAGCAGGGAGAGCCTGAACAAAACCAGCTGCGAGTGAGTGCAGCAAAGATGCTGCCTGAGTGCCTGGAAATCAGCCAGAGCAGTGAGTTGTGATGGAGGCAGGAGAGAGATTTCCTCAGCACCTCTCCTGGGCTGCTGCCACCAGCTCTGGCACTGCCCAGGGAAATCTGCAGTGCACTTATCCCCTGTTCTAGTCAGTGGAGATGTCTGGAGGCACCACAGTTCAGCCAAAGTGGCTGGACCCTCTAGGAAGGAGGTTATGCTGTGGCTCAGGTATGGCTCTGGCAGCCCGGAGCCTCCTGGAAATCCTGTCCCTTCAGAGAAGAGGCTGTGGCCTCATTTTCCTTGCTGACTCCCTCACAGACCTGAATTGTTTTGGTGCCCTCACCCTTCGAACATCATCTGGAAAATCCTCTTCAAGCTCATCCTTGTCCAGTTTCTCCAGGATGGCAAAGGTCATCTCCATCAGCTTTTCATGGTGTTGATTTTCCAGGTCCCGGCACTGGCTCAACGTACAGAACATGGTTAAGGAAAAAGCTGACCACACCACTCATCTGTGGAGATTAAATGACCTCCTGTAACTGGGACTGACTGTCTGCACTGTGGGATTCTCCAGGAATGAGCCTGGCTTCTCCCAGAAGCTGCTGTGATGTCAGGATATCAGGATATACACTTCCAGTACTTAATCACACACTGAGGCTCATCCTTTCTGCCAAATATGACAGAGGACTGAGAGAGGACCTAGGTTTGCCAGGGAAATGGGAAGAGGCCTCCAGGTAAAAGCTAAGCCCTGAACGCAGTGCAATTATTTGCACCAGGCCAACAGATCTCTAGATTTAAAGCAGTGTGACCTGACACTGAAGCACTTCAGCATTCTCATATAACTTTTTTTCAGTAGACATAAAAAACACAAAGATGAACACCATTTATAGACATTTCAACAAGAATTGTAGATATTTCATTGACTGCTGTGGCAGGAATGTACCTGGAAAACAGTCTAACCACATCTTCCCTCTGTTTTGTCTTCTCTGCGTGGAGAAGAAAGGAAGATTCCCAACAGGTGAAAGCTGCCTAAATCCTACAGACTTTCAGCACAGTAGAATTTAGATCTTTCTGTGTTCTCCAGAGTCTCCACATGAAGAAGCTGGGCACCTTAAATAACCATTCCTCAAAGCTGGGAAAAGATCTTTTCTGTTGATTAAAATTTAAAAAAAAAAAAAATTGAAGTTTTTATAATAGTGGCTCATTTTTGAATTTAGACGTGAGGTGTAGGTACATGACTGGGAGGTCCAGGCCAACATACTGTGAAAAGGATATATCCCTTGAATGTTTTCCATGAATGTTGATGCTATGACATCAATGCTTCTTTTAAAATCCTGTAACAGTTCCTTAACAGAGGGGAAAAAGAGGAAATATCACAATGAAAACTTGCATAAACATAACAGGAAGTCAGGGAGTCTAGGAAGAATCCACAATTTATTGTAATTTGGACTCACTGCTGTTATTAGCAGAATCAGAAAATGAACTGCCTCGAGCATTTTAAGTGTTTTCGAAGTGCTGCAAGATTTTCTTCCCTTCTTCAGGGACAGAAAATCAGAATCAGGAGGGAAGTTGACTGAATAACACTCCAGTGTCACGAGTAAGCCAGGGGATCCTTTGTTACCCTCACCTAAGCAATGCCTGGAGAGGGCTGTATTCCCATGCCCTGCCATGCTGCAGCCTCCTTGTCTGCATGAAGAGCCTCTGGTCAGAAGCACAACCCCTGTCTGGGCTTTACTGCAGCTTTTGGTTTAGTCCTCAGAAATTAAAATTGCTGCTGCCTATTCCCTCTCAGAAATAGCTGATGGAGAATCTGTGAAGTGCTGCACTTCAGTGGCTCGGTACCTGAATCCTGCAAATCCAGCAGGGCACACAGGGAGAAATGTTTCTGCTCATCCCATCAGTGATTGCAAATACATGAGGGCCAACTCAGAAAACACTAAAAAGGTACAGCCCTGATGCAGTGAGGATCCATTTTGAGCTGCTGCTTTCTGCCACCCACACTCACAAAAGTAAACTGCTGCACACAGGCCACAGCTCCTGCCTGCTCATTTTTAAACAGATTACTTTGGGTTTTTTCCTTCGATGAAGATGCACATCAGCAGCCCTGCCCTAGTTTTTGAGGAAAAGTCTGAGGAGGAAAAGGCAGCTATTATGCAAGCAAATGCAGTAAGCCAAACAGGAATGTGTGTAATCTTATAGCAAAGATCAGCTTCAAAGAATGACACCTCTAGAATCCCAAATGCATGTACCCCAAGCTATGCAGCGACTTGTGCAGACCTATAAAATGATTGCACGACCTCCCTTTATCTCCAAAAGTGTGGGAAATCAGCTTGGATAGATGTGAAGGACATACTGTGTTCTGCTCTGAGAAACAGAGATCTGTCGTAAGGTACTCATGTCCAGGGCCTGATCTCACACTCATCAACTTTGAGCAGAGAAAGAATAAAATGGGGACAAAACATTTTCCTGAGTGGAAATCCTGTGCCCCCCTCTTTGTGAGTAAGCTGCTAAAAAGGGCTGCAGTGACAGAGAAGTGACCCCACCACGTTCTGGCTGTGAGGTCTCACAGGTGTGTGCTTGGCCCTCACCTCCAGGTCGTTGGATACCAGCGCTTCCAAGGTCATGAGTGCATCCCAGAGCTGAAGGATGCCCTCCTTGCCCTCGGCTCGTTTAGACTCAGCAATCTCGCCACTCCTGGCGTGATAAATCTCATCCAGCCTCTAAACACAGAGATACATGAATTACTTATAGTTTGTGCTCAGCACTCCATCGCAATTTAATTAACTTGTTACTTGTGTGAGAAAAGTTCCTGCTGCTGATTAGCTGAAATGAAATGTGATGATTCAGGGAAGTCTCCAGATTTACATAGTGGGTAGTCAAAAGCGCTGAGGGTTGCTACTGCAGGGGGATTGGGAAAACTTTTCCTCATCCTCCACTCAGTAGAAGACTTTGCCCCTTCTATGCTTCCAGCTTTGGTTTCCCTTCATTTCAAGCAAATAAAAGAGTAATATTTAATTCTTGACATTGCCGGCTGTGAAGAAGAAGTTAACAATTGCTTTGGAGAAAGAAACGCAGGCCTAAATCCTGATCCACTTCCTCCCAAGGAGAATCTTGACTGACTTCCAGTAGGGTCAGGATTTAGTATTCTGAATATGGAATACCTATCATTGCCTGCCTTCCTCTTACAGCAAGGATTTATTGCCCTTCAGAATTATGTATTGACGTCACTTTTGTATCAGACAAGATTTATGTTTTCTTGGCTAAAAAAAAAAATCCTCTTGTGCTGAATGTGTTATTTTCAAGTCTGTTTAAAATCAGTTAACAATCAATTGTTTCAAAAAGGAGGAAATATATATATGTTTTATTATGTCTAATCCACTTCTCCTGAAGGGGAATGGAACAGGGTGAAGTAAAGAATTCTGTTAAAAACCCTTGCCAAGGCTTGTGTCTGGAAATGGGGTGGATCACCCAAACTTTGCAGTATTAAAAGGGGGAAGGGGAGAGCAAGGTGTCTTCTTCTCTAATGTAAACAAGTTAGGAGGCTCAAAAGGCTCCAGAGCCACTCAAGCTGCACCTCTAGGAGCAATATCTTCAAAGTTTAAAGCTTTTAATCCTCCGTAACCAACTTCAGAGAGCGCAGTGATTTTACAGGTTACCCAAGTTTACATGAAAGGATTACAGCCAGACAAACAGCCCTAAGAACAGCTCACAGACTGCAGTCTGCTGGGGCCTCTGTGCCTTTTGAACTCCTCCAGCAATTTTCAATGATGGGGAAATGCTGTTAAAACACTGTGTTCAGTTTTGATACCAACTCCTCTAATATTTATATGAAAACTGGTACACTGACCCCTGCATCCTGTTTAGAGAATCACAGAATCCCAGAATGGTTTGGGTTGAGAAAGACCTTAAAGATCATCCAGTCACACACCCTGCCATGGGCAGGGACACCTTCCTCTATTCCAGGGTGCTCCAAGCCCTGTCCAACCTGGCCTTGGACACTTCCAGGGATGGAGCAGTCACAGCTTCTCTGGGAACCTGTGCCAGGGCCTCCCCATCCTCACAGGGAACAATTTCTTCCTAATATTTAATCTGATTTCTTCCTAATGTCCCATTTAAGCCTCCCCTCCTTCATCTTAAGGCCATTCCCCCTTGTCACTTCATGCCCTTGCAGCCCAATCCATAGCTGAGCCTGTAGGTCAGACAGAGGTGAACAGGTAAAATCTGGCCTCAGCCATGTTTCTTTGAGTTTTGTTGTTTTTTCTTCGTTTCTGTAGGTTTGCAAGATTAGTTTTGCTGGTTTAGGGTTTTTTAATGGAAGATATAGTGAGAATTCAAGTGCAAGTTAACTGAATATTCATGTCAAACCTTTGATTGGAACGAGATGGTCTGTAAAGTCCCTTCCAACCCAAACCGTTCTGCGATTCTGTGGCTCTGGTGGTGCTGCCAGCTCGTGTCCCAGCTAGAGCTGCTGGATGCAGATTTCCAGCATGAGTCAGCAAGGTTCAAGGCCCCGGGAGCACAGTGACTCAGCAGCCGTCAGCCTGTGACAGGCACTGAAATAAAGGTGACCTGGTTTCCAGCGGGAGCCAGCGCTCGTGACTCTGCTGGTGTCAGTTGTCAGGGGCTTGCTCTCTCAGCTGACAGTGTTACCAGGCTTTAGCCCTCCCTTATTTTTTTTCTGTGGAAACAAAATCATGATCCATCTATTATACATGGTTAGAAAGGGATCCAGCTAGAAGCTACGCCCTGAGCGGCCACAATGCGTGGCTGTAGTTGAGCAGAATGAAAAGAGAGAGTTTCTGCTTTAAAAGACTAGAAATACATTAAAATAACTTTATCTAATTTTTTTTGGTTATAGTTCTTTGAGCTGTTGTTGAGAAAATGAACTGAAGCAGAAAATTACTTGAAAATAAACTGAATACCCTGCAATTTCCTTCCTTTTCTTCCCGATTTTTCAATGAAGGAAGAGCTATTGGAGGCTTCAAAAGCAGTAAATATCTATCTATCTATCTATCTATCTATCTATCTATCTATCTATCTATCTATCTCCTATAAATCAACTTTATAATAAATATTTAAAGTAAAAGAAAGGTTGAGCATTTCCATTTTCTTAAGTATTGGTGACTTTTCTGGATGGAAAAAAAATAAGTACAAAACCCCACCCTGTTTAGCCACATTTTTCCTTAAACCCTTGAAAGACCTTTACCTTTATAGATGATAACATTATGACATATTAATTTTGTTCTACGCTGAATTTCCAGTATAGATAAAGGCTGTGTTAGCTGGTTGTAGTTTGCCCAAAGGGTAGAAATTTCAATCCCCCCTTCTTTTTCCTACATAAAATATTTAAAAGCTTTTCACATTCTGTTAATGACATTATATTAGCTAACAAAACATTTTTTCTTCACATAAATGTATGTTGTAAGAAACATATATGGAAATATCAGTGACTGAGCACTGGAAGAGGTTTCCCAGAGAGGCTGTGGAGTCTCCATCCTTGGAGATATTCATAGTCCTGGGCAACCTGCTGTGGGTGGTCCTCCTTGACCAGGACCAGATGGCACCCAGAGATCCCTTCCACCCTCAACCACCCTGTGATTCTGCCATTAAGGATCAAGTATTGATTCCCATTACAGCATTGTCAATCCAGAATAATTTTCCTGATTTTACTGGCGTTACCCCCATTTTCAGTGCAGTTAAAAGCTGGTATATGATGTAGAGAAATCATGTATCAAACAAACAAAAGTATAACATTACCCTTTGGTTCTGATTTTTAAAGTCTGAGATTATTCTCTTGCTTTCTTGCTGGTTGACTGTCAGAATTTCATGGAATCTTTTGTAGAATTTAGAGACTTCAGCTTCTCGTTTTTCATGCTCCTCCAGTCCATAGTTATACAGGTTCTCACAAACTGAGACAAACTCCTTCTTGTATGTGACAGCAGAGTCAAGGTTTTTTGCTTGTTCAGTGGAGCAACGCGTTATGTTCCTTCTGCCTCTGCAAATCTGAGCAACAAGAGCTACAACCTACTTTTATGTGAACTCTGTGGTTCTTGCTGGGAGCTGCCAAATATTCTGTCTGGGTCAGGACTGGGTCACCCATTCACGTTTTATGCATAGGATTTTGCTGCCTTAAGGGTATGGAGAAAGCTGTGGCAACTTGAGGCGGGGGGGGAAAGCCTTGAGGAAGAGAAGAAAATACATTCACTTGTCTGACTCTTCTGACACAGCAGCAGAACGAAGCCTACAATCCTATCTGTCTTCACAAGTGTGAATACAGTGCCTGTGTAGTTAATAAATACAGCTCTGGAGCCCACAGCCAGGGCACAGAATAAACTACTGACTTGGTAGCATCACAAAAATAACGTCAATTTTTCTTCTGCTATTATCTTGGCAATGGAATTGTTTCTGGAGTCTACTGTAGTTAAGCTGTGATGCATTTTTCCCCAACAGTGTAATGCAATTTTAAGGAAGGTCAAGTTACTGGCCTTGACAATACTCTATTAATCTGAATGAGAAAAGCAAAAAGAAAAAGAAGTGTCTGCTTTCTGCTCCCCCGTGTAGGAGCAATGATCAGAAAAATGTGCTGGCCTGGAAACTTCACGTTGCCAGTTCTGGCAGGTTGTGAGATATGCGACTTGTATCATCCTGATTAGTCTGTTCCTATCTCCTACCACTTCAATTTCAACATGATTTCAGCGACTGTGCTCTTACAATCTAGCTGACAGAGATTTATCTTCCAGCTCATTTTAAACTTTAAGTGGATTCCAGACTTAAAGAAAGTACAAAGTCTTGATTCTTGAAGGGTCAGAAAAGGAGGCTACTGAAATCGTGTTTGATTCAAGGGAAGGAAAAGGAATATGGTAATTACAACAGTGAGAATTTAAAACGCTGGGATCTCATGACCTGTTGGAGACAGAAACGAGTGGTTTTACAAGTGGGATGTTTCAAGCTGGGCTGGCCAGCTTGCCAGTAATATAAACCATTTGTTTGGAGCCCTCATATTTCACAAGATATCAAGCCTTAAAACTGTCAGTGGTCTCACAGCCTAGCAGCGTAATTTTTGGTACCATTCCAAAATTGAACACAGACTGTCTCAGATCTTAGATCAATGTAGCTTTCAGCTCTGGACAAAAGCAACAGATGAAGAGTCCCTGTGGAGGCACTTCCTTCTTAACTCAAGGCATTACCTTTTAGCTGTAGGTATTCCATACCCAGGAAGGATATGCCTGCAGCAGGTCCTCCACTTCAGGGAGGGAAGCCAGTTTGGCAACTTCTGTATCCTCTGCATACAGACTGTCAAACAGGAACGATCCATTCAGGTACTCAACAAAGGCTGTCTTTGAAGAGAAACAGAGCAAAATAAGTGAAATAAAGATGCCAGCCTGCTGCCAGTCCTCAGGATGTGTCTCTCCTACAAGCACCTCAGCAGCAGCAGAACACTGGTGCAGGCACAGTTACAGGAACACAGCAGACACACCAACCAAGCCATGAAAGCACCTTGCCACCGGAGGGAAACCCATCCTGGGGGCTTTGCTGCTACAACTCTGTAGCCTAAGGATAGAAAACACTGTTTAATCTCCTATCAGATCACAGAATCATAAAATGGCTTGGGTTGAAAGGGACATTAAAGATCATCTCATTCCACCCCCCTGGTATGGGCAGGGACACCTTGCACTAGGCCAAGTTTCTCCGACCCCCGTCCAGCCTGGCTTGGAACACTTCAGGGATGGGGCATCCCCAGCTTCTCTGGGCAACCTGTGCCAGTTGCCAATATAACACATTACCACATACAAACACTTACTGCAAGACTATTAAGCCTTTCAGATAAGGACTTGGTGAACTTTGGGGAGGGACAAAGGGAAGAGTTGCAGGCATCCTCCTTGGCACTAAACCACTAAACTTCAACCACTCTGATCTTCTAGAGGTCTGGAATACAGAGCCAGGCCACAACTGAAAGCACCATTCTACCTGGTCTTGCCTTCAGTCTGCTCACAGGACTACAGAGATCTCTGGAATTCCTGGAGAATTTAACCATAAAACTAATGAAAAGCTTAACCTAGTGTGAAGGGGGGAAAAAAAGTCACTTCACCATGAAAATGTTTACATTTCCCTCAGACCTGTAGTTTTCCTAATCTCACGTCAGGCTGATAAACTCCCTGGTTATTATTTACTATTTAGCTTTGCAGAGTCTTTATCTGTAGTTTCACTATTCAGCCCGAAGAATTATGTTCCCCCACATCACGTGTATTCCACAGCAGTTCCTGTTTTCATCCAAAAGATAAGATTCAGAGATCACAGAGATTAATCCAAGCCTTAGTTTCAGCAGAGTCGATGTTAACCTCTCATTAAATCTTCAAACAGGGAAAAGACAAGTCAATATGTGTTGTGCTTCTTTCTCCTGAGACAGTACACAACCAGTCAGAGAAAACTTACCTGGTGGTACTCCAGCTCTTTCTGCTTTGCCTGTTCTATCTCCTGCAGAGCAAGGGCCTGAGCTTCCTCTTGTTCCAATTGCTTAGTAAGATCCTGATCCTTTAAAACTGCAGCTCTTCTCTGAGAAATATAAATAAAATATTATTTGTATTAAATTAAATTTGTATTCAATTATACAACATTGCTCAACAAGTCTAGGCATAAGCAACTGATCTTTCTAGAACATGCACCAGAGTGGCATCTGCATCTCCATTTCCTCATGGGCTTTTTATTAAACTACTTATGAAGTTTGTAATCTAATCCTCATCCCATTTTTTGCTGGCATATTACTCTGTTTCTGCATTCAATGCATCGGAGATAATTCAGTCCCAGGAAGCTTTTCTCCCTCCATTTTCTCATCTTTAGAATTTTTTTTCCCCTCTTTTAGCAGGACGTTCTATTTTGACTTCTAGAATTTGAGCTCAAATTTGATCAGTCAGCGAGGTTAATACATTTTGTAGGGAGGAGAAGGCTCTTTGGAGGAGTGGATGGCAAGGTAGTACCAGGGGCAAGAGCCTCATTAGCTTGAAACTGAAGCTTGACAAATTTAAGTATGCAATTCTCTGACGTCCCTGATGAGCAGAGACTGCATTCCACGACCTGGAAAGCCCTTCCAGTCCTATGGTAAGACCAATGTACATTCCAAGTACAGCTCCTGCTCTGTGCCAAGCAAATATACAACTAATCATGTTCTTTGGTTACTAAAAAAAAAAAACCCCTGAACAAAAAACCCTGTCTTTGTTCCTTTGAGCCCTTGGATGATAAAGCAGTTCCACACCAGGTTACTGGTGAGGATGAACTGTCTTGTTCTCAGAAATCAAGAGTGGGAAATGCATCCAGGCACCTGCTTGCCTGCATAGTCTGTCAGTCTGCTGCTGAAACAAATCACTTTGTGAGCAGCAGGACCACCAAGGCTCCTTCCCCCTGGATCCATGTCTCGAGACTGATTTCCTCTGAGATTCTCTAAGAAGACTTGCACTCACACTGCAGCCTCTCTGTGGCAACATGAACCAGGCCCCTCTCCCACACACAGCTGCTGATTTTCACAAAATCTGTGAAGACATCATGCTTCTGACACCTCTACCTCTCTGTCAGATTTGACAGAATTTGGCCTACAGGTTCACAGCTGTTACGCGGAAGCAGAATAAACACTGTGTGTTTCTGTGAGCCTGATTTCTGCAGGGAACCTGCCCCCAGTGCTGGAATATTGCTGGCACACCAACAAAGCAAAGGCTCTGTAAGATGCTGTTGCCTGATTTCCCAATCAGGGAATGCAGAAATCTCACCGTGGAGTCTCTGACGAGCCTGAAGTCCAAGTACACCAGGCTTGGAAGATGAGCAACAACAAACAGCGTGTAGTGCTCTGTGTTGCAGAAAGGGTTCCCACTGAGGTTCAGTGTCCGTAGGCTTTTTAATCTCCTGAGATAGACAACCTGTGCCAAAGGGAAAGAGCTCTGTATTTCCCACAGCTGGGGAAAACACAGCCTTGGAATTTACTACTTTTATTACAGTTAAGTTGCAATACATATTCTGCTCCGCTGCCAAATTCACATGATGTTCAATCATGAGTTTCTAATGGTTTTGGGAAAGGAAATACTTAAATTCACGTTGGGAATATCTAGACAATGGGTGGAGAGAGAAGGCAGATGGGGTGCACAAATCACAGATCTTAAATTGGTAAGATGCCCTCAAAAGAACCCCAAATAAATCCTAGTCTCCCCCCTTTTCTCATATGTAGCCACTTATTCCTTTTCTAGCTTTCATGAGAGTAGGAATTTTGCCATGGCTAAGAGCAACCACAGAACTGGGCCCCCATGAGTCAATAATCTAAAAGAAAACTGGCTGCAGTAAGCACTTAACACCAGGACAGAGGACCAAAACCATAGCGCAGAAACACTTTGAAATCCTAAGGAGAATTTTATCACCTAAGGAGGGGCTTGGACACAATGGCAAATGCCAATTCCAGTTTTGGAATATCTGATCCTTCAACAGGGAATATTTGCAAAGCCAGGAACACTCACATCTTCCAGATTGGTCAGGTTATTCTTCCCTATGGAGAAAATCTGCAGCTCTTGCAATGTGTCCATGTGCTCAATTTTAGATATTCTGTTACTGTAGAGACTGAGGTCCTGCAGTTTGACAAGGGTATCCAGGCCATCAATTACTTCAATATTGTTGAAGGACAGGTCTGGGGAAGAATTTAGAAATCAAACATTAAATTATTTCTTGCAGAACACCCTGATTCCTCCCTTGCACTTAGTTCTGGATGTAGGAGTTTATGTACAAATTTTTCTCAGAGGTGGTCAGTGTCCCACAGGAAAGGCTCAGCATTAAATCATCCTTCATCCCCATCTCCTCCTTGCAATGGTCTGTGCAACTATTAAATGAGAGGAAAAGCTGAAGTTAGTCCATGCAGAGTCCACATATACAGCCTGAAAGGGACTTCTGCCTTATGAGGAAACAAAACAAGAGGTAGGGAAATGCCCTAAGGGGAATTTCAGTGACAAATCTGACACTGTCTTGTTTCTTGCAGACTGTGTCCTGCCACACCAATGCCACGGTTCTGGTCATTCCTACAGGACCAAGACTTGGCAGTTCTATGTCAGTGGAGTTATGCAAAGGCTCACTTCAGCTGTTTCACTTATTGAAATGTCCTCTTCTCCTGCCAGAACATCTCTCCTAACACCTACACTCAAGATGACTAAGGGCAGGATTTGCCCTTGGGCTAGTACTGAGCAAGCCAAGAGTCCAAAAACAGTTTATGAGGTCTCTTGGGTGGCTGAGACACTTGTGTAGCAGCAGCTGAACCACTGCAGCCTTTGGGCAAACGAAATATGTGAGTGTGCTTCAAACCACTCTGCTTACGCTGTGGTGATCAGTTGGTGATTCACAAGTGCATCAGTCATCTGTGGAGCAGAACAGTGCAGACAACTGGGTGGAAGAATCCACTGGACATTTCACAACGTGCTTAGGAGCTGAAGCCCTGCATGCTGAGGATATATTTAGAATTCCAGCCAGCAGCATGGCTGCAGTTCCAGGGAATGCTCTAAGCTGTGCATCTGTGCAGCTGCAAGCAGTCACAAAAGGCTACAAGAATGGGCACTCCTTGGGACAACAATGACACCAAGCCCTTAAGGATACAGGGGTAAAGATGGGGGGTTGTAGGCTCTGGAATGCCTGCAGCAGCTCTGAAAACAAAATAGAGGCTTCTAAATAACAGAGGTGTTTCCATAAATATTCCTGAGAGTCATCCTAAACACAATACAAACCTTGGAAACAACCTTGAAACCTCAGCCTCCTGTTCCTGCCACACCAAATGTATTAAACCCAGTTTTTAAACATCTGAAGGATTGTTTTGCAGCTCTGATACTTAGGCATTTTGACATTTGACAGTCAAATAAGGAGACACAGAGACAGCTGACAGCCTTCCCAGGGTAAGCTCCTATCAGTTGTGTTTGAGAAGGAAGGTGACATCCTGGTTTATCGCAGATTGCTTTGCACCTGTGAAGGCATCCAACCTCCTATGCCTGTATCTCACCAAGCCATACAAGGTGAACCAGACTCTCCAGACCTTCTATCTTCTCAATGACGTTGTTGTCCAGCTGCAGTTTAGTCAGATTCTCTAATGGCCACAGATTATCAATCTGCAGGATACCTAAAGCCACAGAGAAAAAAAAGAAAAGAAAATTGCTTTTCATGTGAGACAGCTTTGTTTTAGCCGATATGCTGCCTTGCACAAGGAAAACACGTCCAGTCTTGCCTCCAAAAGGATTTTCAGCATGTGATGAGTGCCCTGGCGAGCTCAGAGGTGCACTGGCTGGACGAGATTTCAATGAAACAGCCCACTTAACCTCAGTGTCCTGCACCAGCGCACGCTGCTCATCAGCGAGGCCAACGAGGCGCGCAGGGGATGCTGACTACGGCCCTGCACTCCAGTGGCTTTATGAACCCACTACTAGGAGGCCTTGACCTTCATTTTCCTCTCCAGCTCCAAGTGGGAGGTTTGGGATGAGACTCTGCTTTTCTCTGCATTTGCAGTCTAGTGGTGCCCAGCTCCTGCTTTTGGAAATTACTTTCCTACTCCCAGGATTCTCAACACAGGAGAGGAAGTTGGAGTCTACTCTCTCCGTGAAGGCTGCAGTTTAGAACTAATCAATATCCCTGCATTTAGTTTCCTCCAAAAACAGAATCACAAGGGCAGGCCGTTAGTCACCACAGCAAAGCATCAGGACCAAGGTGACAGGAAATACAGAACATTCTCACTCCCATTTCTCTTTCCCCTGCAATGGCTTCCCAGAAGATTTCATCTGCTGTCCTGCTATCCTTATTGAGTGAGGGCACAATAAACCAAGGAATTGCATGCACAAAATATTCACATGCTTCTGTATTTTGTATTTGAAAACAAATCTATGCAGGATCAGGTCAAGGGAATCTTTTCTAAGAAAATCAACTCATACACACATTACTTTACTGGAGCACACAATGAATAATCAACAGTAGATTTTGCCTGTGAATTTACCCCCCTACCCCAAATACTCAAATACTGAGCCAAATGTTCTTTCTTTTCATTTCTGAGTGCAAGTTTATGACAGGTTTGACAGTAAGAGGCAAGCTGTCGTAATGCTATGGATGACCAGAGAATGCCATCAGGTTGGATTGTAATCACCATAATCTCCCAAACAGCTCTCACATAATTACCAGCCGCGGCAGAGCCTGCCCAAGGTTGGATTTGTCCACGTACCGAGGGGCCCAATAGGCCTGTGGCCTGTAGGTGTCACCACAATATAAATGTTAAATGAGAACAGCAGTGACAATAAGAGTGGGAAGTGAAGCAGCTTTGAAGTTATCCATCAGCCAAAACAGCCGGTTCCCTCTGATGAAGCTACTTTGTACAGGTACGAGCAAAAGTCTAATTAATTTCCACATAATAAATCCAAGCTAATAATGATTGCTTAACTGCCAGTCACCCACTTCATGCTTTATTCTATTACCTTCTAGCAAAAGAAGAGAGAAAATATGTATATATTCTGATACTCACTTTTAAAACTAAGCTGTAGCTCTGTCATAACCTTAAAGTTAATATTTTCCCTTCTGACAAGATCTCCAAGGTCCTCTGGAAACTTCTCTTCAATGGTTTTCTGAACAATTTCATCATCAATAATGTTTGGCTCAACATTACTGAAAAACTGACTCATTGTGAGACCAAATCAGCCTTAGATGACAGAAAAGGAAAATAAAATAAATGACTGCCTGGCTACCGTTTCTAGCAATCCCAGAATCCCAGAATGGCTTTGGTTGGAAAGGACCTTAAAGATCATCTCATTCCAAGCCCCTGCCATGGGCAGGGACACCTTCTACTAACTCAGGTTGCTTCAAATCCCGTCCAACCTGGCCTTGGACACTTTAGGGATGGGGAATCCACAGCTTCTCTTGTCAGCCAGTTCCAATGCTTGACAACCCTGTCAGTGAAGAAATTCTTCATGGAAATTTAAATACTGCTAATGTTGCCTGGGGGGCAATGAGACTACTTGTCTTTTTCGAACTGTGCAGAGTTAATGAATCAGTGAGAGGAACTTGAATCATCAAACTTTTGCTTGCATAAGATGTTATAATTACAGAGTAAGTTCCGATTTCTCTTTGCATAGGACAAGAATAATAAATGTCGGAGTTTAGAGAGTTCTGTTCTCATCATGGCATTTCATTAACAAACCAAACCTCTCTGTGGCTGTGCACAGTAGAGACAGAGGAGCAGCAGACTCTGGATTTATCCATCCTTGACCTTCCTCTCCCTCTTCCCTATACAATCACAGAATGGTTTAGGTTGGGAGGGGCCTTTAAAGCTAATCTTTTTCCACCTCTGCCATGGGCAGGGTCACATTCCTCCGACCAGGTTACTCCAATCCTCGTCCAACCTGGCCTTGAACACTCCCAGGGATGTGCACTTCTCCAGCGTCTCTTCAGTCAGTGCCGATTCTAACCACCCCTGCCCGGTGGGTGGGAAGAGGCCGCCGCCTCCCCCTCCCAGGACCCACCGAGGCCCAGATCCCGGCCCATTAGGCCTCTCACCCGCAGGTCCCCTGGGGTCTGGGTCGGTTCCGTGCCCTGTTCCCGATTCCCGATTCCCGGTTCCCTGTTCCCGGTTCCCGGTTCCCGACCCCCACCCGCGCCTCGGCGCCCGTCGCTACGGAAGCACGGGTGCGTTGCTAAGGGCGGTCACGTGAGCTGCTCTGCCGCCAATGGGCGGGGAGTGGGTGGGAAGGTAAACTACCAATCAGAGCGCGAAAAATCCGTGTCAGCCAATCAGTGCCGGGACCGTGCCCTCGGGGGCGGAGAGGGCTCGAATGATTGACGTTCCTCTTGCCCAATAATGTTAGAGATAGGTTCGGCCTTTGCCCAATGGAGAATGGCAGTCTCCGTGTCCCCGCTGTCCATCAAAGGGAGGGCGGGGAAAGGGCTAGGACTACCGCGGGGGCGAGCCCCTTTCTTGACAGTGATGGACACGCTCTTTAACCAATGGTTCTGCTGCGCGTCCAGCAGCTGCCCAATCGAGGGTAGGGAGGCGGGACAAGCCTGTCAGAGCGCTCTGTGGTTGGTGGGTGTTGCTGTCGGTCAGGGCGCGGTGCGGGAGGGGTGGGCGCCGGGCCGCTGTTTGTTGTCATCCCAAGATGGAGTTTCTGCTGGGGAACCCGTTCAGCACCCCGGTGGGGCAGAGCCTCGGTACGGCGGCCTGGGGAGCGCGGAGGGGTCCAGGGGAGCCCGAGGAGACAGCGGGGGCTTTGGTCAGCGGGCGGGACTGGAGGCAGCGGGGGGCTCTGGGGGTCGGTGAGGGGCTGTGGGGGCTTT
>VYXC01009842.1:32794-107127 GCA_013397175.1 Platysteira castanea
GAGCGGTGGGTGGAGATTCTGTGAGAGTCCATGGGGGAAATTTGGGCTCGGTAAGGGGCTCTGGGGCTTAGTGGAGGTGTTTGGGTGTTACGGGAATCGGTGGGGGTTGATGTGGGATCTGGAGGTGGTGAGGCAGCTCGGGGGCTTGTCGGGGGCCTTTGGAGGTGTGAGAGGCTCTCTAGGGAGCAGGGGTTCCAAGGGTGGTGGGGGCTTGGAGGTGCTGGGAGGCTTTTGCGTTTGGGGAGTGCTGGAGGCCTCAGTGGAGGCACTGGGGTTAGTGGGGGTCGTGGAGGCATCAGTGGGCAGACGAGGTCTGGGGAACAGGGGGGTCTTTGGGCAGGCTGTTGTCCATGAGAAGAGAGTGGCTCCACATCGAGATGGATGCAGGAAAGTTGTTGCATCCCCCAACTCCTTTTCCTGAAGTTGAGCGCCTTCTTCCAGACCACCCTGTCATTGATCCAGCTTTTCCCAAAGTACTGAAACCTCCCTGTACCTCTGAGTGGGCAGGGGGGTGATGTGGTTTAGAGACACAGATATGCGCTTGGATTTTAGCCTGGAGCCTGAATTGTGGTTTCGGTAATGTTTTGGTGCCATTAGCAGGTTATTCTGAGCGAGCTTTCACTGTGTGGCCAGTCAAGGCCTCCCTGTGCTGCTGTGGCTACTCCCTCCCACAGACGTGTTCTTTCATGGCTACTCATGTTTTGGTCTGGGTTGCCACGGCTAGGGAAAAGAAGGGAAAGCCTGGGCATCACTTGTGCAGAGTTTGGTAACTCTTGAGCTGTCACCTCAGCTGGGTGGGCTCTGAGTGCCTCCTGCTTTCTTTTGTTGGGCCCTGAAGAAATTTAAGATCTCTGACATTGCAGTGGGAAGGAACAGGCTGGCTCAGGTTCCTGCAGTGCAGGAGGGCGGGCAGTCCCAAAGCCAAGGTGATGCTCAGTCGAGCATGTCTCCCGCGAGGGAAGGCTGGGAGAACTGGGATTGTTCGGCCTGGAAAAGAGAAGGCCTTGGGGTGACCTAATTGTGGCCTTCTGATACCTGAAGGCAACCTACAGGGAAGATTAAGAGAGACTATTTAAAAGAGTCTGGAGTGACAGGACAAGGGGGAATGGCTTCAAACTGATAAAAGAGTAGGGGTAGATGGGATATTGGGAAGAAATTCTTCCCTGTGAGGGTGCTGAGGCCCTGGCATAGGTTGCCAGAGAAGCTGTGGCTGCCCCATCCCTGGGAGTGTTCCAGGCCAGGATGGACGGGGCTTGGAGCAACCTGGGATAGTGGAAGGTGTCCCTGTCCCTGGCAGTGGGTGGAATGAGATGATCTTTAAGGTCCCTTTCAACCCAAATGCTTATTCTGTAACATACAGTATGCGTGGTCTAGCCTATAGCTATTCTATGTTGATTTATGGAATGATGGAAGTCTTTGAAAATTATAGTGGAGGAAATTTTACAGAGTATCAGCTCATGGCTTCAAACCTCTTTTATAGCCCTTTCCTCATCCCCATGTGCAGGGACACCCCTGGTCGAGGTAAAAGGCCCTTGCATGGGTGAGTCTCACGCTGTGCTTTGAGCATGGCTGGACTCTCTTTGTCAGACTATATGGAGCATATGTATAACTTGCTGTTTATCCTCAGCCATCTGGGGTGTTTATTTCTTCTGCTGAGGGAGAGAAGAACCGGGAATCGGAGGAGAATAACGAGAACAGCTCAGCTGAAAGGTGATTTTAGAGTGAATTGGCTTTGTTGTGTTTGGCCATCAGAGCACCCCTGCTGCTGGGCCAGGCCTCTGCCGTCAGCCTGGGAAGGGAAGGCAGCAATTTCTCCTCTCTTTATTGGCAGCTTCTTTTAGCATCAGTCAGTGGTTTGAAAGAGCTGAAGGATTGTTGGGGGGCAGGGAGGGAGGAGCAGTAAAATCTTCTTTTTTAGCCTCCTGCCTCTTTAAGTCCAGAGTGCAAAGGTTTTCACAGCTCTCACATCCCTTCGCTCACTGAACGAGCGGTTGCTGCCAACTTGGAGGCTTTGAACACTGAGCTGCTTCCATCAGATAAGGTTAGGTGTGCAGCTTCCCTTAATGCAAAATTCAGCTACACTTTCAGAATGTTTTTTTTTCACTCCCAGAGGAAAGAGATAACTGCAGATTTTATTTTGGAAGACAAATTTTTCTGCTTCTCCTATCACTGCCAGTTATCCCTTTGTGAGACAGCAGTAAAACAAAAGCATGCCTTGTTCTCAGACACTGCTATTTGCCCAGTGCTTCCACAGTTTGTTTTTCCAATGAGCTTGTGGAATATAATTTTCACTTATGTTCCTCTTCATTCTTTGAAAGAAATGGAATAATTTTGTATTTCTGTTTAAACATATTGTGTTGTACACAGTTGTGATGTTTTCAAGCAAGGCCTAACACTCACCATACGGGAGAAGTGCAGAAAATCCTGTAGGTCCATCGGCACACCAAGAATGTATGTTCTCTACCAGGAAGTAGCAGAGGTTCACGAGAAAATTTAATTAGGCCTCTACAATATCTGTAGAAAAATGCCAGGTCTGAAAGAACAAAGATGTCAGAAAAGGTTTGGGGAGAGCTGAGAGGTAATACAAAGGATTTTCTCTTTTCTCCTCTTTATCTGGATAATGTCTGAAGCTAGGCAGGCTTTTTATGTTAACTCTTTTGCTTAATGTAGGAAAGTAATGCTAGGATGAGCTCAGAGGATTTGTAATGGAGATGGATAGAATCTCCTGCATCTAAAGTGCCAGTTGAAATGGCAGCCAGGTTCCTCATGGCTGAAACCTACCTGATTTTTGGACTGCCTTATATGGTACCCTGTCTTTAATTCCCAGTGGTGGCATAGCAGAAACAGTATAAGCCATCACCATGGCTGCTAATTACAAACCTCACCTAATTTGGCTATAATACTTTGATTGACCTCTGGACACTAAACTGTCCTTGTGTCTCCAGCAAGGTCCTCTCCTGAGAAGAGCAGGTGGTTTTTGGTGGGGCTGTTGTGTGGAAGGCAGGCAGCTGTACCTGAGAGATTCCTGAACTTAAAAAAACCATTTTCATTCCATATTGCTTTTTACCTGGAGGTTTCTGTGAAGGGAGCTTATACCATCGTTTTACATATAAACCAAAAATCTCACCCAGGATTTTGTAGCAGAATCCAACACTTCCCAATGGTTTTGTGGGGTGTTATTTAGAAGGTCTTTGTGAAGGCTGGCTGGTGAGAGTCTAGAGGATTGAATTGGGTGCCGTGAGTTTCGTAGGCTGCCAAGTACATTGAGGTTGACAAGATCCTTTGTGGCATTGGGTGCTGGCCCAGTTCTTATGACTGAACTGTTTATTTTTTCCAATCGCTACTGTAAATACTATCTTGAAGAATATCCCCACCAGTGAGGAGTAGAAGAGCAGGAAGATGTGTAGTAAAGCAGTGCTGACAGAGTGCCTTCTGTGTGGAGAGGGATTGGCCTGGGAAAAAAGCTGCAATTTACAGTAGTGGGAATTTGCCTTGAGATTCACCATCCTGCCATAAATCGCGTTTTTATCTTTCTTTGTTCAATGGAGCCATCTTTAAAGTGTCACCACTCTATTCAAGGTTATTAGAACAAATACCCTTGCTGCAGGTTAGCAAAAACATCTTCGATGATTAAAGCTGATTGAAATACAGGAATGTTGAGTGCTGGTGACTCTTTTTTGGCCATTCTGCTTATTTGATAGTGGCCATATGGCTTACATGTGGGGACACAAGAAAGCCTGGTTTAGTTTTTTTTTGTTTTACTCTGGAGACTTTCTAAAGGCTTCAGGAAAGTGCTTATTTGTTTGAATCCAAACCAAGCTTTGCTGCTGCCCCCCTCTTGCAGGTGCAGAGGGCTGACCTGGAGCAGTGAGGTGTGAAATGGGCTCCTCACAGGGTGGTGGACAGGGGCATCAAGGTTAATTTTGATCAGGCTCTGATCAGGGCTGTGTGTGCTGCTGAACTCAGCTCTTCTCACTGCAGCCCCAAATCTGCCTTACCCAGAGCCAAAAACCCCTGGGAGAGAAGTTCAGCACCTGAATCGAGTGCAGCAAGACTTGAAAGTTAATTTTTAACAATACAGTAGAAATGAAGCTGTCCTGTGTGGCTGAGAGTGGGGATCAGGTGCTGCTGGTTTACACCCCTGGTCCCTGTGGCTGAAGGGAAGTTTCCATGCATGGTGCTGGTCCAGGCACTTGCCTTGGAGTCTTGTTTCTGGAGGAGGAATAGTGTGGTGATTTAATACAGAGTATTGTTTAAAGAGGCTACAAAAACAAGGTTTCAGCAAAAGATACAGAGGCACTTTATAGAAGCAACAGTGAGGCAGACAGCTTTTCAATTGATTTTTATCAAAGCACTTGCAGTTTCCATTCAAGGCTGTTAAATTGATAATATATATGGTGGATACAGTCTGTTTTCAAAGCTGCTGTTTTGTTCCCCCCTCCCTTTTTTTTTTTCTTTTTAATGGAAAAATGCTTCAGCTAAGGGGGTTTAAAACACCTTTTTATTTTCCTTTCCATAAGAAGCACTTGAGCCCTTTCTTCAGGTTTCTTATATCTCTAAGATTTTTATGAGTCTTAGAATAAAAACGGTTCCAAAATAAATGAGTTGATGGCTACATGCAGGAACAGAGAAATGCATTAGAGCCAGCAGCCCGTGGTAGTCCTGCGGGAGGCATTAATCCAGGCTTTCTTGTCCACAATTTCCCTAAGTTCCCTTCAAAGTAAACTTACTACTTTGCTGTACTGTGTGTGAAACATTTTTCTTTTAAAGACAAGCCTTTCCCCAATGCTAGAAATCAGTGTTTAAAGTGCACACCGTAATCTTAGGATGTGGTCCCCATAAAATAGCATTTTTGCAGTGTGTTGTTGGGCTCTGAATCCCCTCTCTCTTCATTCATTGCCTTATAATAAAATAAAAAGTCCTTTGCATTTACCCTTAACCGTGGAAGCATTTCCCCCTATTCTAATGGAAGTTTTTCTCAGTACAAGGTGGCAGTAACTCTTCTTGCTGTATCAAAAAGATGAATTTTGCCTTTGCCTGCAGTGAAAAGGGCACAAGAAGTTCTCTCCTCAGAGCTGAAGTACTTCTCTGGGTACTCCTGTAGCTGGTCAGTTGATAGAAATCCAGCCCCCCACTGCTCATTCAGAATTGTGCTTGTCGTGCAAAAAGAGCCTGATAAAGTGCTTTTAATTTTATAAGATTATTTGGATCTGCTTTCACTTCATGACAATGGATTATGTTGTAAGGAAAATCTCCATGAAATATGCAAATGGATATCTTTACTTTTAAAAGAGCAAATAAATACTGAGTCATGAATCTGGCAACTTGGAGAAACTACGTACACGTGTGAAGCTGGGTAATTAGTGTAATACCATTTAATACTGGGTTACTAAGACTGGATTTATTTTATAGGCACAAAAGCAGATTGTAGTTCATGAAGGTATTATAACATGTATTTTTGGGTAATGCTGTTTTATCTCTTTCAGCATGGTACGCTTAAATGTATATTCCATGTGCTTCTAATAGCCGTCTATATGTGAGAGTGAGGACAGCTTGTTCCCAGTTTGTTACTGCTCTGGTCATGAACTCAGCAGATTTTTTAAACTGCATATTTAAAATATGCTTGCCTAAAAACTGCAGAAAGTCCCCACAAACCCTTCCAACTGATTTAATATTTCATTCAAAACAGTTTTCCCCCCAAAAAGTACTGTGTGTTTTCCTTAGTGAGGAACAGTTTTAAGGTAGGCAGACTTTCCTATGATTTCATAAACCATACTGAGTTTTTAATTAACAGTTTTTAAGGCGATGAAGGCATTTCTGGTATTCTCAGTGACAGTGGTCAGTGGAGGGGCAGCAACAGCTCTTGCAGAAATTTTGGTGAGATGATCCTTCCTGGAGAAGGTGCTGGCTGGTACCTGCAGGGCTGGGGCTCGAGGCTGGCCTGGCAACCTCCTCCTCATCTGGTGTTTCCTACTTGCCTGAAAGTAATTTCATCCTTTGTGTTTGGGTTTAAAATCTGTACAATGTGTCGGTGATAAGAGCATAAATGTTTGGAGAACACAGGGAGAAAGGATGTTGTGGGAGCCCTGAGAAGTGAGGAAGGGACCCTACAGCCCAGCCTGTGGAATGCAGTGATGATTCTGCACAGATCATCCAGAACTAGTTTTCCTCTTTCTCATTTGCATCTGCCTGGGGAATTCCTAGTTTTCTATGGAAAAGAAACTTGTTGCTGAGCATAAAAATCCTGCCAAGGAGAGATAAGCCTTATCTTCTGTATTTGTGTAGTTATTCTGCTGATGGTTCTGCCCAGTGGTTTCAGTTTCTGTCAGTGGCAAAAGGCTCTTTTTCAATTGATGATTCTTCAGCACAAAAGATACTGGTCTAAAAGTTTTACTAGAGCTGGGTCTCTCTTCCCTTAGGAGCAGCTCCTTTGCTACAGGTGAACATGTTTTTACAACCCAGGGAGTCAGATCTTCCATGTATAGGTAACATTTCCCATTGCTCAAGAAGGGGAGATGCAAATAAATCCACCCAGTCTATTATTGGCAGCACTGTCTTTAAATGTAAATATACACTCCATGATTGTTCTCTACCTGCCAGAATTATAAGGTGGGCTCCACAATGTAGTAACTCATTTCAAAATCAAATATTAAGGATGAAAAAAATCCATGCCCTGTCTGTGTATAAGCAATTCCTGGCATGGCTGTGTATAGACTATTTACCCGTGCTCCTGTATCTCTTGGTTCACAGCATTTGGCAGCTCAGTGTAGTCTCAGAGAGTATCAAGAGACTCAAAAATGAGGAGATATTCAGAAGAAAACTGTTGAATAAGTTGGTTACCTTGTAGCCTGCTTATTCTTTGAGAGTAAGGCAGCCTGTTTTCCAGTTGGTCCTCAGAAACCTGGGTTAAATTAGCTTCAGAAGAAATTCTTTGTTCTAATTCAGATCTAAGAAAACATACACAAAGTGAAGGCACAGATTTGTGTTGTAAACTGTGTTTGAATCCCAAGAATTTTTCAGAGTATTAGTTTCTTGTTCTTAAGGCAGGAAAGACTGTTGTATCCAAAATGTGGTCAGGAATGTTGAAGATGTTAACTTGAACATGTTGCATCCTCTTTATTTTCATGGGATACATTTACTGCAAGAAATATGACTGGCTTCCTATTTGACCCAAATAACAAAAAAAGTCCTGGTTTTTGCCTAGCTTAGTAAATGCAGAAAGTCTCTTTTAAAAATCTGGTATTTCCTGATTTTTTTTTTATTTTATTTTTATTGTCTCGATTATAGCTTTCTGCATTTAATTTCTTTTGGAAGAAAGGGGGTGTCTTTCCTTGCCTATAAACAGAAAAAGCTACCTTGAGCATATTAAATAAATTGCAAGCTTCAGCAGCTTTGCCAGCAAATTTTGGGAAGTTTTTATGATATTCTGGGCCTACAAGTGAGAGGTATTTCATAGCTTTGTCTTCTGAGACTAATAAATACATCTGTATATTTAATAGAGGCATTTTACTTAAGCTTTGGTGACCACATGCTTACTGAAATACAGATAATTTTTTTTAGACATCCGCAAGGCTTTGATTAGTAGTTTTGTCCAAAAAGTCCTGCCTGAAGTAAGGTTTTGACTGAAGTGATCCAGAGGTGAGGTACTATGTGGTAGCTTTTCCTCCAAAATCTCCTTGATTGCAGTTGAAGCAATGGACATCTGTTGGACTCAACATCTTTCCCTCTTTTATAGGAGTTGCTGGGGATCTTAACCCCTGGGTTTGCACCAAAAAGCTCTCTGATCAGTTAACAGAATGTTAAGGAATTTCACCAGTTAATTGGTTTGTAATTTAAGGATTGGGAGAGAAAATATGCAAATTTTATTGGAATGTTTCATCTGGAGTGAGTCTTGAAATCCGTCTCCATACTGTGACCTACGTTATTTCCTGAATGCTGTCTGGTATTTTCCTGAGCAGGTGTTATGGGATATAGGCATGATAATAAGATGATTGATAGTGGGATGTAGAGGTTGGGCTGGATGCAGCACTTATTTGGGTTTGTGTTACCCTGAGCTCACATTTAAGCTGTTGTAGTAAATAGCTTGTTTTTTTCATTATCTTTGAGCTGCCCTTTCTCTACTGATTTTCGGTGGTTTTAATTAGAAGGGTATTTTGCTGAAAAGAGCGAACTCAGACCTTTGTGAAATTTTCTGCTAGTACAAATAATGGTAAATCTGAAATCACTTATTAGACAAGAAGTTGTTATGGCAACTATAAGATGGTTGGCTAATCAGAGAGTGAGATCAGTTTTTATTTACAAGTGTAATGAGCAATTAAGTTTGAGCAGCTGTCAGACTTGGAAAGTGATTAAAGTTCAGCAAACAACCCAAATGGGTCAGTGTTCAGTTCTGATGGTTTTCTGACACTGCAGCTTGATCATCTGTGGGTTTTACTTACTATAATTAAAACTGCCTTTTAAATCCCCATCCATGGCAATGACTCGGCATAGCCAGGGAGTAGAAAAACCCCTTTTCCTACAGGTTTCTTAATGGGTATTGGCCTGGAGTCTTGCTGTGGGTAATGAGATATTTCACGTGTAGCATTCCTTAAAGGAAAGCTCAGTTTGGATGCAGAATCATCTCCTGGCTGTCGGTGATCACCAGGAGGGAGCTGGAGCGGTGCAGCCTTTGCTCAGCCTTTGCACCTCTAAAGGCTCCCTTTCATTAAAGGCAGCATTACGCGGTTGTTGGTTGCTTAGGGAGCTGCTGCTGGGCTCAGAGGAGGGACGTGCACAGTGTGCATGAACATTAAACCCACAGGAAGTGGAGAAAGTCGTGATTCACCCTGAAACAGGAGGGAATGGCCGGGAGAAGCTGACCTTGGCCGGAGCTGGTGAAGCTCCGTTGTTGGGCTGGTCACAGTGAACAGGGCAGGCTGCTGGTCCTCATGGCTTTCCCAAGCAGGAGCTGGTTCTCTGCAGATTCTGGAATGTTGCATGTGTTCACACTGGGAAAGTTACCCTCCATCCGTACTCTGCACTGGATCAGCCTATTTCATTGCTGGGGTTTGCTTCCCTGCTGCACGTGTTAAATAAGCCAAACTATTTGTAAGCCTTGCTCAAAATCTGTGTTCTAGTTAGAATTTTAACTGTCCAAGACGGTTGAACCCGTAGAGTTATTTTCCAAAATTACGCTGCAGTCCCCTGATAGATTTACATTTTTATTAATTTTGCCACACTAATGGTATGATGTAATACAGACAGTTGCAGCAGAATGTGAAATGGATTGGGACAGCTCCTGACCTGAAGAATTTACAAAGTCATGTGCCTAGATAACACAAGTTGGTGAATGGGGACCTAAGGGAAAGTTAAAATGACAGTCTCAGAAATAGGCACTTGCATACTTGACCTAAACTTCTGGTATTTACATTTTCTATTTATCAGTCTTTTTCAGGCTTATCTACAGCAGTGGCACATGAGAAACAGGGCTGTAAAAATGGAACAGAATTTTTAGTAGGGTTATTAGAGACCAAGAAATCCACATTTCTCAGCCCCCAAGATGGGATTGCACACATGTATCTTGTTATTGCTGTTGCCTGATTTGCACTCGGGTTTCCTGAGGAGATTGCTTGGAAGTCTTTATCTGCTAAGCTTCTGCAGGCAGAGCAAGCCTGGCTTCTTGGAATGGGCAGCTGGCAGTGGGGCCCTTCAGTGACCACAGGATTGGCAAAAGTAATTCCTGTCACCTAGTGGAAGAGGAGCCAGCTCTCCCCTCCTCCTGTGGTGAAAACACTTCATGTATTCCAGACACTGATCCTCAAGCCATGGAGATACTGGAGAACTGGGATAGGGTTGGAGCTTGCTGCCTCTTGAACTGGCCTGCTGTCATCCTGCAGAGCAATGCAAGGCTGAAAAATTGAAATGCAAACTGAAGCTTTCACACTAGAAAACACGGCCCATCAACCCTGAAAAGCTGCAGACTCCTCTGTCTAGTTCACTCTACATGTGGGATAATTGTGGTTTTCCAGAGGACGCAGCTCTCACCTCCGTAGTTGTAGATGTGTAGGAGAGCTGGGGGTGGGAACATGCACATGGAATAGTTACTGCAAGAGTTGTGTCATTTCATTCGTAACACATTTTAATTATCACGTATGGACACTTTCATAAAAATCTTGTGTAGTATGCTGCAGCAAAGGAGTAAACTTGTTCTTGTAACTGCCTCCTTGTAGGAATGGGAGATTTTGCCTATTTTTTCCCCCTCACTAAATAGTATTTTCAGTTTATTTTAAGCATGTGAGAATGTGGGCAACTGATTTTAGGAGTAACCTGTAAAAAATAATACAAATAATACTAATGTAGGAGCGTGATGATTCTCTCTGCCTCATAGTTTGTTTGCAGCAAACATGTTACAAGTGAGCAGGTGGGAGGGGGAGTTTGAAATATATGGGGATGGATTTTTAGAGTTTGCAGCTGACGTGGATTAAAAATTCTTAGAACATTTCATCCATGAAAGGCAATTAGTTTTGTTTTATGAATATGAAAAGCACGTAGCTTGTAAGTACTGGAGTGAAGTCCCAAGTGAGTTATTAGAACTTGCTTTACTCATGTAGTACAAAATTGGCCATCAAGAGCTGATAGATTTCAAATATAGCTCACTGACACACTGATCATCCATAACTTTTCATAAAGTCATTTTTTTGGGGCTCACCTGTAATTACTGTATGCTTTGGGAGTCCTGAATGGGGCAGATACTCAGAGATCAGGACACCTCCTTGCTCTTGATGGTGATTACAGCATGTTATGCTGCTGGGATATGGGATTGTGATACCTCTCTGCCTGCTTTCCCTACTTTCAGCTGCCCCTTTCTCTCAGATTCCTAAGTTAAGGCTGATAAAATGAATGGAGTCTGCTCTTTTTTTAGCAGTTGGGTTTTTTTGGTATTAGGAAAAATAATTGCAATCGTTGTTTTTGGATTGTTGAGGTTGTCTGTGTGAGTAGTTCTCAGCTACAAATGGGTGTTCGGAAAATGATTTTTTTTTCAGCTTCTTTTCTGGTTTTTTTTTGGTGGGGGAGAGCCAAAGACTCAGCTGTTAAGAAATTTGGTATTTCTAGTGTCAATTAACAGATGTTACTCATCCAGTATGTCAGTGCTTTAATACCTGAGATTCTCAGCTAAGGAGCTGGTAGCCCAAGTTAAGGAATGAGGTAGCGCCTCCAATCATCCAAATTCCGGGGAGAAACTAAAACAGAATGAAAACTCTTTGGCAAGTGGTGGGCTGCAATCTAAGTTCTGGCTATGGAAATTACTAAATGTCAATGTATTTTGTAATAAAACACTGGCTGCTGGACAGTGTTCAAAGGAGGAGGAGATTTGGGTAACCAGCCTGATGCACTGACCTGTTTAAACAACACTATGCTGGTAAATTCTCCCACACAGAATCATACGGACACGTCGCAGCAGTCGCAGTTAAATTTAGAAAAGGCAGATCTGAAGGAGACCATTTCATCACCCAGGAGATTTTAATTTATGCTTCATGCCTCTCATCCAGAGAAGAAAGATGGACACTCAGAGTGGGATGATATTAAACTACTGGAAGTGTTGCCTAATAGATCACAGATGTCTGTGAAGTGGCAAGTCATCATCCCCCTGACACAACAGGACGAGGGGACACTGTCACGAGATGTGACATGTCATAAAGGATCATTGATTTGTTGCTCCCCTACAGTAAATCAAACATCTCCATTCAAATCCATTAAAATCCATTAATACAGGGCGTAGGTTTTAAAACTGCTTTGACATTTCTGATTGAAGGCTTTGGCGTATTGATTCCTGACGTGCGCAGGTCCCTGTTTGTCAATCGGAAAGTAGCACCACCATCTGAGTATCGTGGGTTGGCAGCGAGGTGGGAATCTAGCCAAGGTCACTGCTAAAAGAGATGAGGAAACGTGCAGTGAAGGCTGAATTTTGGGGAAAAGTGCCTCTGAATCATGCAAATAGCTTGATGAGCTGGGAGCAGCTTGTGTATGACCTCGCTCTGAAGGACAGCTATTTACAGTACATGGGTCAACATGTGAGCTCTAATGAGTGTCAGGGCATGGGAGGAAGGTGTTTTTCTGTGCTTTGTTTCTAAAGCTGTGTAGAGTGGAGAAGTCAGATGGATTTCACTGTGTTTTAAAGAAGCAGTAGTGTCTCTCTGCCATCTGTTTTGGAAGAGAGCAACTTACATACACATGTCATTCAGTGGAGTTCGCTGTCAGCAGCAACAATTTCTGCTGATGGGGGAACTTCAGGGAGAAGATTCATAACAAAAGTCTTTATTGTATAGAAACACACCGTTCTGCTTGGGATCCAGCTTCCAAATGCTTTTAAGGACTGTGACTAAACCACCATTTATGTCTGAGATGAAAGACATCTGAGTACAGAAGCTGCCTGGACCAGGTTCTCCTGCCAGGCCCTCTTTGTGCAATACAATAGCAGACGGGAAGGTCCGGCTGGCTTTACACCCTGCAAATGTATCAAGACCTTTGAGATGTGATAAACTAAGCAAGCCATGCTGATATGCTCCCTTGCCTGCTCTGATATTATTATAAGGCTTTCTGTTTTGGTTTTCGTTTTGTTCAGGTGAAGCTGTGATCTGAGTATGAAAGAAAAGTCTTCTTTGTTGTACAGCTGTTAATATTTATTTAATGTGTATTAATCCATTCACCTTGCTCTGTGTCTGAAACTGCAGTGCAGCTATGCTCAGTGAATCACCTGGAGTTTCGTGCTCCTGAGAAGCTGAATTTGTGGGAGATGGTGGGTGATGTTTTTTCTGCAGCCTATCTAAATCACGAGAATGTTGTAGCATGGCTGTGACTACCATGAGGTCCTTAAAAAGCCACAGTAATTACGTACTATATATTCATGATTGCAGGTATGTGTGATCTGGAAAGCAGGTTGGATGACGTTTGGCATTTGGGTGGCACCTTCAAAAAGAAGAAAACCTGAAAGTTAATTGGAGAAAATGACAGTTCCCAGTTTACTGCTGTGCTCTCCAGCAGCACTTGAGCTAAATACTCATTAGGATTGCACATGTGCATGTCCACAGTGTCTCGTTATTTTATTTTAACGTAGACTCTGCAGCCATTACCAACTATTCATTTGTTCAGCACCAGAAACTTTAGCAAAACAATGAATGGAGGATAAATGACTTGATCCCAAAGAGTTTCAATGTGAGCATAGCTAAAAACCAAGTGAAAAATCACAGTGCTCATGACAAGCGGATGGCCGGTGCTGCAGCAGTCCAACCCAAATCACGTTTTCTGTAGTGCTTTGCCGTTCAGATTGAGCCCGTTTGTTCTAGCTGACTGGCTTTTTCCTTGGAAGTGTGAAGCTCAGCATTTTCAGAGCAGTGTGAAATAAGGAATGTAGAAAAAGGACTTGGAGCAGTGAGGTGGCTAATTGAAAAATGCTCTTGGAGCTGTGCGCTCTAACAAAGAAGCTGGCAGGGTTTTATGAGTAAGTCACTCCAGAGTTGAGTTTTGATCTTGAATTTTGAATGAGTCACATTTATATTTTAATAGGAGCATTTTGATAAAAAGGAACAATCCTCCTGTTGGTTACCATAATGTCTAAGTGGCCGTGACTGTCTTTCTAAAAGCAAATATAGAGAAACAAGAATAGACTGTTGGGTCCAGGAGTATCCAAGTGTGTTATTTGAGTGTCTCTGTTCCTGAAAGGAGATGCCTTGAACTCAGCAGCTTTGAGAGTGCTGAGGGTCTTTGGTCTTACCTTCATTTTGCTTGGACTACTGAAATATGTTTCCGTGGCCTCTGTATGGTCTTTCCCCAGATCTTATTGATGGTGCTGTGCAGATCACTGATGAGTTATTGAATCCAAGAGAGACAACTGCAGTCACAAAATGTAATGATGCTTTAAAGTGTAAAACAGTTCTATAGGCTACAGCTCAGAGGTGTCATCGTCTTACTCATTTGAGCAATCTTGTCTGGCTTGCATTGCCTTGCAAAACTCTTGCTTTTTTCCTGAAAGCCCAGTCTATAAAAGCATTTTACTTTTGCCCTCAGCTGACTCCCCTCACTTCTGAGAGAGCAAAACTGCACCAAAGGGAGGGAGCAGCAGGATGGAAGCAAAAACCTGCTGATACTGTGGCTTCTTCTGATCCCTGTTATTCAGAGTGAAATATAACATATCTGACTGTTTGATTCACTAATTTCAGTGGTGGAGCACAGCTGGTAGGCAGGTGGACTGTTAAGAGACAAGACAAAGATCTAAGATTTGCAATCTTCTGAACTTCCAAGCAAAAAAGAAAAAAGAAAAACCACAAACCCCAAGATGTTTTATGCTATTTGAGCACCAAACACTGTTGGAGGGAAGGGGAGAAATTTGGACTTGGAACTTTCTTGTGTTTGGATCTCTGTAATGCGATGCACTGGTGTGCATGTTTCTTGCCTAAATAGAAGATGATTTTGTGTGTGTAATTTGTCCCAAATGTATGAATTGATAGTCTCTGAAGCAACATCTGGAGAAGACCCAAGAGAGAAAACTGTGAGTTCTCTGAACACAAAGATCTGTTCATTCATGAGATTCTGATATTCAAACAGAAAACAGCAGTTGTGCTGTTTTCATTTAATGTTATTTCTAGCAAGTGCCACATTTAACTTTCCCTTTTGCCATTTCTCCCAAGACCATTCTGCAGCACCATAAAGACTTATTGGTACTTACAGGTAGACTTTTGGAGAGATTTTTACCCCAGTCCTGTCATCAGTCAGCTGAAATAGCTCTCAGTGCTTCTAGCAGTCAGAATTCCAGTCTCAGCTGTACAAACATGAACATGGAGCAGTAGTATGTATTGAACAGGGCAGAGAGGAACTCCTTGAGGACAACCAGTGTTGGTGTTTCTCTGTGAGATCCCTTTTGACCTGGTTTCAGGATGGGTGGGTAAAGTTCTTCTGTTTTCTTCTTGCATTCAGAAGATAATTCCTGCCCTGCCCTGCGCAACCTGTTTGTTACGTGGTGATTGTACAGGAATTTCTGACCTGATTTCCTTGTGGTGACAGCTCGGGTCAGAGCAGGTTGTTTGGGCAGAGGCTTGGCTGGGGGTGTGTGCGCTGAGACTGTTTATACTGGGAACTTTACACTGCTGAACCCTCTGAGTGCTGTAAATTATACAGGATTTCAGTGTGAGCAGGGAAATGCTGATATTGCCATTTGGCAGAGCGTAGAAATGCGACCACAAGAGTTGGATCTCAGAGGGAAGGTGTGAATGAAAAAAATAGCACAATTTTTTCTCCTTTTCCTCACAGACTGCAGATAAGCTGATGCTGTGTGTGCATATGCAGTGCCCAAGGTCTGCTGCATGTCAGGCGTGGAGTGCCAGATTGTCTTTCTTCCCACCAGAACATTTATGCTTTAATTTGGGACACGTGGTGGGAACTGATAGCATCTTGTTTCAGAGAGAAACTTTCTGATAATCTCACTGGTGGTATCGTGTCGCTGTGTGAGACACAAACCTGGTATTATCCCAGCGCTCGGAGCTGCTCCCGGGTCAGGAGCTGTGCAAGGAGCCCTTTTTTTATATCTCTGAGCTGCCAGCCCTTCTGGCAGAGATGCAGTTAAACTATACCATAAACTCTTCAGTTCAGGGGCAACTCCTCCTCAGCACGTTTCTCTTAACATTTTTTACTGCACCTTGGAATCCTTTGGTCACATTCCAGAGTCCTTGTGTGAACGAACTGGTGCCATTTCGATGCCTTTTAATGAGCATGAAAGAGGTCGAGGAACTGGTTACTCTTTCAAAGGGGATTTGCACGATTTGCATGCCATTCCTTTGCTGTTCTGTGGTAGTTTCCAAAATCTGTTTAATCTTGTCAGTTGTATCTGGGTGCTATTTGCGGAGGGGCCTTCCAAAATGTCCGTGAAGTACTGGACAGGTTATTGAGTATTTTTAATTTACCACATTTTGGCTGTGTTGGGTAGGGATTCTCTTACAGCTGAGTGCAGGCAAAGCTGTTTCACTAGAAATCCAGAACTACAGCCTGCTGTGTTTTGGTTCTAGAAGAGCTCTGCAGGCTTTCAATTCGTTGCAGTGCAGTACTGCTCTTCAGACAAATCCCACCCAAACCTTCTCTGCAGCCAGTGAACTCCTTTGTACAGCTGAGAGAGCACTGCAGCAGCAAATCTGGGTCACACACCCTACAAAGGACACACAACTCCAGATGACAAGTGCTCTTGTGCTCTCTGTTGCTGAAGAAGAGACTAAAATTAGCTTCCGACTCTTACTTGAATTAAAAATTACCCAAGGGGAAAAGAACTAATTCTGAAGAAGACAACTGTTATGTCTTAAACCCACACAGTCGCAGCTGTGTATGCAGAAATGTAAAAATAAAGAGGTAGTAACCAAGTTTTTTGGGAGAAAGGGGATTTTGTTTTCCCTAGAGTATCTCAGAAAGGGAATTTGACCAAGGCTATTGGGGACCACAGATGAGCATTCCGGTGTTAACCTCTGTACAGTGCTGCAGCAGCATTTCTTCACTCTGCCATCTCCAAAATACCACAGTTTTTACCTGTGGAGTGCTGCCATATCCACATTTTGTCAAAATAAACCTTAACTCCATGGATTTTACAAGACCAGCAAGTGAATTGGCTGCCAGCACAACTTTGTGCAGGATCAGCATTTTCCAAAATCATATATGAAAAGTGATTATAGCAGATCAGAGTGTCTGAACATTGCTAAGTTGCTGCCTGATGCCAAATGCTGTCAAGAACACACAAATTCGTTACTATAGTTTAAGATCAAGGAAACAAATCATGTGCCCAGCTTCAGGAATACTCTCTATTTAAGGCATAATTTCTTATTTTTGAGCATTTGACATGTAAATCCTTTTCAGCTCTGGGGATCACCTTCTCTAGCACATCAGATATAGTGGTTTGGGTTTTTTTTTTTATATCTCTGAATGTTAAAAAGGATAAGGACTTATGTCCTTATGTCAGAATGTTAGTGATAAGGACTATATGGAGGTGAAGGCAGATCACATTCTATTGCAATAAAACTTTATATACAGTATAGGAACAAAAAGCAACTAATAAAAGTGATTGTTACAAGTAGCTTTGCACAAAGATAAATTCCTGCATCCTAGAAAACATTAAACAGCTCTGCCTGCACTGTCAATGCAGTAAATTAAAAATACTCAGTAACCTGTCCAGTATTTATTGGACATTATGCAAGCTCTGCACCTCTCAAACAGAAAGAATTTTCGTTGACCAAAGTGAACTTTACCATGAGGTGCTGATGGGTGAAAAAGATCCAGGTGGGAGATTTTCAGCCTCCATTACCTCCCCAATGAGTGCCTTGCAGTGCTGCTTCTCAGAATGGAAAGCAAGGTCTGTAACAAATGTTTTCCTGTTCCATAATCTCCTTTTCCATGGTGTCCTCTCCCTCTTGTTCAGCTCTCTCTTCCGGGGTTTTGCATAGCTGTCTGGTTTGTCTCAAACTTCTGTAATTGCTGTCCTTGGTGGAGCTGTTTTAACCACGATTTTGGTGTAGACAAGTCACTGAAACTTGAATTACCCAGGCACTCTCTTTCTCCAAATAATGTCCCATAATTATGGCCTGTGGGCACCTGTATCGTCAGTCACAGTGATGGAAATATTAATAGGAAAAAAACAGTGTTGGTAAACAAAAAGAGATGTGTGAAGTCCTTGGAGCCTGGTCTTTCCAAACAAAATCTGCCTTGTTCTGGGGGACAGGTTGGGGTCAGATGTAAAGGTAGAAGGGTAGTTGGAGAAGGTGGTACCTGTGGTTTTGTTTCTGCTTTGAAATGTTTAAAAGTGGGCTTGCTTACCCTGTTTGCCTTCCAACACTGGATGCCAGGGATCTGTAGAAAAACCCAGACTAATTTAGAGAAGGTCATGCTTGGCTCGAAGGTCCCCTTTTCAGGTCTTTCTAGTGACAGGTCTTAGGTTCAACTTGACATCATTCCTGACTGTGGGTAGCAGATAGGATTTAAATGCTGCAAGTGAAGAGTGTGAAAATTTCCAGGGATGTTCCAGCACTGCTAGACAGAGCTATATTGATTTAGGAGGAAATCCCAAGGAGGAAATAGTTCTTGTCAACTGATTACTACAAGTTATGGTTATGCTACTCTTGCAGATGTCTATAAATTAAACTGCCAACAGCTGGCATCTGCCACTGTCACAGTGCTATAGGTCATCTTCCCTGGGAACTGAGGGATGCCAGAGTGACTTAACCTGCCACACAAATAGTGATGGAAGATTCAGGAGGAAGGCACAGCTTGGGAGGTGTGTACGGAGCCCCAGCGTGGAGAGGGACATAGCATGGGACAGATGTCCTGATATCGTGACCTGAACTGTTATGTGCTAAATGTTTTCACGTGCTAGTGGGTCTTTTCATGCTGAAATTCCTTGAATTCTGTCTCCAGGTTGCTATTTTTCCTCCCTCAATTCATGTGGAGGCATTATCTGCTGAAACAGGGAGGAGGTCATCTTGATTTGGGGGGATATTTTCCTAGCTCATAACTTGCCAGCAATGCAGCATCTGAAGTGTTTAAATTGGAATTAGCTGACATTTCCCTACTCTCCCAGGAATTCAGGAGTCTTTGAAGAACAGCCCATCTATGTGGGCTGGAGGGATAATTGATTCTGTCTGGAAACCTCTATGCTGATCCCTAAAACCAGGATGGAGGGATTGACATTGTTTATTGTCAGCAGGGATTTTTTTTTTCTGTCTTTTACTGAATAGTTTCAGCTCGGAGCAACTGAAGACGGATTGAGGTATAGACCTAATCAGGAAGATGTGAAAAGATTTATTTTTCTTTACTTTACAGAAAAGGCCACAGATGGCTCTTTGCAGAGTGAAGACTGGACACTTAACATGGAGATCTGTGACATTATCAACGAGACAGAAGAAGGGTATGTGCTATTTCAGCAGACTTGAAAAGGTCCCTGAACACAATCTTCCTCCAGTTGTACTCAGCATGTTAGGAGGTGCAGCAAGGCTGGGGGCAGATGCTCATGGTTTTAATGCAGTTTGCAGATCAGTTGCTTGGTTTTCCTGCTCCTTAGACCTCTCCTGCTCTCAGAAGATTCTGTATGATGCAGCACCTGTAGGATTCAGGACAAGAGGAAATGGCCTCAACTTGTGCCAGGAGAGTAGCTTGTTTAGATGACATACTAGGAAAAAATTCTTCACTGAAAGGGTGATCAGGCATTGGGTCAGGCTGTCCAGGGAAATGGTGGAACCACCATTCTTGCAAGCATTCAAAAAACCTGTGGACGTGGCATATTGGGACGTAGTATAGTAGTGGGCTTAGTGCTGAGTTAACGGGTGGACTCAACGATCTAAAGAGGGCTTTTCCAACCCAGATGATTCTGTGATACCTTCTGTGGTCAGTCTCTGCTTGGGAGGGCTGGCATGAAAAACGTCTTCTTGGAGAGGATACCAAGTTTGTTTTTCAGCAGGTGTATCTCTTTCCAATGCCTTTAATTTCAGCTATTTGTGTAAACAGCTTTTCTGACACACCTCCTTCAGCACCAGAAAGCTTTGCTGCTTGCATTCTGCAGGAGAACTGATCACTGCTCTTATTCCCTGGGCTTTTCAGAGTGGTTTTCAGTCTTCCCTGCCTAATCAACAGCCTGGATTTTTGGAGACTTAGGGCATTCCTCCAGTCTTGACTTCTGTGATACTTTGTCTCCTCATATAATTCTCCATTACCCTGGTTTGGTTGTAGTCAAATAATCTGAAGTTAACCCACACACTTATGTCCAGCTGGAAACGGCAAAGGATTCATTTTCCCACAGTTTATGGGATGTGAAGAGCCTGTCTGAGCTGTCTGTTAAAATGGTGTGTTTCTCCTTCAGGCCCAAGGATGCCATTCGAGCACTGAAGAAGAGGCTGAATGGAAACAAAAATTACAGAGAGGTCATGCTGGCGCTGACGGTGAGTGGGGGCAGGCTGGAATGCCTCAAAGGGCAGAACCCTTTTGTCATTTTCCTCTTCCTGGCACTCTCTTGAATGTACACGCTATTTCCTTTAACAGCCACTGCTCTGCCCTTTTCTTCTCTCCAATTGCCTCCTCACTTCCTTGGGGAGAGCTGCTGGAAGCTTTGCATAGCGGTTTTCTGACTCAATTGATTTCTGCTTCTTTTCGTGGCTCTTATTCATCCCAAGTACTGACTGAGGAAAGTTAAAGTAGCTCAAATGGGTCTGTTAGTCTTTGAGGTTTTCCTTTCTACTCTCATTTCCCTGAGTCCAAGCATTCCTCCACTCCAAGGCAACAGCTGTGGGCATATCTGCAAGTGGGGATGATGAACTTGCCATATTTTCAGCTTCATAAGTAGCTGATGCACAATTTCCCTTGTGAATGAATCTCTGTTGGAGACAACACATTAATTTATGCTGATCTAATTTCCCTCAATAAAGTGTAAATTATATTCTGTGCATTTAGGCAGCACTGCTAAGGTGTGGGATAATTTAGCAGTGACCTTTCCTGCTGATGGCTTGAGCTGGAGGTTTTCTGGGTAGTGCCGCCCTCCTGAGTGGGGTGCTGGGCTGGCTCTAGCAGTAGCTAGGTCGAGTGATCCTGCTGTGGGGAGGTGATCTGCATGATTCTTTCACAGAGCTCTTGTTGTATCTCCTGACAAGGCGTAGCTGTACTTTCTGTCTTCTTGCCATTTCCTATCCTGGATTGTCATTTTGACAGATTAACAAAGTCCAAACCATGAGATTATCCATTGTGCAGGAAAGAGCGAAATCCATCAGGAATGAGGCTGTGTCATCATGGCTGATGAAAGTAGCTGAAGGAGGAGTAATTACAGACTCCTCGGTACAGAGTCGCAGTGGTTATTAGGCATGGCTGTAAGGAGAAGTGACGCTTTGGATTTATCTCCATGCTAATCATGTTCTTCAGAGAGAAATCAACAGCTGTTCTTCCATGGCAGTTGAATGGCAAGTGGAAGGTGCCTCCAGCTAGGTTGCAGGGGGAAAATGTGTCAAAGTATAACCTGTCAGAGCATTCACTGGGGAGTGTTTTGAATGAGTGAAGATCATTCACCTGAATTCCCAACTCTAAAACATGGCTTATAGCTCGGAGCAACTGGGTCCAGCTGTGTTTCAGGCACATAGAAAATGGTGGAGTGGCACAGCACGATAATATGTCACTGTGACAGGATGTCCTCTGTCTTACCTGCTCCTGATGTGTCTGATGTGCTACTGTGTACTTGGCTGTTCAGCTGCACCAGCTGGAAAGTTCTGCTTTGAAGATGAAGAAACTTCCTATTTCTTTACCTTGAAAACACGAAAGGTGGATCACAAAAATGCCCAATATGTTAACAGTGGGTGAGATTCAGCTGAATGTGTGTAGAGAAGAAGTTTTTTGGCAAAACTGGGGGAGAAGAAGTAAAAATGTAATTTTCCCTCTATCTTCTTGGCCTCCCATCAAAAGCTTTAAAATAAATTTAAAAATCAGATGCTCTGTGTGCGATCAAGCTTTGCTCCAACAATGAATGTTGGTGTTTTTTTGTGTGTGTAGGTGTTGGAGACCTGTGTGAAGAACTGTGGCCATCGCTTTCATGTCTTGGTGGCAAACCGTGACTTCATCGATGGTGTTCTGGTGAAAATCATCTCACCCAAGAACAACCCCCCAACTATTGTACAGGATAAAGTCCTAGCACTGATTCAGGTACACAGCTTGTCTCTGCTTCCATATGTTGCTGCCTGAAATAAGGACTGTCTGCTTCGATGCTACGCATCACTAAACATGCTGTCATCGTTAAAAATGTGGCAAGTTTTTTATATATAAACTCAAACAATATATCCAGATTGGTGGGAAAAAGCAGACATGCACACACACAGATATTTTATCCAGGGAGAACTGTCTGGATTCTGCTTAGAGAGGTACCACTCTACTCTAAAACAGGAAGATTTAATAAAAGGTAAATGGATGCTTTTGCAATTTAACAGTCATATCTAGAAGCTGGAGACTTGCCTCGGCGATGGGCTTGTCATCTGAGGCCAGGAGATTTCAGAGGATTGTGCTTTTGGTGTCAGCTGCAGAACACTTGCCTTTCTGTGTCTGTTTCCCTGACCAGAAAATGGAGCTGTTTCTCTCCATTACAAAGCATTCTGCATTCCTTTCAAAGATGGTTATAGAAAAGTAAATGACCATATAGGAATTAAAATGGTTTTGGTGTCTTTTCTCTGGTTATTGTGCAGTAGAAGCGTGCTGTCAGATCCTTGCCTGCAGTGGGAAGTTCAAACATGGGCCTGTCTGCCACTTCTCCTTCTGTGCAGCACAACAATAAACAGCCGTGTTAATTCCACAAACCATTAGCCACACATGAGGAAACATTGGTGCCTGCCTGGAGGAAATCTGACAATTATAGGAAGCTTTATCACTAAGCTTCCACAGGCTACTGCGTACACCAGAGACTAAAAGACACTGTGTATTTAAAATGATATAAACCTGCTGCAGTGCTCCTTGTGGGGAGGTATTTACAAATGCACAGCATCGTTTGCCAGATACACTTCTGATTTTTATGGCAAAGCATGCACTTGGATTTCTGCTGCTTTATTTGTTATTTGGATACAGGGATAGGGCATCCTTGGAGCATAACAATGTAAATAAGTGATTTTCAAACAGGAAATAGGTAGGGTGGTGGAATTAGTGGGCATTGTGTCAAGGTCTGTGGGGTCTCTTTATTTCTGGTGTCTGATTTTATGGCTTTTAAAAAAAAATAGAACAAGATTAATGAAATTATTAAAAGCGATTCTTGTGCATCTGGCTGAGCCCTCAGGTTTCTGCCTGCTTTGGTGGGAGAGCGGATGCATGCAGTGACCAGGAGATGAGGTTAAAAACTGTCCCATAAAGAGAAACTAGGGGTGTTTCCATGTTGTTTTAGAGAATGCTGGTTTTGCTGGGCCCTGGGTTTAAATGGATTCCCTGTCGTGAATGCAGCTAAGATGGAAGTGTTTGTAACATAATCAGAAAGCCACAGTCATTGCCTCAACATATGAAACAGCTTTATCTGAGGAGACTTAGTGCAGTAGAGCTAAAAGCCTCACTCTGGATACTAAATGCCTTTTGATATAAAAAGCCTGAAAATTATGAAGGTTGCCTGTGGGTGGGTTCTGTTAGTGTCTCTTTAGCTGGAGGTGGTAGGGGACTTTGTTTTCCAGATTGCTTGACAAGTTTGGAAGAGTGATTGCAGTCACTCATCCCAGGTGCCCTATGGACACACACCCCCAAAATACCCTGTACGTGGTGACAGCTTTGCTCAGCTCAGGCTGGGCTCTGTGGAGCTCCCTGGGGCTGGAGTTATCCCTGTCCCAGAGGGCTGATCTCAGCTCTGCCCAACCAACATTGCATTTATCCCTTTCTGTATCCGTCTTACAATTTGATATTGGGGAATTAATAAGAACGGAAATGAGAGGATTAATAGCCCAGGCTTGGAAGCATGGAAGAGAACTGTACAAACAGCATGTGTCTTCAGCCACACAGCTGTGGTGTTCTTGGGCCTTTCCATAACAAGGGTAGATAAAGCTGCCATCCAGTTTCTTATCTAGAGACTTGACTTGTTTTGAGATGTTGAGCATCTTGTATCTCACTTTCTCAACCTATTTCCCAGTGTACATGAATTAGCATATGTTACATAGTGCTTATCATTCCTTCTTCACCTTGCTAGGAGGCCTTGGAAGTATTCCTTGTCATGGTGCCCCTGGTAAGATCTCACCTATCACCCAGTGTCCAAACACCGGGATGGTCCCCAATGTAGGGGCTGGATTTACAGTGGTATTTAAGTGACCTGTTTGGGCACACTGAGGATCCAAGTGGGATTTATCCTGAAGCATCTACATTTGATAGTCTGGCCCAAAGTCTTAGAAGCTCTGAATTCTGTCTCCCCTCCCGTCCTACACGTGTTTGGACCATGGGCAGGTCTCCTAAGCTCTAGTGTAGCTCCTTATCCATAAAGCAGAGCTAATATTGCAGTTGCCTGGTTGGACTGTAAGCTGTCTAGGACAGGGATTGTTTTACAATGTGTGTAGACAGCACTTAGGACAATAGTGCCTGTCCTGCTTGTGACCTCTGAGACACACTAATGTAGATAATGCCCCCAGCTCAGGTGAAGAGGAATACAAATGGAAGTGTCTTCTTTCTCCAGGGAAGAGAGTTGCAGAAGAGAGACTATTTTAAAAAGGTGGAGTGCAGATGAAATGAGATCATTTTGCAAAATCCTCAGGAAACCAATGAAAGAGGGAATGCATTAGTACATCCTCCTGGACAAACGAGCCTCATTAAAAACTGGGGGCAGGAATGCAGCATATTTTTGCCTCTAAGTTTCTTTTGAGTGATGATTATTAAATAGAACGTCCCTTGCCTAACGCTTTTCACTTTTGCTTGCAAATAGAGTTGAAGTGGTGAACACCATTATGTAGAAGCATCATTCAGATGGCTTCTGATGTAAATTGAAAAGGCAGTGAAATGGCAAAGGTGGAGTTACTTGTGCAGTCAAAATCTCCATCAGAATTGGGGATGTTTTGGAGGGTCAGTTCCAAGGAAACAATGGCTGTGTGCTGTCAGAGCTGTTTTCTCTGGCTCAAGCGGGGCTGTTTGGACTTGCACTGCACCAGAACAGTTGATGCAGTTAATTTACTCTTAACAAAGCTGAGAAGAAAAGCCAGGATTGTCTGCTTGCACCTGATAATGGATTGTCTCCTGGGCACGAATGGTAGGAAATGCTCTTTCTTAGAATTGAACAGAATAGGAATGCAAGTTAAAAATTAATATTATTTCTTATCTTACTTTTCTATCTTTGATTTCTGTCCTCTCAAATAAAAAAATGGTTCAAAGAGCTTTTAAAGTAAAAATAGTCAAAGAACTAGTGTAAAAGTGATGACTAAATGAATTAAGTTCAGAGCCCACACATGCGTCTCGCAGTAGTTCTGGATCCAGCACGCTGATACTCTGCTCCACACATGTGGGGGTTTGTGGAATGCTTCATTTTTTAATTGAGTCATAACATTTCAGTTTTTCCTTTCTCTAAATTTTTAATATTTGGCTAATTTCCAGCACAAGCAAAAGAGGGTTGAGGCTTTCAGTATACTGTGCTCCCAGCAGCTTCGTGAGTGCAGGAGGCTGGCTAGCCAAGAGAAGCACTTAGTACTCCCACTGAAGGAAAAGCTCAAATATGAATTGAAGTCTTTTTAGACACCAGAGAATTCATGCAGGAGAGATATTATGAATGTTCTGGCTGTGGGAATTTATCTCTTTTAAACTCGTCCTTTGTGCCACACTGGGGTGTCTGAGTGTTGGATATGCTCTGTCAGAACCCAGGCGTCGTTAGTTCTCCTGCTCAGGGGACTGTCTCTTTCACAAGACAAGAACCTCAGAAAGGACCTTTTTTTTTAATTTAAGTTTGGTCCAAATAAAACACTGAAGACAACTTGATGGCTGTGTTTTTCCTTTGGCAACAAATGAGGATGTTTCACAAAGAGAATGGAGATTACTTAAGATTATTGTGCAGCTTTGTGAATTTTGGTTAGATCTGTTGAATCTTTCACACAGCCCTTTTCTGATGGGTCATTTGCTGTACAATATGCCAGAAAAGATCAGCATCAATCACTGCTGAGGAGAGGAGATGAGAAGAGACTTCCATGTATGTTCACGGATTTTGATGATGTCAGGGGCTACTCACAGCTACTCTGCACTGGGTTCCTGTCTGTTTTATATCTGAATAAAATGTAAGACAGGTGACTGTCTTAATATTTGCAGGACCTTTTAGACCAGGTCTGATGATTCCAGCTTTCCTTTGAAGCTGAAATCCATGAAAGCTTTTACAGTCAGTATCTGACGTCAGGGTGGGGCTGGAGCTTCATTTGGAAGGTTTATGGATAATCCCTCATGTTTTCCAGGCTTGGGCTGATGCCTTCCGAAGTAGCCCCGATTTAACTGGAGTAGTGCATATTTATGAAGAGCTCAAGAGGAAAGGCATCGAGTTCCCCATGGCAGATCTTGATGCTCTGTCTCCAATACACACACCACAGAGGGTAAGCTGCAGCACTGCAATTCCAGGGTGTTTTCCCAGGATGTCTGAATAGTTGGATAACTACTCGTCTTTCCCCTCCTGTTTATCTGAATTTGGCTCATTTTCTCACTCCTGGAAGGACATTTTAGTAGTGAAAGGGCATGTAAGAGAGCATAATACAGACTGATAAGCTATCTCCTCCCTTGAGTCAATCATCAGAGAAGAGGAAAAGAGTTTGTAACATTTATTCTTGTACCACAAAACCACCAAACAAATGCAACTAATTTGTTCAAAGAGAGCCCAGCAGGATTTATGATTGAGATTTACTTCTTTTGCTCAAAAGTGTGGTTGTTTCTGTTGGTGATAACCCTGAGCCAAGGTCTGCCTGTCTATTAGAGGCATACAGAGTCTGAATCTCTCTCTGATCCTACAGTAATGTGAGAACTTTACACCTCTGGAAAGTTAGGTCTGGAAAGTTGACAGAACTGCTGCTTGGAAGTAACTTAATGATCACAGGTGTTCTGATTATTCACTCTGAAAACTGAAGTTAATGAATCTTTGAAGCGGCAAATGCAAGTGATCAAGGACTGAGAGATTACAATTCTTGTGTCAAGGTTAATTAAATTCAGTATCTATGTATCGCATCGGTTTTTGGTAAGCCTGCAACTTAATTCCTAGTTTAAAATAATTTATAATTATTTCTCTTTGGCTCTTGTTTTTATTTTGCTTCTCACTTTTCCTGTAAAAGTAAATGGACTTAAATGCTTGTGGGTTGGGTCAAAAGATATGGGAATGGAAGATTTTTGGAGCTGCCAGTCTGTTCTAGTAGCTGCACTGACCTTTCCCACAAGGTGCAATTATGTTCTATATTTGAGCCTGTTTGGCCTGAGGTTGCTGACAAAGCAAGTGCTGTCCCAATTCAGCTTTTGAACTCCTGTCTTTCTGATGTGGCAGAGTGTTCCTGAAGTTGATCCTGCAGCAAATATGCACAATTCCCAGTCTCAGCAAAGGATGAGCACCGGTTCTTACTCTTCATCCTCTCCAACGGCGTATTCTACTCCTCAGGCCCCAGCCTTGAATGTGACTGGTCCCATCACTGCTAATTCTGAGCAGGTATTGGCGTGTTGATTCTTTCGAGTGAGACTCTTTCAGCAAATCAATTAGAAATTAATTTGCTGAGGAACTTTAATTTCAAGTCTTTGGACTTTGTCTCCTAGGTCTGGCTCTACTTAGTAATCTTTCTTCCTGTTACACTGTAAAATCTGGGCTTTGGATGTGTCTCTATGGCCTGGTAATGGCAGCACAATCTGCTGGTCCAGCCCACTCAGCAGTATTTTAGCAGTTATTCCCATTAGCCCCTCTCCTTTCAAGGCACAGAATGTCTTGCAGATGCAGGAAGTCAAGCTCTTGCAAATGCCCTAATATAGGATTTTCTTTTCTCCCTGCAAAAATGATAACTTCAGAGCCAAAAATTCTACTTAAAATATGTACATCTTTCCCCACACTGGAGCGAGGCACCACAGCCAAGGTCTGGCTTTAGCTGCTGTTTGCAATTGCTTCTCTTCCATACAGACACAGCACATCTGGGTTTGTGATGATAATACTTCGCTTTTTCTGTTCCTTTTCTCCTGGGTAAACTTTTTATCTTTTTTGGTTTTTTCCTGCTAAAATGTCTGGAGCCTGAGATATCAAGTCAGACAGAACTAGAGATATCTCAAAGTCAGTTCTTGAAAATGAGCTGCTTAAACCAAAAGATTATGCAGTGTTTTGCTGTCTTGTTACCCCAATTTAGATTGCCCGGCTGCGCAGTGAGCTGGATATTGTTCGTGGGAATACAAAAGTGATGTCTGAAATGCTGACAGAAATGGTACCTGGACAAGAGGATTCCTCAGACCTTGAGTTACTCCAGGTAAGTTTCCTAGAAAATATGATTCTGATCCTTTCAGTGCTTGTGTTTCTCTGGGGGGTGGGTTTTGTTGTAGCTCACTTCACAGCTCATGCTTGGATTCATAATGGATGTGGGCTGTGCTTGACCCTGGCAAGTACCATCACTTGATTTTCTTCATTTGTTAAAGCTTCCAGTGACAAGGATTTCTTGACTTCCCTTGAAACTTGTTCCAGTGCTTTCCTCTTTGTGTCACTAGAAATTTCTCCCGAAGTTGAATATCAAGTCTCCTCTGCCACTAAGCAGCTTAGAATTGCCATAGGTTCTGTAAGCCCTGAGCACTTCTGCTTCTTTTACACTCCCCATCACCACTTCTACAGTGTCAAAACATTGCCAGTCACCATGCAGGGAAAAAAAAAACCAAAAAAACAACACTCCATATTTCCAGCTGGACTAAATAACGCCAAGGGTCTGTGGATTCTCTGCCACTTAAAATCTTATCTATGAACTGTCCTTCCAGCAGATGTGTTCTCCTGAAGGTGTAGTGTCTTAAAGCAGGTGCTCAGGTGAAGTTCTGTGGTGTCCATAGGCCTAGACTGGTTACTCAGGAGGGATTTCTTTGCTGGAAGAATCTCAATCCAGTGCAGCACTGTGCATCTCAAGAGAGAAAACAGTATAAATTGAGCTCATGTCTCAGGCTTCACACCTGTTCCCAAGGCCAGTGGTCATGGGGTGGCCTTTTGGCTGAGGAAAGTCACACAGTCCCACAGTTGAGAAGCACAGATGAGGAGCATTGCAATCTGACATTCCAGCTGCTGCCCTACTGTGGTATTTGCCTTTCCATAGTTCAGAAATAGCCTTCTGTTTTGATCCTCCAGCGGGGAGGATGGGCTCCCACAGCAATCCCTTCGGAGGAAGGCAGGGAATTGCTCTCTGTGATACATCAGAGTTTGAAATCCATCCAAAAACTGGTCTCTCCCATGCAGTGGCATTGTGTGTTTGTCTCGAAGCCATCATGGCAGCTGATGAGAGGCTTTGCAATAAAGAGCCTTTCAGTTACTGCCCATTTGGGTCGAACTGCTCAAAACAAAAGCAGCTTCCAGGAAACCATGACAGGCCGAAATCAAACAGTTTGCTTACACTGAGAAACAACCACCAGCATCTTGACAGTGTAACCTTAGAGCACAGCTTTAAGGTGAAAGAACTTGATCATAAAACGGAGTGACAGCAATGGTTCTTTATTCCAGCTGGTTCCCTTCTGTGACTGATGCAGCCTAAATCTGAATCACAGAGCTGGGGGGAACCCGTTTTTGATCACAAAGGATGGTTAGTCTTTTGAGAGGTGTGAGCTGGGTGCTGCATGCAAGGACTCCTTGCTTTGAGGTTTATATAGTCCTCCTCCTTAAATAATTCCTGACATTTTCTCCAACAATCAAATGTAAACAGGCTGCTAGAGAGCCAGCTCTGAGCAGAATAGATAGGTACTGTCAGCCCTCTCGGAAAGGCAGCAAACAAACCTCTGAAATGTCACAATCTGCTTCGAAAGTGATGGGATCAAAACTGACATTGGAGAACACATTCCTCAAGCTGTTAAGGCAGCTGGATTGCACTAGGTGAAATTTATCCAGAGCTTAGGATGTCAGACCATGCAAGGAAAACAAACACATTTTTGCTTTCATCCCGAAGGTTGTGTACCAACAAGTCATCCTTGTTTAGTGCTGAATTTTTGCTGTGAAGTGGAGCTGGGAGGAGTGGAAGATGACAGAGGGACATGCTTTAGCTGGAATGTCAGTGCTTATTGAAGTACAACTGTGGGCCTGATCAGAGGCGCCCTGCCATATGTCACGTTTCTTCTTGCAGTTCTCCTCAGCAGACCAGTTTGACCTTTGGTCTTGAGGCCTTTCAGGACTACAGAATTCTGCTAAGTAACTGGGGATGGAAGAGATGTCCTGGAAGCATGAGAGCTCCTGGTCTAGGAAAACTGAAATCTAGATTTCTTGGTGGGAGACTTCTAAAGTAAATGCCCTCACTCTGCATTCCTTAAAATGTTCTTCTGAAACTCCCCATTGCCTTTGTGCAGTCTCTTGTCTGTGCACTTGCTCACTGGAAGGGAACATTTCTGTGTGTCTCAGTACTGGAAGGTGTGTGGAACACTCACCTTTTCATGCTCCTGCTCCTTGCTTTGTCTTTACCCTCATGTTCTCTGTAGTTGGTAAGTTCTGTGTCACCAACACTTCTCATCCTACCACACACTTAGTATTTGCAGTAGCCCTGATGAACGTTTTTCCCCCAACATGTTCCACCATCCACGTAATTTTGTTTTTAAGGATGGTATTGCCAAAAAGAGCAGATTGAATTTTCCTTGAAAGCTCTCTTCTGGGAAGCTGTTGTATTAACATGTTTTATTCTTAAAACAGATGACTAAAATACAGATATTTATTTTCTGAAGTGCTCAGAGTTAAAGGAATCAGGAAGTTGAATTGTGAATAGGCTCTCAAGGTTTTATGCCATCATCTCTTGAAGGGCGTTTGATTAGATGTGCTTTTGGGTGACATTTAATCATGCAAAGATAAACTTGTCTTAGTGTTTCTCAGCTGGGGGATATGTTTGGCTGTGAACAGAGCTCAACTAAATCTACTTATTGCTTGTTGCTTATCAGACTGTGTGTGCACAATGCATTCCTCCTAGGAACTGAACCGAACCTGCAGAGCCATGCAGCAGAGAATTGTGGAGCTTATCTCACGAGTGTCCAATGAAGAAGTCACAGAGGAGCTGCTGCACGTGAATGATGATTTAAATAACGTCTTCCTCCGATATGAAAGGTGGGGCACCTCTCGCAGCAGCCATTTACATTCATTCAGGGTTTTCACTTAAGAATAAAATAGGTCAGTTGGTGAAATTGGGCCATCTGGGCCAAGGGTCCAACATGACGCAGAGAACCAAACCACAGGAACCATTTACACAGTGTTTTTATGGCCTTTTATGGTAACATTCCTGTTTCAGTTGATTCTTTTAATACTACCATTATTTTTTTTGTACTGTGCATTGAATTTTTGTGGGGCATATCCACAAAATGCAAGGCAACCTTGTGCAAGCGCTCCGAATGCAGTGGTGTGAGTCTGCAAGTCCCTGTTGTGCAGGGCAGTACAGGTGTAGGGCCTCGGGACCAAAAACAGCACAGCCACAGTCACTAGTTCCCCTGCTAGCCTGGGCTCTGCACAAATGTCTGTGCTGCTGCCTGGCTTAGGGAGGCTCCCGTGAGCTCTCTCTGCCCTCTGATCTCCGAGCTCTCCAGTCCCAGTGCTGGTGCAAGGGGAGCTGCCTGAGGTGGGCAGGAGCATTGTGCATGCAGAGGGTTTGTTTTTAAATAACACTTAAAATACTGAAGAAAAAAAAAAAAGCCTGTCTTGTGCAGAGCTAATGTTTCGAAGGTCTGCAGGAATCATCCCCAGGGACAGGACTTGGGGCACAGGACTTTCGACATGTCAGACAAAGGCGCTGTCAGGCACATCTGCTGCAGGAGGTGACACGTGATGCCGCAGTCTTGGGAAAGTTTAATCTTCCCCTTAATGACAGGCCTGGGGAGCGAGGCACTAAAGAGTACCCTTTGTTCCTTGCTCTTAGCACAGGGCTTTGTTTCTCAAGCCTTTAAAAATAAATTAGACTCTAGATCTGTGAATTTGTGCTGTCACTGCAAAGACGACTCGGTGCCCTCGATTTTGCCTTTGATTTAGTCGTTCAGAGGAGATGGGGCAAACTTTGAAACAAATGCTGGCTTTTCGTGTGAAATGGTGTGTGTTTCATGCACAAGCAGGATTCTACAAGTGGCAGAATGTAACTATCACTAAGGTTTAGTCTGGTCACCCTTAATATTTTTTCTATTTCCCCCTATCTGCGACTTTGCTGGCTGTGGCTGATGTGTTTGTAGTCATTATCCATGAAAGGGGAGCTGAGTGATGTTAGCAAGCCGTTTGTGGTGGCATAGCTGCACTGGTCTGAGCGTTCAATAAATTCCAGTTCCTCCTCTGCTATTCCAAAAGCTCCCCATCCATCATGCTGATTTCTAGCACAGGGACCAAGCTCCGTCAGTGACTCAAGCAGGAGCTCTGGCCTTCACTGTGAAACCTTGGGATGTAAATGAACAGAAGCCTTTTGGTGAGAAATGAGGTGGGAGGTGTCTTAGGTTTCCAGCAAAGGGAGTTGGATTTCCAGTAATAGCAAACACCCACAGTTTCCTAAAATTGAAATTTGGGCCTGAATTTGGTTTTGCTGCCTTTTAAGTCTGCATTTTCCTCTGTTACATTAAGAAAACATTTTAGTTTGCTTGACATTCCCTGTTGTATTTTGTCCATCTGGGAGAAAACCCGGGGGATTATATTAATATTATGGGCTTTTTGCTGGAAAGAGGTTACTTCTGAAACTACTTTGAAAAATGCGAACCTCCAAAAAATCATGATGCTTTTCCATGATTAGGAAGCAGATCAGACTGGCCTCAGGCAGGCCATGGGAGCAGGTAGTTCCCCTGCTGTTTTTGAGTTCATAGAATCACAGAATGATTTGTGTTGGAAGGGACCTCAAAACTCACCTAATCCCACCCCAGCTGCCATGGGTGGGGACACCTTCCACTAGACCAGGTTGCTCAAAGCTCCATTCAGCCTGGCCGTGAAGACTTTCATGAAAGCTGGGTTTAGGTTTGCAGCCTCAGGTGCAGCAAATAGAGAAGAGACCAGAGCTTGACTAACCAGACTTCTTCCTGTTAGAAGTATGAAGGTTTTACCCAACATTATTACTTTTCCTTCTTGAAAAGTACCAACCTATTTGAGCATAGGCTCTGACGATCTTTGAGTCGACTCAGGATGTTTTAAGCAGTGACTCTGCTGTTCATTGTCCCTCATGCTACACACATATGGCTCTTCATTTACATTATTGCAGCAAGAGGGAGCTGGTAAGTGGGAGTGAGCTGAGCTGCGGTGCTTGCCTTGTTGAGCTGTGAGCATCAATCTTGCTGCAGTTCCTCCTGTCCCTTGGCTCACACAACAGTCTGTCACAAAGCACTTAATGATTAAAAAACCCCCTGAACCAAAAGACAAATCCTACAGTGTTTTTCAGGCATGTTTGTGCTGCAAGATCAGATTAGCCAATTTAAAATCCACCTTTGCCAAGAGTGTAACTTCTCAGCAATCCTCCCTTTGTCCTGGCTTGGAGTTCAAGCTTTCAGGTTTTCCTTTTGAGCCAGAGAAAACTAAGTCCAGTGGCAAGCATGTTATGGCTTGGTTATTACCTCATGTTTTTAATTGTTTATTGGTGACTTTGAAAACCCATGTTGGTTTTTTGGTTTTTTTCCAAACAGATTTGAACGATACAGATCGGGACGCTCAACACAGAACGCCAGCAATGGAGTAAGTACCTCACTCCACTTATTAATTCAGCAGCTGCCCCATACCAGCTGTAGTACTGTCAGTGGTATCACACTTTTTACCTGTCCAGCCCTGTGTCCTGCCTGTACTGGCTAATGGTGGATGTCAGGAAAAGTAAGAATGTGGCAAACCCCAAGGAACAACTTTTAGCTTAGGAAGTCACTTCACACTAAAACATCTCTGTGTTTACAATCCTTGATGAATTTTCTTCCTCTATTAACTTTTTTGATTGCTTTTGGGTCCGTGTGGACTTTAGGAGTTCACAATGTCCTTAAGCAATAAGTTCCACAGTTTCACTATACATTTTTACATATTTATTTTGCATTTATATATAACAAATATTTTGTTTACATTTGATCAAGTCACTTAATGATTTTTGTTTGCTTCACCTAATTTTTCTTCACCGTGTCTTACAATACCACCGTTCAGGTTAATTTTCTTCATGCCACTCATAATTTTAGGAACCACTCTCATCTCGTGTTTAAGCAGCCCCTTTCCAAGCTGAAGAGTTCTAATTATTCTTTAAATGAAAACTCTTTTGTAGTTGTTTTATAGTGTTCAAGGTCTGAGTTCATGATGAATCTGTACTTCTATTACATTTTCTATTCTGCATTCATAACCATTTCCTCTGTTTACTTCGCTTTACCACTTCTGCTGCAGTGTGATGCAAACTTCAGCAAAGGCTCTGCATTAACACTTCAGTCACAACACAGAAGTTTTGTTTCTGAAAACAGTTTATACCTAATTTGGAAAATCGGTAGGAAAATCAGTTTGACTTAGCTCTGATGTTGGTCTGGTGTTAAACATATTGGCTGAATCTGAAGAGATGGAGATGACCTCCAGGAGAGTTTCCTGCTGTACTGAGCAGTCAAACTGAGGGTTTGTTGGTGGCTGACCTTTTTTCATTCTACACTCATCACTGTAATATCCAAGAAACTGGTCCATTTAGCAGCATGCAAGAGAGAACTTTATAGGAAGCGCCCATTATTTTGTGATATTTAGTGTTGTACTGCAAGAAGAAATTCCTGGCATATGTAACTTCTGTGTTTCTTGTGTCCTGACAGGTACTGAATGAGGTGACAGAAGATAATTTAATAGATTTGGGTCCAGGCTCTCCAGCTGTAGTGAGCCCAATGGTCGGAAACTCAGCACCTCCATCTTCACTTTCTTCACAGCTTGCAGGGCTTGGTGAGTGCCTGATCTAGATCGTGCTCTCCACTACCTTTTAATGTTGCCATGTGGCCCCTGAAAGGTTTGGGTATGTGGCTTGCAGGAGGATTAAAAGGCATTCCCACTCCCCTGCACTGTGGCAATCTGCAATTGAGAACAAGCCTGGCACAAAGGGAGGGATCTATTAATCAGAGGGAAGACTGATGGAAAAGGTGCAGGTTGTTGTTCGTGGCAGAACTTGCACTAGTACTTCTATTTCTGCTTAGTTATAGTCCTCTGTGAAATCAGCCCGGTGAATGTTCTTGACTCCCCTTCTACAAATACTATTTGAAACCTTTGGGTGAAAGGTTTTATGAAACTCTTAGGTGGTTTACATTAAATCAAACCAAAGATTGCCTGATTGGATCCCTGATTGGTTTGAAAGTGTTGGTTCCACAGTCAGTAACTGAGAGAAAACATTGTGGAGAAAACTACTGTCCATGCCCAAAATTTTGCAGTGTGTTAGTGACTAGTAAATATCTCAGGATATTGGCAGCAGGTACACACCAATTCCCAAATGCTTGCTTTTTGGTGAGGACCACTTATGGAGTGGTGCTTCCAGGAGGAATTAGACAATCTCTACATTTCTGCTTTAAGAACACATGATTAGCATCCTCCAGCCTTTTTTGAACAGATCTGTTCTCAGTGCTGCAGCTGTTAATGATGGTGGTGTTTGCATGTGGTTTGTTACTTCACTGGTTCACTTTTTTTTCTCCTCTGGTTGCAGACTTGGGCACAAACAGTGTCAGTGGCACACTCAGCTCCCTCCAGCACAGTAATCCTCGTGATGACTTTGACATGTTTGCACAGACAAGAGGCAGCTCCTTGGCTGAGCAGCGAAAGAAGTAAGTTGGAGTTTGTCTTTAGCACTGAGTCATGGCATTGCTGTTATCTGAGGGCATAAATCTGAAACTTCTTAACTTCTGTTCAGACTGAAAAAATAGTTTTGGTGTATGTTTTTGTGCTTTTAATCCAATCCCTATCCTTTTGGTTGTTATTAATATGAGCAAGTGGAGAAGTTCCTGCTGCTGGACAGAGCAGACTGGCTGGGTACTGACTGTCGTAGTTAATGAGCTCACTGGAAACTTGGAAGTGTGCTTGCTTTTACTTCTGCCTTCTCCAAAAGGCTTGTCATCCCATCCACCCATGTTTGAGATACAGGAACAGAAGGGTCCTTCACCTGAAGGTCATGGATGTACTTTGGTGACTGAATTACTGTCATCAGAGGCGTGGAAACAGAATTACCATCCAGTTAACTCTCCTTTTGGCCTCAGTCAGACTCTCACAGGCTGTCAAGGCAGTGTAGCTTGCCTGGCTCCATGCTACCCCTAATTTGTTTATATGCATAGGGCTTGCATCTCTAGAGCTGCAAATCTGGCACTTTCAAGGGCGTTTAACAGGTCAAATTATTTTAATGTAAAATAAATCTATGCACTTATTAAGAAATCCTTTGATCCCTGTCAAGTGATACTCAATAAAAGACACACTCAGGTATTTTTCTTTCATATATTATTTCTTTCCTCCTGGCTTCAGATTTTAGAGGAAGTAGTGGCTACCAGCAGTCAGAACATCATCAATATCTTGTCTCAAGCTAAGAAATGCTATTAAATAATTTATCAAAAATTTAGAAAATTTGAGCCTACAAATTTATTGGGCTCTTTTATTTGCAGTTATAAATGTAGCTGTTGGTACTGCCTCAGCTTGTGGTACCAGTGCTGAGAAGAAATGGTAGAGGGATATGCCACCACTGGAGATTTTGGGGTGGGAGCCTTAATGTAGAGTTAGAAAGGAGATGCACTGCAGGAGAGATCTAATCGAGGTCCCTCTGTCTCTTGTGCTAAATGAAGCACAAAACTGCTCTTCCCACACTGTACCTAATGGAACAAGGAGCACGGATCATCCATGATTTCACAAGGGAGGATTGCTCTATCTTCCTTGGATTGTGCACTGTATAAAGGGAGCAGCAGGGAGGAGGAGGGGCATGAGTGTGACTTGCTGTGGTGTGTAGGTGACAGCTCTGGGTGTGAGAGCTCTGGGTGCCGTGCTCACAGCTTGGGAGAAGCCAGCACGAGGAGGAGAGGGGGCCCCCCCTGCTCAGCCAGGCAGCCCCTCCCAGGAGCTGATTTATGGGCACGTGTTTGTGTCTGCTGCAGCTCATGGTTCACCACGGTGCTCTGAGAGGTGATGCTGCTGACTCTGTCACCTGACTGCTACATTCCCTTTTGCATTGCAATTTAAGCTTTTAACAGCTCTGTAAAAAGTGCATTTCTTTGTCTGCTTCACTGCAGTTGCATAATTTCATCTCTCTCTGAGTCTTGCTCTGCCTCCCCCCCCATGCACACATCAAGGTCAGGCTTCCAGATGTCATCTCCAAATCTTTGTTAAACATAATCTGCAATCAGGCCTATTTTCACAGTCCTCTGCTTGCTCTTGGACATGCTTAGGGTGCCTCATGACCTGTTTGCCTGCCTTTCATAATGCTGATCTTACTCTCTTTGCTTCAAGGTGCTTCCAAAACAGGTGGGTGGCCTTTGTACAGAGCACACTCCTCTTCTTGGGATACACACAGCACCCTCCAAGTCTTGTTAAGAAAAAGAATGTGCTTTCTGGTTCCCAGGGGAGTAAATCAGGGTATCCAGTGTATTGCTCTCCTGTGAGGAGAAGCTGGGAGAACTGGGATTGTTCAGCCTGGAAAAGAGAAGGGATTGGGGTGACCTCATTCCAGTACCTGAAAGGAGCCTACAAAAAAGATGAGGAGAGACTGTTTACAAGGGTCTGGAGTGACAGGACAAGGGGAAATGGCTTCAAACTGATAAGAGAGTAGGGGTAGATTGAATATTGGGAAGAAAGTCTTCCTTGTGAGGGTGGTGAGGCCCTGGCACAGGTTGCCAGAGAAGCTGTGGCTGCCCCATCCCTGGAAGTGTCCAAGGCCAGATTGGGCAGGGCTTGGAGCAACCTGGGATAAAGGGAGATGTCCCTGCCCATGGCACGGGGTGGAATAAGATGATCTTTCAGTATCCCTTTCAACCCAGGCCTTCCTATGATTCCATGATTGCTCATGGGTGACTGCTGGACTTCCTTCTAGTTCTGTGGTTTGTTCCTTTCTTTCAGCGTGACGTACGAGGATCCGCAGGCTGTCAAAGGACTGGCATCTGCCCTGGATGTTCGGAAACAGAACACGGGAGGGGTAGGTCACGGCTCTGTGTTTTGTTATCCACGTGGAATCCAAGCTGTAGGCAGTTGCTTTGACCAAGCTTCTCGTTCTGTATTCCAGCAACGTGGTAGTAATGGCTATTTTGAAATTGATATCTGAGAGCAAGTACTAGCTCAGTAATGATCTCTAAAGCGATGCTGCTTAGCACTCCAGTCTAAAAGACTTCAGAATCATAGTGGGTAAATTCTCCCGTGTCCTTGCAGCTTGTCTGGGGAGTCCAGCTCTCTGGCTGGAATCACTGCTGAGAAGAATTAAATGGGGAATGTCCTGTGAAGACTGGTGTGCATTGGCTTGGTTTGGTTTTGCTTGCTAGACTTTGCTCCAAGTGCATGGATACACAAGCGAGTTACAGGGAGAGAAATGATGCAGACTTGTAATGCTTCACATTCTTTGCCATAACTGCCCTCGCTTGCAGCCAGTTCTGTCTGCCCAGGGCAGGCTCCCTCTCTTTGTGTGGGTGGAAGAGCCCCAGGTGCTGTCACCTCGCAGCAGCTGACACTAAAAACACGGGTGAGAGAGCTCGGCCTGCTTTGTCTGCATCCCTTGGTGAAGGCAGAAGTGAAGGAGCTTTCAGATCATCCCTCGACCCCTTCCTACCACCCTGCTTTTTAAAACTGTGCTGCTCTGTGTGTAAGTTTTTAGAGGAGCAAGTTCAGAGCCTTTTCCAGTCCAATTTTGGGCTGCGATGACCACTAGGGAGCACGGCAGAGCCAGCATAGCGTGGGAGAGCCAATGCAGCGTGCACATGCCTCTCACCAGGGAGAATTGCCTCCCCGTGCCTTGGCTGATCCCGCCCTGGTTCTTTCATGCCATGAAGTGGGAGTGCTCTGGGCAGCTGGCATGCCTGGCAGCTTGTGCTCCAAGCCAGGGAGAATTTGTGTTGGGAGCCAGCTGGGGTCAGATCACAGCTGCCTGCCTGCCCAGGCCATCGTTCTGTGGGAGCAGGGCCTCAGCTCTTACAGAGCATCCCCCACCTACCTGCTCCTTCCTGTCCCTGTCCTCCTGCACGAAGGGTAATTTATAAACCAGGCCAGCCCCATGACCGGCTGGAGCTCAGCCCCACACAAACTCGTGGCAGCAGTACTGAGGGAAAAGGGGAAGCATGAGGAGGCAGGGGCAGAAGTATTCCTGCGCAGGAATTCCTGAATCCAGTGTGACATCCTAACCCCCCGGTATCACTGAGCTGTTATTAGCAGGACCTGGGGAAGGATTTGAGATTCTGCTCTTTGTTCCTGGCTAACCAAATGCAAGGGACTTGCATTTAGCTGGTCGACAGGGCTGTATTCCCCCAGTGGCCGCAGGGTCATGTCCTTATTTATTAACACTTCTGTTCCCAGCCAGTTCTGCTTTAGGCACCAGCACAACGTGTCATTCACACCAGCATAGCTCCTGCTCTGTCCCAGTGTTGTCAGTTCAAAGGGCTGTAGCTAAGCTCATCTGGGGGTCAAAGTATTTTGGGGCAAATGCCTTACGGGTTGTGGAACTTGGGGCTCTGAGATGTTGTTGAGACTTTCAGCCTCTTTTCAAAGGTCCTGGAGACTGTATCGTGTAATCAGAAGAGCTTGTTTTGAAATGCAGTTGCTCTGCAATTGGTAAACACTTTTTCTCAACTGTTGTGAGGCTTGTGGATGTCTCTTCTTAAAGGAAATAAAAATTAAACTCTCCTAAAGTTACCAGCCCCAGCATGTGTAGCAAAAAACTGGCAGTGCTCAGTAAACGAAAAGACAGGCTTTAATTTGGTTAGAGCTAATTTAAGAACAGCTCTAGGGAGGAGCCAAAAGCTTTGCAACACATTCTTCACACACGTCTCGTTCCAGCACAGTTGTCCAGTGGTAGAATTCAGCACATCCGACATTTCTAATGTAGTCATTCTCGGAATGGTCTGCTGAGAGGAGGCTGATCACGTGGCATTAGCTGTCTTTTAATGTGATTTAGCAGCTGGAAACAAGATGAGCTAAAAATACACTGTTTTCTTAATATTGCTTTTCCATGTTGGGAATTGCTTTTGTTGCCACAGAGTTGTTGCATGATCACAACTGGGAGGAGAGGTGTCCAAGAAACAATTCTCTGGTGTTACACAGAGAGTAGATGAAATTGGAATGATTTCCCTTTTTCTTTTTTTTTCCTCAGGAAATGAGACATAAAAGATTGCAGCTGATTCTCCATTACCTGTGTTAATGGGCACAGGAGAGGTGTCCCGTGTGTGCAGGTGTCTGGGTGGATGTCCGTAACACACCAGCGGCTCTCTGCTGAGCTCACCCAGCTCTGGGCTGGAGCCACTGCGCTCTGCCGAGCCTGGAGAGGACTCTGCATCCCACCCTGGCTCAGGGAGGAGATGCTGAAGGACAAGAAACCATCTTAGAGTGTTTGTGGTGCTGTGCCATGCAGTCTGCAGCCTGCTCAGGGGAGCTGTATGCATCAGCAGTCCTTTAACCTCTGCGCTTTTCAAGAGGGGCAGTTTGAAAAGCTGCCAGGACACTGCAGCAAACTGCCCTGACTTGCCCTCCACTCAACACCATCGCAGAGCTGCTGTGCTGTTGGTGTGGGGCACAGTCTGTCTGCCGAGGTCAAGGACATGAGCAGGGTGTGCTGCACCCACAGCTTCATAAACAAGGGGCACTCCACAGAGTGTGACACGAGAGTTGCCAGTGCAGTCTGACTGGCTGCAGTAGCTTGTACAGCCTCACTTTTCTTTCTTCTAAGAAGATGACAATCATCAGCCTCACTACTAGCCAGTGATTGGTTTATTTTATTATTATTTTTATTTTTAAGGACATCATGGAGGGAGTGCTAAAACGCTGTGAACTGTCAGTAGGAAGTGCAGAATTGGGGATGAACTCTGTCCCCCCATGGACAGAGCTGACAGGCAGAGGGGGACACAGCTGCTGCCAGAAGCTACTGTAGGCAACTCTGTGTGCATGTGTGTGTCTGTGTATGTGAAGTTTTTAACTGTTTTATTACTTTATGATGGGTTGTTGCTGTGGTTTCTCTCTTTATGGACCTTTCTGTTCTCAACACAGAGGAGAGGTAAAGGTGGGAACTCAGACATGGAGCCCATAGACAAGTGGCTAATTACACAAGGAATGGTGAGGACTTCACCAGTGAAGCGATTCCTACTGCCCACCCCAGTCCCTGACCTAGAATAACCATCCTCTGTTCACCTCTTGTCCTGCCCTATTGAACTGCTTGAAATCGGACAGTACAAGGAGTTTATTTCCCACCTGCATTGTTACCTGGGGCAAAAGGAAGGATTTGCACCAATTTCTGGTTTATACAGCACAAAGACCTGTAACAACTGAATCATTTGTAGGATCCCATGTCACCTTCAGAAGAAGCCTGAGGATCCAGTTGGTTCCTTCTACTGTCTTGATTTATTTATGCAGTATCCGCTTTTCGAAGGATAAACACAAGTCTCATTGATCTTATTCATAAAGAGGACACTTGCTATCTGTCTTTAAAGCAGCCTTTTCTGGTAGTGCTTAACTTCATGGTCTGGAATAAACACAGGGAAGATGTAGGATCATACGTAGTTGAATTGAGTAATGTAGGGGTAGTTCACTATGCAAGGAAGGGAATGGGAGAACTGCTACTCAGACTGACCCCACTGGCATTAGGAATCAGACTCCAAAAGGTACAATAGTATTTCTGGCTTTAAGGATTTAATTCCTGTGTCTGGTGATGCCAGTGCCTTGATAAAATCAGGCCTCTGAAGATCACTGAACCTGTGCACATTCTGACCTTGTTTGAAGTTGTCCTTCATCAATGTGCTTGCAGAGAGAAGTTCAAAGCCTGCTTTAGGTGCAGAAGCCAGAGGAAGGAAAAAAATAGCCTCAGCTATGCATTAAAGCCAAGTTCTAAGACCATTTTTTTTGGACGATGTAATCCATCACTTTAAGTGTTTGAGATTAGTACCAATAATGTGACCTAACTGTAGAAAATCCTCCTGAGACAGTCCTGGCTGTAGCTGAGTTCAGAGAGGTGCAGGGAGAATTCCCTTTGCTCTGGGGTGTGCTGGCAGCGCAGCGTGTGGGGCTGGGCACAGGGAAGCCCATGGAGCAGGAATGTCTCACTCCAGGGAGAGCCCTGCATGTCCCAGACTAAGCTGCCCCATGCTTAAAAAGAGAAACATCCCAGCAAGTTTAAAGTTTAGGAAATCCAGAGTGTGCAATATCTACTCTGTGAAACATTTGTATTTATTCTTCTGGATTTATGTTAATCCAGATTATTTCTGAGGGCCAGCTTGGAAATTTGCAATCCAGAAGTTTGCATGGCTGGTGCGCACACAGTGATGGGACAGATGTATCTGCCTGCCTATGCAAGCACCCAAAAGCAGTTCCATGTCTGCTCACCCATGTGGGTAAGTCCACTGTGGGTACCTGTCCCCAGGAGCCAGAGTGTCATTTTGGTGCTATCAGACACCCACAGCTCATAAGGTGAGAGTGAAAAGCTGTAAAATGAGCAGCAGTATCAGTTTTTCCTCTGATACTGTTGGCTGTGGCTCACAGAGGCTCTCGCTGTTCGGTGGCTCTGTTGCAGCCAGGGATGTGCTGTGCCACTGTTAGATGTTCATCCATAATGAATAATCCAGTGATTGAGTTAGTTCCTCTTCTTTGCCTTTCCACTGTTTACAAGAGCGGGGAAGCATGAAATCGGCACCCCTGCTGTTCACACCACTCACACCACTGCTTTATTAAAAAAGCAAACAGCATATTCCTTCATTGGCTTGTGGTTATTCAGTCTGGAAAAAGGATACTGCAGCATTCATGGAGGCATATGAATTTGGGGAGGGAAGGGGACCAGTCACTGCTCTTACAAGCCTGTCACCTTGTTTGTATGCTAAATACGAGAGAGAAATACCTAAAATAAAACTAAACTAAACTAATCATTAACTCAGTTTCTCTCTTAACTGGCTTTAGTTCTTAACAGTATTTATTAATATGACCTGTAGCATTTACAATGCCAGTGGATAACTAGGATCCCAGTTATGAACTTGATGTGCCCACTCTGTGGGGTACTTTTTGTACTTTGAGGAGGAGGAAAGAGGGGTGAGCTGACCCTGCTGTTCCCTGTGCCTGTACAACACTGAGACCACTTAGAGGGAATTCTCCACCTGCCAGAGTGGTTCTCACATCCCTCATGACCTGACATTGTTCTATCCAAACTGTGATACATTTCAGCTTTGGGTTGAGTCCTTCCCACTTCATTTCTGTGCATCCTAGTTCACCGCACACTTTTGCTGTCTCTGGCTCTCCTCTCCCAGTGAATTTGGCAGTGTTCTTGTTTCAAGTTAACCTGTGGCTCAGTTCTGCCATCGAGGTGATGCCAGGACCATGGAGACAGGCACAAGCCACACCTTTATCCATCCCAGCTTTACCTACAAAACTAAAGTAGACACAATGATACTGGCAGAAAATGTTTCTGGTTTTTATATGACTGAAGGATGGGAGATGAGCTGTTCCAGTGACAGATCTGTCTGCAGTGTGAGGTCAGGGTTTTGCCATGCAGGTCTCACACAGGGGTCCGTATCAGCAGCAATTAGGCACAGACTTTACCACAAAGCCACATTTTAGGGCAGGTAGTCTCAGTTCCCTTCTCATAAGATTGGACAGCTGTTGAGATTTGCATTAATATATTCCTTTCTTAGAATAATCTGTCAACCCACTCACATGCCAAATGGGTTATTTGTTATGGAAGTGAGAAGTAGGTGTTGCTTAAGCCACCATATCAGGACATTAATTGGGACAGTGGCAGGGGAAGGATGAAACTGAACCATAATTCACAGAAAGTGATAGGAACACCACTCAGCATTCTGGCTCGAGAGGAGAGCCCTCTTTGTAGGGAAGATAGGTGAGTAAAGATTAAATGAAACCTCTGTTAATTAGTAACCACGTGGGATGCCACTAAGTGTGCCTTCAAGAGAGAGATAGGATCTGAGATGTGGAAATGACTTGGGTAACATAAGACTGTTGAATAACATCATCTTCTTGGAGACTGAAGTGCTTCAATTGTAGATAAGCCCAAAAACAGACACGTGAAGATCTCATTTCTTCTGTGTGGTGGGACCCCTCTCCCTGTTGAAGGCAAGCAGGGGTTTTCCCTTAGCCAAAGACCCCGGGGGTCTCCTTACCAGTCCAGCTGTGGTGTTCTTCAGAGCACTGTGCAAGGACAACCCAATCCTCCGTGTCAGTGAGGGCTGGCACTGTCTGGACGTGCCTGTCAGATCCAGATGGGCTGGTTGTTGTACGGGCACAACGGGCTCTGTTGGGGAACACGCTGCACCCGAGCTCTTGCCTGCCCTGGCTGTGCAATGCGCAAACACGGTTACGACTAATTAAGGAGTTAATTTAATCCTTACACGTAAAGTCAAGCATGTTCTAATACTGAGGCCAAGCAGCTATTTCAAGATCACAACAGCTTTAAATAGATGGTAAGGCTGTAGTAGTAAGCTGGAGTAGCCTGCTAGTGTGCTCCTAGTGCTGCTGTAGGAATGACAGACCTTTACTACTGCTAACCAACAAGGGGGAGTGAGTAGCAACTAACCAAGGACTGGTGTCAGCTTTGTTAAACATCTAGAAAGAGGTGGAATTAACTAAGCTATTACAAGGCAGTAGTCTAGCAACAATTAGCATAAACCTTGTTAAACATTTTAAGAACATTAATGAGCTCACCTAGAGACCTGAATTGTCATTTCATACCTGCTTCTTCTCCAGTGGGATCATTTTTAATAGAAATAAAACGTGATAATAATAACCTTAAACTGTCTTTTTAAGGGTAGAATATTGGATTTTATGACTTCTGAGGAAATATATTGGCAATACTCTTTGGCTTTTGATTGCTAGTGAGAACATCAACATAATCTAACTTAGATAAGTGGGAACTTGAATTCCAGGTTCCTGTGGGTTTTGTGGGATTGAACACTCACTTTTGTTCTCCCAGGCCTCCTTTTCCATTTCCCTTTCAGGACTGTTGAGATGATCCCATTTGTAGAATTTTCCAAAGACTAAATAAAAAAGGAATTCAAACAATCAGCCCAACTTTTAATTAAAGCCAGTTACTTAAAGTACCCAAAAATATTTTGTGACTTTATTTCCATTTACTTTGAGTATATACTAAAAAAAAAAAAAAAATCACAATATCTTCATACAAACAGCTCTTGCAGCCAGCACTGACTATCTGGGGAGCTTTCTTGCCAAGACTGAGAGCTTCACTAGACCATGGAAGTTTGCATAATCCAAGTATTAACAAGCCAGTGTCCCATCCCAGAGTATTTTCCATGTAGTCTGTGGCTGCCACTGCTGTTTGTTCCCAGAAAATGTTGTCTTTTTTTAATGTGTAAACTAGTTAATTTATTTTTACATTGCCTCTATTGTGATTTGGGGATTAGTTATAACAGAATTCCCCTGGACATTTTTCAGTTTAGGGCTTCTGAAAGGGGAAGACTTGCCAAGCACCAAACTGACTGGCAAAAATTGAGCTTCTCTGTGTGGTCAGTTTAAAATGAAACATAAATGGTACAATGTTATCGTTAAAATAATTTAAAATTTCCAGTTGCTCTTTGAGAGCTTCCTCCCTCTTTATTCTTGAACAAATTAAACCTGACACATGTAACCCATGTTCTATGAGGAAAATGGGGCTCAGAGTCTGAGGAAAGTAAACTGGAAGTTTGAGCATGGAAGGAGCAACAGATACAAACCCTCAGCACTTCTGTGGGTGTGCAGGGAGACAGGGGAAGCTTTTTAAAAGGTCAGTGCTGAATAGCAAAGGGCTGACACACTCAGATGTTTATCTTGCAGCTTTGTCTGCTTCTCTGCAAGAAGTGCTCTTGCACTTCTGAGAGCTTTGTTTGTTTGTTATAAGTAGCTCTAGCTGAAAGTGGAATTCCTTTTTTTTGCTTTTTTTTTCTTTCTTTTTTAAAAAATTCTTATGAAGCACCACAGCACAAACTCTTGTGCTGCTGAGCTGTTCTTTGAGGACTTCTGCAAATTCAAGAGTCATGTGATTCTCAGGAATTCAGTACTTGATCAGTCATCTGTCATGTTTTCAGGATAATCAAGATTTGAGCTGCTGTTCCTTCTAATACAGGGACACAATACTGCCACGCTTTTTAGAACAGCTGCTCTTATATTCATAAAATCATAAAATCCTGAAATGGTTTGGGTTGGAAAAAAAGATTATCTCGTTCCAACTCCCTGCCATGGAGAGGGACACCTTCCACTATTCCAGGTTGCTCCAAGTCCTGTCCAACCTGGCCTGGAACACTTCCAGAGATGAGGCAGCCACAGCTTCCTTGCAACCTCTTCCAGGGCCTCCCCACCCTCATAGGGAATAATTTCTTCCTAATATCTAATCTACATCTACCCTCTTTCATCTTAAAGCCATTCCCCTTTGTCCTGTCACTCCAGGCCCTTGTCCAAAATCCCTCTCCAGCTCTCTTGGAGCCCCTTAAGGCACTGTGTTCCTGTGAATTTTATCTACAGAAAGGGAAAAATAAACCAGCTGTTTTCCTCCTCTCTTCCATGCGCATTTTCTTATCCTTAGAGAAAAACAAGCACCTTTCTGAGCTGCAAACCAACTAACAGCTCCGAGGCTGCACCTTCCACAGTGTTACCTACTGCATGCAGGTTAAGCAACCCAGGAGAGAGGCAGCAGTGCAACTTCTGCAGTGGGTTTTAGGTTGCTGTAGGCTGAATAAATTAATTACTTTATATCTCTGAAGCCAATATTTTACAAAGCTCTTAAACCAAGGAGACAGTTCTACAAGATGCAACTTGTCCTTGGGAAGGAACCTGTTGGAAGATGCTTAGAGCTCTTCTCTCATGAGTGGCTGTCTGGGCCAGCTCACAGCAGGCTTCAGCTGACTGTGAGAGCATCGTGTGTGCATGATTCAGGAAATCAGAAAGGGGCAGTTATCCTAAATCTGGCCCATTCCAAAGGAAACTGCAGGAATTTATTTTCTGTTTGGGATCTTTATGAATTCACTGGAAGCAAAATGACACCTTGTACCTCTCACCCCAGGAACTGTCACTTTGTCCAGCAACCTGTCAAGTCAGAGCCCAGCCACCTTCCTGGTGCTGCTCTTTGGGGGAGATGCTTTGGCTTGAGTTCTGGATTTCCAGTTCTTTGACACAACTAACCCACTTCAGCAGACCTCACCTCAAGCAAGGGCTTAACTGGCCTCCTCAGTACAAAGGGCCACTTGGTTCTGTTAAAAATTCCTGAGGAGCTTTGCTAAACAGCCTCAGCCTCTGTGATCCAGCATCTGTCTGTCTTCCTCTGCTAGAGCTGCCTGAGAAATCTACATCTCCCAGGAAATGCATCTGCAGAGCCTCTTCCACCTCTTCTTATTGACTCAGAGAGTAATTAAGGTTGGAAAAGACCTCCAAGACCATCAAGTCCAACCATTAACCCACCACTTAGTGGTGGTGGCCAAGCCACAACTAAGCCATGCCCCTAAGCTCCACATCCATAGGTTTTTTTATCACTTCCAAGGAGGGCGATTCCTGTGAGAGGTGTCAGGCAAAGCTGGGGAGAACTCCTGACACCTTTTCTGCCTAGGAGAGTCCCTCTAACAAGTGCCAGGTCTCCTGCCTGCCAGCCCCACTGCTCCGCTGCCGTGCCCTGGCCTGGAACTCACATGTCTGAAATTGTTTTCCAACTATTTTTCAGGTTGTCCTTACCAGATCTATTGTGGTGTTTTCCTGTTTACCTCGGCAGGCCTCTGCTGTATTTAAGCAGTGTAGTTAAGTCAGGAAATTCTACACCTAACAGTCAGTAATTTCCCTTTGCTGACCAATTACCCTTAGCACTGTGTGAAATCGCTGCCCTTCAGCTGCCTCCGTGCTGCCCGTTGCAATCACATCGGTATCGTGACCAGTTCCACTGCAGGGGCAGAGGCAGACCTTCCATGCCTGGGTGTTAAATTACCCTGGAGCCTGACCTGCTCTGGAGAGCCCTACTGCAGCTCTGGTGCTGTGCTCTCCTTCTCTGCCCCATCCTCCTCCCCCCTCACCTTTGAGACTCTGCACTTTGCACTGGCACACGCTGGGCTCTGCTGCCGAGGGTCACCTTTGGCAGAGGAGTGGGAACTGGGAGCTGGGACAGTTTTGCTTTAAACCCTTGTGCCAAGGCTTGCCAGGGCTCGGTGGTGTGGTGGGAGGAGGATCTGGGAGGAAGCATGACTGTACCCTGGGCTCTGACTTCTCCACCTGCGGGGAAAACCAAATTGTTTTCATAGGCGTGTTGCCTGAAGACTTTGAGCCCCTCTTTTTTCTAACCCTTCACTGTGGCTAATACCCATTTAAAAAAAACCCAAAAGGTGTAAATTTAACATTTCAAGACCTTACTGATATCCAGTATTCTACCCTTAAAAGCATTTCACGATCAAGATTAGAATCATCAGTCCATCTTGATGGTTTTAATATGTGGTCGAGAAGTTACTCGTCTTATGCTGGCATCCAGTCACGTCATTCCCCATAATCTTTCTCTTGTTTTTTTTTAGCCCTGTTGTTCATAATTTCCTTTCCAAGTTGTTTCTTTATTTGAAATGCCATTTATATTTTGTTGTCTTTTTTTTTCCCCAGCACATCTTACATCTTTGTTTTTGTTTTGTTTTTAATCTTATTTCTGGCGTTTTCCATCGCTCTGTGGCCATGATTGTGGATGTGTTTTGGTTTTTGCCTGCCTTGCTGTTCTCTCGCTGCACTCCTTAGATCCCTGTTGCACAGTCCTCTGTCATGGATGACATTGAGGAGTGGCTCAGTACCGACTTGGTGAGACTCTTTATATTTTCATTTTTCACTTGCATGGGTAACTTTCATTGCATTGCTGAGTTCCTGGTACTTCTCATAGCAGGAAGCAGTGGAACTTCCCAAGCAGAGAGTTTGGTTCCCTTTGAAGGGAATATCTAAGCAGGAGGAGTCAGAGTTTTGTTCAGCAATTCAATCAAAACACTTTTTTTCGGAGCTGTTTTATTTTCCTTTCTCCATGTGAACATCACAGAATCGCATGTGTTCCAGAAAACGTGGGGTTCTGGTCCCCAAATAGGGAAGCATTAAATATGGGCTGAATTTTTCTGCACCAGACTTAAAGTCCATGTTTGAAGCTGCGTTATTTAGACAGGATCTAAGTTCATGCTTATGTTGAGGCATGCTTTTAAGAGATGCTGGATCAGGGCTTAGATTCCTTTCCAATCAAGATGTCTTTGTTAAACTGGCAGGCAATCTTGACATGTTTCATAATAGTAATAATAAAAACTTATAACAGTCTCTCTTCAGTGTTTATAACTTTCAGTTTCTCCTAGATGATTATTGTCTGGTAATTATTAAATAAACAAACAAAAAGCAGAACTAAAAGTAGCTTTGCCTTCACCATGGAGTTTGTTTTGCTGTCCCAAAACACATTTGGTTTAAGCAGGATACAACTAGTACACATTTATTCTGTTTTGGTTTTTTTCAGTGTAAGCATCTGACTCAAATCAACCAAGTGCATTTTGGGGGGTGGGTTGTGTTCACACTGTTCTTTTAAATATGATTTTAGTGAACTGAACTTGTGCTCACCGTATCCCCAAGGATCATCTCCTTCCATTCTCCCAGCTTCAGACAGAAAACTCCCAACTCCTTAGGGTCTCCCCCACCCCCTTGCTGCTGCCTGCCGAGCTCCCACCTGGGAGCTGTGGGATTCAGGCTCCGTTCCCCAGCTCTGGAAGCAGAGCTGCAGGCATGCTCTGGCACGTCAGCCCTGTGCTCTGGCACTGGAGGAGCTGACTGTACTGGAAGGAAGAAAATTCTCCAGCTCTCCAGAGGTGCCTGAAGTGCTTAAACAGATTCCGGGTTCAGTGTTTGATTTTGGCAGACTGACTGGCTGTCTCTGAAATGTCACTGGGTTCCAGCTGCAGGTAGGTTTGTCAGCTCTCGGTACAGGAGTCATCTTCAAATTTAATTACAAACTGGCCTCATTTTGTTAAAGAAATACAGTAAATGTAGCATGTCCACTCTGCTTAACCAATAAACTTTTGTCTTTGCCATTTAAATTAATTTAGAGGGAGAGAAGATCTGATGGAGAGGTAGCTCTGTGCATCTGTCATGCCCAGGGCAGACTTGCTCAAAAGGAACAAAGCAGAGAAGTGTCCTGGAAATGCCTGAGCAAGCCTGGGGGTGTCCCTGGGTCCCCATCCCAGCCCTGTGTGGGTGCAGCAGACAGATGCCTGTGAAAATTTGGAATGGATTTTTGTTTTTCACTCTGGATCCCCTCCCCCTTGTTTTGTTAACAGCTCATTTCAATTCTTTGCTTCCCAGGCAAGGAAGTTGCAGGTTAGGTTAGGTAATTGTTATTTCCTTACCCTTTTTGGGGTACACTGGGACAAACAGCAACTCTGCCTGTGAAGAGGCTGTTGCATGAACCTTTGGAAACCTCAGTGCAGTAGGAAGCCAGGAGATGCTCAGGATCTAAAAACCTTTGTGAGGCCAGTCAGTATGTTCCCACTGCTGGTAGAGAAGCCAGGTATAGACAAATACTTTACTTTTTCAAAGCAGGTTCAACATGAGGTTTTCAGCTAGTGTTTTTACCCATCTTTAACATCCTGATAGATTGACAAGGATGCCTATCCCTGGACTTCTAATTTCGTTCTTTGAAATGCACAAACTGGTGGAAATGCCGTGACCCTGTGGCATCCCAGCCTTTTATTCTCATGGACAGACACAACTGCTGTCAGTATCCTTCATCCAGCTCACCCTGGTCTTGTCTTTGTACAGCATGGACACAGAAAAGCTGGTATATTTTTGTATGAAATCTAAAATGAACTCTCAGAGGAGAAATGTTGTCCCCAAACAATTTTGCACTTGTCCTTTGTCAGCTGAAAATGCATTTTACTTGAAGACACAATGCAAAACACAGTCCTGACTTTTTAAAGGACTGTGTGACAGAAAAGATGCCATCTGGTACAGTGCATGTGTGACTCACACAGCTCAGATTTGGACCAGAATTACTGTCTGAAGAGGAAACAGTGCTGGACTGACATTCAGATCTAACAGGGAAAGCTTAGCTATCCACCAGCAATATTCAAAAGCACCTCAGTGCTCGTCCTCCTGCTCTGCAGCACAGTGAAATGTCAGTCCCCACTGACCTCCTGACAGTGGGAGCCCTGTGATTTCCCCAGGTTGCCCTGCTCCGATGGTTAATACGTGGAAACAAATGGTGGAAACTGTCCAGTTGTATTAAAGGCGGAGGGGATGACAGGGAAGGGGAAGCACTGCCTGTGCTCACATGCCTTTTTGTTCCCATTGCAGAAAGGCAACGAACTGGAAGAAGGAGTGACCAGTGAAGGTAAGCAGAGGTGCCTGTGGCTATGAGCCATTCTCAGGTTAGTGCTCAGATGGAATTTGCTCTGATCCCTGCTGAGATGCTGCCTTCTCCCAGCCTGATGTTCCCCAGCAAATGGTTCCATGCTCAGAAAGGCAGGAGGAGAGCATTTCACAGCAAACGGCTCATATTTATGGTATGGGGAGCCCTCTTGGCCCTAAGTGCTTCCCTGCCATCCTCCTTGGCTGTGCTCTGTGTTTGTGCCAGCAGGAATGTGTCCCCAAGCTGCTCAGCCCTTTGGAATGATGTTTCCCTGGTTCTGTCACAGCCGGTGGCAGAGTGTGGGTTTGATTCCAGCTGCTGCCGGAGCTCGGGTGTCTCCAAGGACAGCTGTACCCTTTCCCGAGGAAGTCAGGCTGTACCAGTATTTGTGCCTGCAAACACAGCCCGACAGGATGCCAGGCTCTGGAATTTCAACCCCTGCCAACCTCTGTCCCTGGGGCCAAACCCACGGCCCCCATTCTTACCTGTCTTCCTTCTGTTTTTGCATTGCAGAGTTTGACAAATTTTTAGAAGAGCGAGCCAAAGCGGCGGAGATGGTTCCCAATCTGCCATCCCCTCCCCTGGAAGCCCCCACCCCTCCGACAAATCCTTCCAGCAGGAAAAAGCAGGAGCGCTCGGAGGACGCCCTCTTTGCACTGTGAAGGGAGCGGAGCCGCCCTCCCACCCCTGTGCTCCGCCGGCGAATGTCGCCCTACGGCCACTTTGTCCTCCACAGTCCTTGGCTAACAACGACCCCCGTCCCCCCCATTCCATAGTTTGCTTCTCCTTCCCTCCCTCCTCAAACGATCCACCCCCACAAGCTGACTCTTTCTATTTAAATCCAACACTATTCCTGCCAGACCACGATTCTCCAGCACTCGCTTAATCCCCTCCTTCCTGTCCCAGCTGCACAAAACCAGCTCTTGATGCTGAAAACCCCTTCAGAATGCACGAGTACGTCACACTGGGCTGAAACAAAAGCCCGGGGGGGAGAGAGCAGCCTTGCCCTTCGATTTATGTAGGGATCATCCTCTTCTGTAGGCAGGTCCTGCCAAGTAGACGGCTCTGTCAATCAGCATGTAATTGACTGAGCTGGAATGTTCAGGAGGAGTGTGTCTTTATTTTTAGATAAAATGTTAATGTATTGGCTTTCGTGTTGGATTCGACAGCAAGGAACAACTGTTCCCCTTTCAACATGTGCTTCACAAGTTAAAATCCTTTACTCTCCCACTCACACATCTCCTGGTACCATATGGTGGTCGCTTTTCCCCACTTTCTGTGGCGTTTCATTTCTAAATCTCACAGGGTATTTTTTGCCTTGTGTTTTATCTGGGCTTGCTCTAATTTGAAGCAGTCTGTTGGCCATGTCCAGTAGCTCTGGCAGTTGATAAGGATGGAAAATGCTGGGCTAAATGGATGCTGTAACGATGGCACAGGAAGCACCCTGCTCTTTGGGAGACCATTCTCACACAGGAATTTTCCTGGCATGTTTGCCTTTTAAAATAGCTTGGTTATTTTCTCCTTACCTAAGATTCCTCTTCGGTGACTGTAGAGCTCTGCACTTGGTGTAAACATCCATGCAGATGGATGGGACTTGCTCATGGATTGAGTGTGAACTGAGGTTCCTGGATTCCCTGCCATGCCTGGTAGGATAGACATGCTGGTTCTTGGGGGTAGGGATAAGGAAAAGAGGCAAACCTCAGAGGTTTGTATGGAACACTGAGGGAGATGGTTACCATGGAGGGATTAGCCATGCCAGCCTGTGCTGGGGGTGAAACTCCTTATTTCCTTCTAGTCTTAGGCCTGAGAATGTGTTGAAGTGATTGTGACTGTGCTATTTGTAATTTTTGGAATGTCCTTTGATCCCTCTGCCCTTCGTTAACTCCCGGCTCCTACAGGGCTGTAGTCTCTGTGCAAACAAGCATATTCCCTTGCTTGCCAGAAGCATGGCCAGGATTCCTGCTCCTCTGGGGGTGCCAGAAGGGATTCCAGCATGTGTGCCTGCCTTGCTGGGCTGACAGGCAGAGCTGGAGCAGGCAGCTCCAGCCATCGCCGCATCCCCCAGCGTGTTCCTTGGGAGGAAGCCAGTGGTGCAGGATAGCAGGATCAAAGAGAGAGCTGAGCAGTGCATGGCAGGAGAATCTCCCATCCTGACAGAGAGGCACTTTATCAGCTAAACGCCCGTGCAGGCAGCAGGCTCCAGCCTCTCTTCCTCAGGGTGTTCCTTGGCTTAGGCAATCTCCTTCTGACCTGACATGTCTGAGCTTCCCAGGATGCTGATGCGTGTCGAGCTCTCTTGAAAGTTGTTCTAGGCCAAGTGATAGAAGCTTTTATCTGAGCACAGCATTTTATCAGCGCATACCATACTCTCTGAGGACCACCCCCTTTGGGACATTGTGACACACAAAGCCTGTTACCAAATGCCTGATTGCAGCACTGATGGACTTGGACAGCGGACACATTAATCTTTGAAGGGAAACATTGTTTGGTGCAGGATTTCCAGGCTGTCCCAGGTTAGGTTTCACTCTGTGCCCTCCCTGCTCATCGTCTCCTCTGTCCTGCCCTGCCTGCAGCCTCTTCCAGGATTCCTCCATATGTAGCTGGGCCCAGGCAGGGCTGTCCTGCCACCCCTCTGCGCTGATGTGACACCTCACAACTGATCCCTGTAGCACGGCTTACAAATGGACAGGGAAAACCAGTTTAAGGATGGAGATAACTTGAGGATCAGGCTTTTCTCCCCACTTGCTGGCCCTCTCTCCAGTTGAAGCCCTTCTGTGTGGGTCTGCAGAGGCTTTTTCCCATTCCATCTTCTCCATGGCTAATGGAACGTGCCAGGACAGCCTGCCTTGGCTGCATTGCACACTCCTGCTCTCACCCTCTGCCCTCACTACTCAACATAAGGTGAGCCCAATGCTCAGGGATTGGCACTGCCAGCTTGCTGCAACACGTCACATGTGGCCACCAGCTCCCCGAAACCTGAGGAAACTTCTGTGGCAACGCTGATTTGGTTTCAGGCGTCTGGTGATCGCCTGAGCAGTCTCACCAGCACAGAATGAATTGCTGGTATTCCTGTCAGTGCAGAAAGGTCCGTGGGTGTTTTAAGTGTGTATTTTCTCTTCTAAATCCTTGAAACACATTGACCCTGTAAATAGCCACATCAGGTGATTCTAAGCATGTTAATCCAGCTTCCCTGCCAAGCCGGAGGAGATAATCACATTGCTCAGGCATGGGGACACTGTCAGATGGTGCAGAGTGGCACGGATGTCACTGTCACCGAGCTCCCGCAGTGACCCACTGCTGCAGCTGTGCTGGCCCTTTATCCCCCACCCCTCAGCTAAAAGGTGGTGGGGGAGTGTGCTTTTAATGATTCTTTCTGTCACACTAAACCTGTCCTGGGACCTCCAAGGTGTTCTTTAGGGAGAATATGGTCCCTTTCTGGAAGATTCTGCAGAGCTGTCTGTCAGTGATTGCTCTCTCAGATGGGAGGAAAAGAGATGAAATGAGAAGGCTGGGGCTGGGGGGAAAACACAGGGTGTGTGTTGGCAGAGCTCAAGGGGCTCTTTCGGTGTGCGCAGCCCCAGGCAACCCGTGGTCCCTGCTGACACTCTGCATTATCCTCTGGAAAGCCGTGGCACTGCTTGCAGGGGGTGGCAGGTGGCACCCGCACAAGTGGTGGCTTTGCTGGAAGTAGGGCAGCTCCCAGGAGATGCCTTCCTTGGGAGGAAACGTACTTTTGGAAAGACCCGGGATGGATCTGGAGCCCAAATCCACCACACTTGGCTCTCGGGGCTGGAAGCACCAAAAGGAACAGAGTGTGTGGCAGAACGGGTGGTTTAGCCCAAACCTTCTTTGTCAAATATAAGAGCTACGCTAGAGCTTCCCAAATGTCCTGTATCAGGATCTCTCATCTTCCCTGTCCTCCTGTGGTCCGCAGAAAACCAGAGTGGTGGGAACTGCTTGAGGGGAAGGGAAGGGGTTTTTCACTTCAGGAGACCAACTTCTCGATTTATCCTTCCTCCGCTTTCACTCTTAAGTGCTTCCTCTGTGCAAGTGGGCAGAGGACTCGCGTGGCTCCGACGCTTGCGAGAACAGGGATGGAGCTGCAGCCTGATCCACTTTCCACAAGAAGTAACATCCCAGCGCTTTCTAGGCATAGTAGGAATCACAGCCTGACACTCAATGACACTAAATTATTCTTGGGGTCCTTTGTAAGTTCTAATCGTGCCCTATTCTAGGTTGAAATATTTATTTTGTCTATATATTTTCTTTCCAGTGTGTTTTTTAACCTCTTCTGTTAACTCTTCATGTGCTGAGATGTATGGAATCAATGGTTTCTATTTAAATATATCCTTCGGGTTTTGTTTTTTTTAATTGTTCTGTGTAGATTTCAGCTGCATCTTCGGCAGGTGTAATAGATAACAATGTGCTGTACAGACATTTAGGGTGTTTAGGATGTAGGCAAGGCTCATAGGAGAACTGCTCATAAAAACGTAGCACGGTGTCTCTTAAAGGGAACAGCGTAAACGCTGAGACTGGTCCATACTGGGACCCTCACGTAGCCTCCAACATACCTTTTCCCTTCTGATTGTCACAGCCTCCATCTCTGGGATGTGCTGATCCAACCAGCTCTGCCATCTCCAGGGCTGGTCTTGCACCTCCAAGCAGAAAGATTTTTAGTGAGGATTCTGTTTGTTTGACTTCATTCAGCGTTTTTTGATGGGATACATTGGCTGTTTCCACTTTGAAATGGAGGACTGGGAGCTGGCTGTGGTGGCGAGATGTTTCCCTCCAGTGGTGGAAGAACAGATCCGGGCTGTGGTTTCAGGCCCAGGGCAGGGGTGATGGTCCCTCTGTGCAGGAGCTCCGCACCCCAGCCAACACAGCCTGTCCCTGCTCCTCTGTTCCCTGCTCTCCTGATGTCACCTACAGGGACAGGGTGTGCAGCCCAGGAGAGCAAACAAGACGGATTTCCAACACTCTTTCATCCGCTGAGTTGTTGAGTCTCCCGTGGCTGCTGGGAGCCCTGGAGTGGGAACTGCTTGTGCTATCTCCATCCCTGTCCATCCCCATCCAGCTCCGTCATTGTTTACCTCCTCAGGGCTGACCACAAGCCTTGCGGAGCCTCCCCTGGAAAAAACCAGCTCAGAACAGTTATTTTTATGGAAATAATGAAGCAGTGAGTGGATTTAGAGCTGTGTTGGAGGTAACCCTTCCGCTGCTGTGGGCTCCCACCAGCCAAGGAGACGAGGTGCCCACACAGCACCTTCCACCTGTCCATCCCAAACCACAGCCTCCAGAGCAGGCTGTGCCTGCCTGCTCCAGCCCCAGGTTCCCCACACCTCCTCCTCACCTGGAGAGAGGTGAGGCCGTGTATCACCACGAGCCAGCTGGCCTTGAGCAACACCAAGCTCTGGTGCTGGTTCTCTTTAGCCCATGGCAAACCCACTACTCCAAAATTCCCACCCTGCTCTGTGTTTTTATGAGTACGAGCTCCTCATTCCCTACATGTTCCTATGAGCTGTTGTTAACCCTACAAACGTAACCTGTGTAATAGCTTCTCTGTATATTACAGCTGTAGGCTTTCCAGATAAAAGTGGATAATATTTATTTACTGAAGATACTGGATATTTTTTTGTTTGGGAATGGGGTAGGGGGAGAAAGGGGACATAACTGTTTAAAGAGATCGACTATGTAAAGAGAAACAAAATACACAAAAAGCAGAGAAACCCAACACTAAAACATCACTGTATTCAAGTAGAAAGTGTTTCCGTTAAGGACAAGACAACTGTATTAATCTGCCATTGTTTAACTTGCTCCAGAAATCATCTCCTTGGTTCCTGCATGTGAGATATTCCAATAAATACACTATTAGTGTGAGCTGGGGGTGCTATTGTCTGTCTCCTCAGCTGGGTACTCGCTTGGCTCCACTGCCCAGGCTGAGCACAGGGAATGAGTGGGCACAGGGGACACGTGTGGCCCTTGGGTGCCCAACAGATGTCAAAATTTGGAGTCCTGGGTGTCCTCCAGGTGACAGAACCTGGGTATTCCCACTGGGAGAAGGTTTGTCCCCAGCAGTTTCTCTTTGTGGATTTGTGTGGCTCGTGCTGTGCTCAGTGCTGTGTTGTCAGTGCTGCTAAATTCGTGTCTCACTAAAATTTGGCACATCGTTTGATGCTGACATCAGGCAGACGCACGGGTGACAACCTGGGTGCTTGGTGGGACACCTGCCCACCTGGCAGGGCTTAACTGATAGTCCTTGGAGGGCAGCTGTGGCTCACCACCCTGGTGACCTAGAAAGTGGTGGGTGATGTTCCCAGCCCATCCAAGGGCCACTTTCCTGACTCATCAGCCAGGAATTTGTTCCAACTTCCCCATTATGATGGTGGGTTTGATGGGCAGAGAAGGAAGAACACCAGCTTAGGAACCTCAGAGAAGTGGCACTGGCCAAAACTGAACTTTTTTGGCAGAATGGTGCCCTCCATCTTGCACGCAGACATCCACGCTGATGGTTTAAAGGTGGGGAAGGGGGTGTGGAATAGCTGGAAAGATGGGTTTCCCCTCCCTGTAGCCACATATTAGCATTAAACAGCCCTGCCCCAGCTTGTTTACCCTGCACTGATCATGTGCCTGGCTCGATGTCGGATACATTCAGGGAGATTCCTGGCCTGGATCTGTTGGGAAAGGTGTGGAGCTGCTACTGCCCTGACAGGGCAGAATCACACAAAAAGCACCGGGTCAGAAATGTCCAGCGCGGTGCAGGAGGGGCTGTGGGAGGAAGGGGGCTGTGGGAGGAAGGGGCTGCTGGAGCAGGGGGCTGCTCCTTCCAGGGGCTTCTCCACATTGTCCTCTGCAGCCCCACGGTTACAGTCATGAGGGAAAGGTCCCTCTAACCCCAAATTCTGCCTCCAACAGGGGCTGGGATGGGTGCAAAGGGAGGAGTATAAGAGCAGGACACACTTTTCCCAGGTGTGCCTCTCCAGCCAGTGGTGATCCAACTCCCCAAACTGAGCATGGCGTCTCCAGCTTTGTGAACACTGATGGGCTTCTCTTCTCCAAACCTGCTCCCACAGCGACCGTGCAAACTCCCAGCATGGGCTGGGGGCTTCCACACATCACTGCCCTCTGCCATGGGCTGCCAAGCCCGGGCAGGGAGCACAGCACCGAGCCCCATATGGGCAGAGCCTCGGGCAGGCTGAGTGTCACTGCTTTCTGGCATCGGGCAGCAGGTTTGGATGCCAGTGCAAATGGGAAATGACCACAGGTGCATTTACCTTTTCCCATTTCACCTGAAGGTAAATAACCCCGGAGCAGGTGCTGCACTGGAGTGCCACTAAACCTGGCTGTGTCTCCCCAAGCTGTGACTCAGGAAGGGACAGTTGGCAGAGCCGAGTTACAGGCAGAGAAGGAGAGAAGAGGCTTTTGAATCTGTTTGCGACACAAATTAATGATTAACGCCGCGCTCTGCCAGAGCAAAACAACCCACGGGGCAGGCAGGATGCCAGAGGCTGGGCACGGAGCATGGCACGCTGCTTCCAGCGCAGGGCTAAGGTGTGCTGGCAGGTGGGAAACACCCGGGGGCTCATTTTGGGAGAGCCCAGCTGGCTGAGCGAGGGGGCAGCAGGACGGGGGACGCTCCGCTCGGGGCTGCCGCGGTCCGGCACAGCACGTCCCGGAGCTGCGGCTGCCGCCGGTGCCGCTCGGGGAGATGCTCCAGCGCCGGAGCCCCGCGGAGCTGCACCAGCCTGCCCGGCCGGCTCGGTGGCCAGAGCCCAACCATCCCGGGGCCGGTTTGTTTTCTGTCTCATCCTGCGGTTTCCTCCCAGCCTGCGCTCAGGAAAACGTCTCAGCGACTCCGGAGCGACCACGTGGCCCGTCCGCCATCCCCGCAGGACTGACATGATGTAATCGCGGGCCCTGAGCCGTGATGTAGAATCACTCCACTCACGGCCGCCGCGCTTATTGGCTGCGTGGCCCTGGTCCTACGGGCGGGGTTTTCCCTGCTCCGCAACCCGGCGCACCCCCGGGAGCCCCACCCCGCGTGGAATCCATCGTCCCCAAACCCAGCCCACGGAGCCACCGCGCTGCTTCGTCCTTCCCCAGTGCACGGAGGATGCTGCTGTTTGCTGGGGTGTCCCCCTGACCCCAGAGCAGGGGAAGCATCACATGTGGGCTCCCGGCCTCCTCGGACCCCCTGGATCGGGGAAGGGGCCTGGCAAAATCCAGCTTTGCACACAGCTCGTGCAAAAATTAAGCTGTGTTTATGTGTGTTATTTCTCCCTTCCATGTTTATGTGTGATTTTCCCCATCTGTATTTGTGTGGTTTTGTCCCTCTGTATCCCTCAGGGAAAGCTGTGCCCCGGATCTTGCAGGGGTTATTAAAGGTCTGTGACCCCCATGCTTGCACGAGGCTGCTCTAAATCCGTGGGGGCCACAGCACATCCAACTCCTCAGCCCTGGAAACCTGCCCTCTCCTCCCGCAGCACATGGGGACTGCAGCCAGGGAAAGGGAAACACCACCACCACAGAGCCTGGCTTCTCCCCAGTGACCCAAATAAAAATGGGGGGAAAGCACATGATTCCCTGCATGCCCCATGGCAGGTCATGGATCTGCTGAGTGTTTTCCCTCAGTGATATTTGCTGTGGGTGAGGGATGTCCGAGCATGTGCCCCATGTGTGGGTGACACTGCCCCAGCTGCTGGCGCAGAGCTGAGCCAGGATTCCCTGGGCTCGTCCCCAGCTTGGGCACAGGTCAGTGTCCCTGGATTGAGGAGGCTGGAGTTGGGGTGAGGGTGCAGAGGAGACCAGCAGGGCTGTGCACCCCCATCTCTGCTGCCACTGCATGCACACAAAGGGTGCTCTGTGTGGTCCCCAGTGAGCCCTGGGGTGCTCTGTGCCACAGAGGGGATCCCTGTATTGCAGAGGGGTGCCTGCTGTGCTGCCACGTGGGAGCCAGTGAGGCCGAAGGGAAGTTTCTGAGGTGCAGCCAGGTTTAATGAATTGCCAGGTAGCCTCAGATTGTGCTTGGTGGCACAGAAGAGGAGAGGGCAGACTTCCAGAGAGCTGAAGCTGCAGCACATTTTCTTGTCCTAAATGAGTCCCAGCAGCAGGACAGACCATGGAGCTCCGCAGGGCACAGGGCATGGCATTGTCCTGGCATGAGGCTCCCACACTGAGACCCACCATGCTTGGACAGCAGCCACAGCACTGATCCCAATGGCACCAGCATTTTTCCTTGATCCCACAGCCCCCAGGAGGGTGCATGGGCTCAGCTGAGGCTCACAGGGCAGCACTGGTGTGTCCCTAACCAGGGGGGTGAGAGCTTCTCCCACCCTGGGCCATGCCATGGGTGGGCAGCATAGGTGGGACGTGCTCTGAGACCTGGAGCTGGGACAGGGAAGGCACAGGGCCTTTGAGAGGTGGTTCAGTGGCCCAGCCTTGCCCCAGCACGTGGCCTCCACGAGGTGCAGAGGCTTCTGCAGCCACGGCCACCACCTCCTGCCCATGCCGGCCCTCCCACCTGCTCCCTGTGTGCCCTGTCTGGGACTGAGGGGGCTCAATGCCCAGCCCAGGTGTTTAGAGCCCAGCCCAGGGATTTGATGCCTGTCCCCAGGATTGAATGACATCCCCAGGAGTGAATGACATCCCCAGGAGTGAATGATGTCCCCAGAGATCGATGATTTTCCCGGGCTCAGTGTCTGTTCCCAGGGCTCGATGCCCATCCCCAGGGGTCAGTGACATCTCAGGGGTCGGTGACATCCCCAGAGGTTGGTGACATCCCCAAAGGGTCGGTGACGTGCCCAGAGGACGGTGTCCCACTCAGGGGTTGCAGCCTGTGCTTCTCCGTGCTCAGCTCCTGGTGCACCAGCTCTCTGCCCGGTGCCGCGGGGTCCCTGCCGNCGGAGCCACCGCAGCCACCGAGAGCCACCGAGAGCTAACGGAGCCGCCGGGATGAGCGCTCTCGCCTTCGACGACGCGGCCCTGGAGGGGCTGGCACCGTCCCTCGGCCTCTCCGGGGCCAGCGACATCGACACGGCCCTGCTCAGCGACATCGACGGTGCGTCCCGGCGGGGACGGGATGGGGCATGGCCGGGGCTTGCGGAGTAACCGGGGCTCGGTGCACGGCGGGGCTCTGGGCTCGGTGCAGTCCTGGGGCTCGGTACGTGACCAGGACCGAGCTGTGGCACCGCCGGGACCGGGCTGTGGGGAAACCAGGCTCGGTGCATGGCCGGGGGCTGGGCACGGTGCGGTACCGGGTTTTGGTGTGTGGTCGGGACATGGCTGGGAGTATGACCGGGGCTTGGGGCACAACCGGGACCGGGCTGAGGGTGTAACCAGGCTCGGTGCACGGTCAGGACCGGGCTGAGGGCATAACCGGGTCTCGATGCGTGGCCGGGACCGGGCTGGGGGTATAACCGGGGCTCGGTGAATGGTCGGGCGCGCTCGGTGCATGGCCGTGGCCGGGGAGTCCAGGCTCGGTGCACGGTCAGGACCGGGCTGAGGGCATAACCGGGTCTCGATGCGTGGCCGGGACCGGGCTGGGGGTATAACCGGGGCTCGGTGAATGGTCGGGCGCGCTCGGTGCATGGCCGTGGCCGGGGAGTCCAGGCTCGGTGCACGGTCAGGACCGGGCTGAGGGCATAACCGGGTCTCGATGCGTGGCCGGGACCGGGCTGGGGGTATAACCGGGGCTCGGTGAATGGTCGGGCGCGCTCGGTGCATGGCCGTGGCCGGGGAGTCCAGGCTCGGTGCACGGTCAGGACCGGGCTGAGGGCATAACCGGGTCTCGATGCGTGGCCGGGACCGGGCTGGGGGTATAACCGGGGCTCGGTGAATGGTCGGGCGCGCTCGGTGCATGGCCGTGGCCGGGGAGTCCAGGCTCGGTGCACGGTCAGGACCGGGCTGAGGGCATAACCGGGTCTCGATGCGTGGCCGGGACCGGGCTGGGGGTATAACCGGGGCTCGGTGAATGGTCGGGCGCGCTCGGTGCATGGCCGTGGCCGGGGAGTCCAGGCTCGGTGCACGGTCAGGACCGGGCTGAGGGCATAACCGGGTCTCGATGCGTGGCCGGGACCGGGCTGGGGGTATAACCGGGGCTCGGTGAATGGTCGGGCGCGCTCGGTGCATGGCCGTGGCCGGGGAGTCCAGGCTCGGTGCACGGTCAGGACCGGGCTGAGGGCATAACCGGGTCTCGATGCGTGGCCGGGACCGGGCTGGGGGTATAACCGGGGCTCGGTGAATGGTCGGGCGCGCTCGGTGCATGGCCGTGGCCGGGGAGTCCAGGCTCGGTGCACGGTCAGGGAACTTGGTACCGGGACATGGCCGGGGCAGCGGGATCGCTGCACAACCAGGACTCGGTGCAAGGCCGCCGAACCGGGCTCGGTGCCGGGCCCGGCGTGGGGAGGGGGACACCGTGCTGCCGGAACGCGGAGTCAGTGCAGAACCGCGCTGGCTCCGGTACCGGGGACCGGTCCATAGCGGGGGGCTCGGGGTGGTGGAACACAGGACACTGGGACCCCCGGGCTGGAGGTGCCGGTACCGGGACAGCCCCGACGATTCCCCCCCGTTCCCGGTCACAGCATCGTGTCGCCGGTAGCCCCGCCCCTCCGTGACGTCACCATCGAGGTTACTCTCGGTCATTCCCTCCAGGACGCCTGGGTTCTCCCAACCCATCCAACCGGCATGTGGTGAGATTGGGCGGCTCTGCTCCAGCCCCGGGGCTGGCCCCGCCAACACCCACCTCCCCGCCGGTCTGGGGGTCCCTGGGATGGGGATGCTCCAAGGGGACCCACTCCTGGAGGGAACCCACTTCCTAAAGGGACACGTTCCTCAAGGGGACCTATTTCCCACCACCATAGCACCACGTGTGCCGAGTTCTGTGTTTCCAAAGCTTTAGCAAAAACCTGCGGATCCCAAAAAAATGGAGATCCCAAAAAACTGGGGATCCCAACCCTCGGCAAGCCCTGCACCCGCCTTGCCACGTGCTCTGCCGGTCTGCGCCATCCGGCACAGCCGGTGGAACACGCAACTTGAACCTTCCAACACCTGCCCCACTGTGTGGTCCGTGGTGGTCTCTCCTCTGAGATCTGGGATGGAGATGGCATCCCAGGTCTCCAGGTTCATCCCAGTGGCGATCGGGGTGGATCAAAGCAGATCCAGGTGCCACCTGCTTTTCTTGGCGAGGTTTTGGCGTGGGCAGGGAAGCAGGAGCTGTGCCAGGGCTGAGTGGTGCTGTATGGGATGAGGTTTTCCCGCTGAGGGGTTTTGCCGTCCTCCTTTGTATCACAGCCAGCCGGGACACCTCGTACCCCACAGCTCCCCAAAGTGGGTTTGTCACCGGTCCCTGGTTGGCCACGGGTTGTCCCTCATCCCTGTGCCAACCCTAGGGTGATGTGGGATGTGTTCCCAGGGATGTGGGTGCCCTGAGCCTGCTGGGACCTGCCAGGACCCACAGACGTGTGGCTCTGCCCCACAGGGTCCCACAGTGGGGGTGGAGGTGGCCCTGGTGGGTGCCCATGTCCTGCTGATGGCGTGGGTGGCAGCGGGTGCCACAGGATAGAAACACCTGGAAGGTGCCAGGAGGGTGGGACAGCCATGCCCACCCCCAGGCTGGGCAACAGGAAGCGGGGGAGGGCGGGCAGGAGGGAGCACCCCCTCTCTGCAACCCTAGACTTTGCTCTGGATCTCGAGGGAGCCTTGGGGGGTGTGGGGTGTGTGTCTCTTGAGTGGAAGGGGGGGCTGGGAGCCCCCGTGGAAGGACACCCACCTGCACAGGGCAGGATGCCGAGAGCTGGATGTTTCTTGGGGGGTAACAGAGCTGTGTGCAGACCCCGATCAGTGCGGGGTGACTCCTGGACAATGAGTGAGGGTGTCGGGTTGGGGGTCCCGGGGGGCGATGGGGCGCGGGCAAAGAGGTTAATGGAGTTCGACCCCGAGTAACCGCGGGCGGGTTGCGGCGGATGCCCGCGAGTAACCCGGTGCCGGGCTCACCTTGAGCGCCGGGGGCTGTCCGGGGGCGGCCGGCGGGCGCGCAGGCGGCGATTGGCGGAGTCGCATCACCCCATCGCCGGCCGCGCTCCAGCCCTGGCGCGGGCAGCGCGGGGAGGGCGCCGGGGAGGAGGCGAGAACATGGCTTTAAAATATCCCGGGGCCTCGTCGCTGCCCGGCACGGGGCTGAGCGGGGGCTGCAGCCTCCTCCTGGGGACCCCCCCACTCCCACCTGCATGGAGTGCACCTTCAAAGGTACCCCCGCCTCGCCAGCCGCCTCCTCCTCGTCTGCAGGGGTCCCCGTCGTGGTCCCTCTCGGAGTGCTGCACGCCGTGGGGAGGGCGGTGTCCGGGGGCTGTGGGGCTCGGTGGGGACCTCCCAGGGGTGTGTGTGGGGGGGTGCCCTGGGGGTATCCCGGGGTCTGTGCGTGCAGTGGGGTGCGCCCGAGGGTACCGGAGCGCGGGGTATCCCCGGGTCTGTGTGCCCCCGGCAGGATGCGCCTGCGGGTACCGGGATGGGGGCGTCCCATGGTGGGAGCATCCCAGGACGCCTCAGTGGAGGTGTCCCAGAGACTCCGATGTGTCTGTGGGGGCACCCCAGGGCGCCCAGGTCCCACTGAATGGGACAGATCCCCCTCAGGCTGTTTTAGCCCTGTGTTTGCCCGGCTGTCCCCCTCAGGGCTGTTGTGATCAAACACACCTGGCACTGGGGTCAGGCGCATCCCGGGGGTGCCGCCCCGCTGTCCCAGTCTGAGCACCCCCTTCCCTTGATACAGGGGCTGATTTGGGGATTGTCGGGGTTCCCAGGACAGAATAAATGAATGAATGAGCTGGCACAAGCCCCCCTCAACATCAGAGACAGGCTGAGATGTACCCTGCGATTCCCAGACCAGGCTGAAAACCACCGATTGCTGTTGGCCAAGCCCCGACACCCCCGTTTTGAACGCCGTGCCTCAGTTTCCCCACCGGCAGAATGGCTGCGAGGCTGAGAGGAACAGGGCACAGCAGCTTCATGGGCTCTTGGGGAATTCTGCCCCTGGATTATGGGGGTCTGCCCCCAAAATGCTACAGTGTGGGAGGTGCGGGGCAGCAGCTGACGGCACGGGGTGTGTGTTTTACAGACATGCTGCAGCTGATCAACACGCCAGACAATGACTTCTCGGGGCTATTTGATTCACCGTTCAGTGTCCCGGACAGCGCCGTGCCCCCGGGGCTCCCCTCCACGCCGGGCACCCTCAACACCTTCCTGGGTCCCAGCAAGCCGCCCCCCGCCGCCCCCAGCGGCAGCGCCTACGCGGGGCCCCCCGGGATGGCCGCCTTCGTCCCGCAGCCCCCGCCCCCGCTCCTGCCGGCGCCATCCCTGGGTGTCAAGGAGGAGCCATCCGTGGTGCCCAGCAGCCAGCCCCAGCCCCAGCCCGGCGTCATGCTGGCCCCCAGCTTCGTCCCTGCGTCCCCCAGCCCGTTGGCTCCCCAGCCCTTGGTGGGCTACCAGAACCAGCACAGCTTCTCTGGTGAGGATTTGGGGGTGCAGGGGGGGATCGGGGCTCCCGGGGCGGGGGATGTGTCCCTGCAGGATGGGGCTGTGTGGGGTGGGTTGGTGCCAGGAGGTCTCTTAACGCTGTCCTCTGCTCCGTGCCCAGCTGTGCAGCCTGGAAGTGCGGGGCAGACCCTGCCCAGCCCCCTGCCCGCCCCACAACCCAGCACGTCCGTGACACTGCCTGGCCCTGTGCAGAGTGTGGCACCCCAGCAGCTCCTGGCCCCCGCCGCCCCCACCCCCCAGTCTGTCTCACCACAGATCCAGCCAGTGCCGGTAAGCCCAGGGCCAGGGGTGGGGGTTCTCGATGACCCCCACAGCTCCTCTGACCCCCACTGCCCCTCAGGTTCTCCTGCAGCCCCATTTCATCAAGGCTGACTCCCTGCTGCTGACGGCTGTCAAGACAGACGCCAGCAGCACCAAGACTTCCACCATCGCCTCCCTGGCCACCAGTGCCAGCGGCTCTGCCACCCCGCTCCAGGTGCCGGTAGGTCCCACCACTGGGAGCTGCGGGGTGGGGGATGCTTCAGGACCGTCACTGACCCCACCTGCACCCCCGCAGGCGCTGGTGAGCGGAGGGGCCATCCTGGCCACGGTGCCGCTGGTGGTGGACGCGGAGAAGCTGCCCATCAACCGGCTGGCGCCCAGCGGGAAGCCGGCGCTGGTGCAGAGCCGGGGCGAGAAGCGCACGGCCCACAACGCCATCGAGAAGCGCTACCGCTCCTCCATCAACGACAAGATCGTGGAGCTCAAGGACCTGGTGGTGGGCACCGAGGCCAAGGTGGGAGCGGGGGGCGGTGGGGCAGTGGGGGGGCTTTGCCCAGCATTTGGGCTGAACCGTCCCTGCCCACCGGCAGCTCAACAAGTCGGCCATCCTGAGGAAGGCCATCGAGTACATCCGCTTCCTGCAGCAGAGCAACCAGAAGCTGAAGCAGGAGAACCTTGCCCTGAAGATGGCCATGCAGAAGAACAGTGAGTGGAAGGACAGCTCTTGGGGAGGGGGGCTCAGTTCCATGCCCCCAGCAGCCATCAGCTTACTCTGCTTCCTGCAGAGCCTGCAAAGGACCTGGGGACTCACTGCAGCCGGGGGGCCAAGGCAGAGGCCCCCATGGAGGTGGTGAAGGCGGAGGTGATGGAGATGCTGACACCGCCGCCCTCGGACGTGGGCTCGCCGTCCCACAGCAGCTCACTCTCGCTCAGCGGCGGCAGCAGCAACAGCAGCAGCGACTCGGAGCCCGACAGCCCCCTCTGTGACCATGGCAAGGTGCGGGAGGGCTGGGGGGCATCTCCCTGCCCTGAGTGGGACAGGGGATCTGCTGCTTCTTGTGGGAGGTGCCAAGGGCAAAGTGTACCAGATGGAGAAAGGGCTGAGAGCCCTGGTCTTGTTCTCTGAGGCTGCTCCTCACACGATTTGGGGCTGGGTGTGGGGGCAGTGCCTAAAATGTGCTCTGTGCCCCATACCTATGCCCTGAAATCCGTGCCCCTGTATTGCGACCTGTGCCTTGTTCACCATGCCCTGTACCCCTATATCCCACTGCCTGTATCCCAGGCACGTCCCCCATCAACACGCCCTATATTCCATGATGTCTACCCCATGCTCTGGATGCCATGCCCTGTATCCCAGGCCCTATATCCCATGCCTGTGCCTCACCACCCCACGTCCATGCCTGTGTCCTGGGCTCACAGCAGCTCTGCCCGTGCAGGTGAAGCAGGAGCGCCCGCCGCCCTCGCCCAGCAGCCAGGGAATGCTGGACCGCTCCCGCATGGCCCTCTGCACCTTTGTCTTTCTCTGCCTCTCCTTCAACCCCCTGGCCTCCCTCCTCCGGGGTTCTGGCTCTCCAGCCCCTCTGGGGAGCCAAGACACTGCTGGTCCCGGCAGGAGCATCATGGCTGAGTCTGGCACTGTGGGTAAGTGCTGGTGTGGGGTGGGGGGCATTGGGATGGAGGTTGTTGGGATGGGTGTGGGATGGAGGCTGTCAGGGTAGGCATGGGCTAGAGGCTCTTGATGTGGAAACCATCAGGGTGCAGGATGCTGGAGTGGGTGTGTGGTAGGAGCTACCTGGCTCGAGGCTGTTTGGGTCAGAATGGGGTGAAGGCTGTTGGGATGGGGGGTGTCTGAGTGGCGACCATCAGAGTGGAGGTGGTCATGGTGGACATGGGGTGAAGGCCATCAGCAGGGGCGTCTTGGGGTAGGTCTGAGATGGGAGACGATTGGGGTGGGTATGGAGCAGAGGCCATTGGGTGGATGCTGCTGGGGTGGGCACAGGTTGAAGGCCACTGGGATGGACGCTGGGGTGGGCACAGGGCAGCATTGGCAGGGTGTTGCTGACCCCATCCCCACACAGAGGAGCCATGGGCGTGGACGCAGTGGCTGTGGCCCACCCTGGCCTTCTGGGCACTGAACGCGGCGCTGGTGCTGGGCGCGGTGGTGCGGCTCTTCGTCTGCGGGGAGCCCGTCACTCGCCCCCACTCCGAGCCCTCCATCCTCTTCTGGCGGCACCGCCGGCAGGCCGACCTCGACCTCGACCGGGTATGTCCCACCGTGCGCGACGTCCCCTGCGCCACCCGCCCTGTCCCCTCACCCTGCCCACACCGACCCTCTCTCTCTGGGGCACAGGGAGACTTCGCGCAGGGGGCCCAGCACCTGCGGACGGCGCTTGGGGCACTGGGCCGGCCGCTGCCGGCCTCCCACGGGGACCTGGCCTGCAGCCTGCTCTGGACCCTCCTGCGCCACCTGCTCCAGCGCCTCTGGGTGGGTCGCTGGCTGGCCGCCCGTGCCGGGGGGCTGCGCCCGGACCCCCCGCCCCCTGCCCACGTCCGCCAGAGCGCCCGCGACGCTGCCATGGCTTATCACCGTCTGCACCAGCTCCACCTCGCCGGTACGGCCCCTGCCACGGGGGCTGAGGGACAGCACCCCTCTGCCCCACATGTCCCCATAGCCCTCTGACCCCATGCCTGAGCCTCCCGTCCCCATTCCCACAGGGAAGCAGGCTGGAGGGCATCTGCTGGCCATCAACCTGGCGCTGAGCGCCGTCAACCTGGCTGAGTGCGCCGGTGACGCCATCTCCGTGGCAGCGCTGGCCGAGATCTACGTGGCGGCTGCCCTGCGGATCAAGGCCAGCCTGCACCGCTGCTTCCACTTCCTGGCGGTGAGTGTGGGGCACCGGGGTGTCCCTTGTGTCCCCTGGGATTGGGGTCCCAGATCCCCGCTGACCCCCCGCTCTCCCTGCAGCGCCCCTTCCTCTGCAGCGCTCGGCGCGTGGCCCTGTCCCACGGTGGGGCCGTGCCCCCAGCCATGCAGTGGCTCTGCCACCCCTTGGGCCACCGCTTCTTCGTTGACGGGGACTGGGCGGTCAAGGGTGTCCCCAGGGAGACCATCTACAGCTCTGCTGGCAACCCAGGTGACCCCAAGCCCCCAAACCCCCACACTCCCAGTTTTGAGGTGTGGTGTACCTGCTGACCCCATCTCTGTGCCCCAGTGGACCCACTGGCCCAGGTGACCCAGCTCTTCCGTGAGCACCTCCTGGAGAAGGCGCTGTGCTGCGTGGCCATGCCTGAGCCCGGCCGTCCCACTGCCCAGGGAGAGGGGTGAGTGCTGGGGTGGGCCCCCTCTCCCCCTGCCTGGCGCGGGGCCAGCCCCCTCACAGTCCCTCCCCACAGGCGGTTCTCTGATGCCCTCGAGTACCTCCAGCTGCTCAATGGCTGCTCGGATGTCGGGGGCACACCTGGCCCCGCACCCTCCATCACCTCCGGCTTGGCGGCGGTCACAGGTGAGGCTGCTGTGTCCCCCACTGGGGTCACTTCATGGGGGGGGCCATGGGAGTGGGAACACCCTGCTCCCGTGTCCCTCCCACCCCGCAGGCACCGACCCCGTGTCCAAGTGGTGGGCGTCCTTCATTGGCATCGTTATCCACTGGCTGCAGGGAGATGAGGAGGGGGCTGAGCGCCTCTACCCGCTGGTGGAGACCATGCCCCGGGCACTGCAGAGCTCTGAGTGAGTGCTGGGGACATCGGGGACAGGGGTGGCCCCTCATTGCCTGCCTCCCCTCCCCCTTGGATTGGCACGGTGTCTCTGAACACACTTGGAGCACCTGGTGTGCGTTGAAGAAGGGCACAGCCATGGCCAGTGAGGGGTCTGCGGTGACCGTGTGCCCTCCACCTTGCAGGAAGCCCCTCCCCCGTGCTGCCCTGCACTCCTTCCGAGCTGTCCGCGCCTTGCTGAGCAAACAGGATGGGAGCCAGGCCACCCTGAGCCACTGTGAGAAGGCCAGCAGCTGCCTGCGGGAGAGCCTGGAGCTGGGCAGCCCCCCCAAGGGCACCATCGACAAGGTGAGCTGGGCTGGGAAGGCACGAGGTGGCCGCGAGCCCCCAGCCCTGGCGGGAGGTGCCCCTGACCCTCGCAGGGGTGCATTGTAGTTGCATTGCATGTGTCAGACTGGGAGTGCAATGCCCCTGCCATGCAGCCCGGCGGGGGTCCCGCGCAGCAGCGCCTGCCCGCAGGGACCTCCTCGGCACCCCCGTCCGTCTGTCCGACCCCCTGCTCACCCCGATCCCCTTGCCCTTCCAGGCGGTCCAGCTCCTGCTCTGCGACCTGCTCCTGGTCACCCGCACCAACCTGTGGCAGCAGCAGATGGGGGCCAGCCAGCAGCGCAGCTGCCTCTACCAGGCGTCCGCCCTGGAGCTCCGCGGCTTCCAGCAGGACCTCAGCAGCCTGCGGCGCCTGGCACAGACCCTGCGCCCCGCCATGCGCCGGGTGAGCCCCCCGACCTGCCACCTGCAGGGTCCCCTGCTGCCCTGCACCCGGCTGCGCTCACTGTCCCCCCCAATCCAGGTGTTCCTGCACGAAGCCACTGCCAGGCTGATGGCCCGGGCCAGCCCCACGCGCACCCACCAGCTGCTGGACCGCAGCCTGCGGAGGAGGGGGGTGCAGGGCAGCAAAACAGGTGGGCACGGGGTGGGAGATGGGGTGGGACACCTCGCTGCTCACCCGCAGCACCCCAGCAGCCCTGGGATATGTGGTGGAACAGGGGTGGGACCCACCGCTCTGCACCCACAGTACCGCAGCACGCTGGGTGGTGGGACACGGCATGGGATACCTTTATCACCACCTTGGAGGATGGGAAATGGGGCGGGGCACCCTGCTCCACAGCTACAGCGGTCCCCACAAGTCTTGGGTGGTTGGACACGGAGTGGGAAACCCCATTCTGCACCCACAGCACCCTTGCAACCTTGGGTGATGGGATATGGCGTGGGACACAGGGTGGGACACCCCTTTCCCACCTGCAGCACTCCACCACCACAGATGTGGGTCACGGGGTGGGACACCCCACCTGCAGCACCTCAGAGCCCCTGTGAGCCCCTGTGAGCTCCCAGCCCCTCCTGTGGTGGTGGCACCAGCTCCCATCCCCACGCCGAGCCCCCCAACATTTATTCAGTGACGTCCATGGGTGCGCTCGATGCTGACCTTGCCTCTGTCCCCTGCAGCTGGCGAGCCAGAAAGCCACCCCACCCCGCGGGAACACGCCGAGGCGCTGCTGCTGGCCTGCTGCTACCTCCCGCCCAGCTTCCTGGCGGGCCCGGGGCAGCGCGTGGGGATGCTGGCCGAGGCTGCCCGCACGCTGGACAAGCTGGGCGACCGCCGGACGCTGCACGACTGCCAGCAGATGATCATCAAGCTGGGCAGCGGCACCACCGTCACATCGGGATAGGTGGGGAAGGGGCCGCCAGCCCCCTGCCACCGCCGTTCGTACGGGATGTGGGGCGGCGGGAGGCCGTGCCTCAGTTTCCCCGCAGGATGATGTTAGGGAGCAGTGTTGGAGGTGAAGGGATGGGTGGGGAGGGGGCGGGTGATGCCTGATGTGGGTGCGGGGTGGAGGTCCCAGCGTGGGGCAGCCACACCTGGGGTCCCCTGGGTGGGCTCCCTCCCCACGGCCGTGTCCGTGTCCCCAGCGCGCGTGGGGGACGGGGCGTGGGGACCTCTAGTGACACTGTCTCAGTATTGCAGGGCACCGGCACGCGCGGCAGCTACCCCCGGTGCCACCTGAACCCCCCCGGTGCCACCTGAACCCCTCAGTGCCACCTGAACCCCCTGGTGTCCCCTCAGTGCACACGGTGGGGGCCCTTCCTGGGGTCTCTGCCCGGCCCCCCGTGGCTCCCACTGCTGCAGGACCCCCTGGGCTTGGTTTGGAAGGTTCGGCCCCGTGGCAGCAGTGAAGTGCCCCCTCCCCAGCCATGCCCGTGGTAGGTAAGAGGGGTCCCCCACCCTATCCCCTCCCCTGCAGCACTGATTCCCCCCCATTAAGAGCTGCCACCACCCCGGAGCATGGGCAGGCTTTGGGAGAAGGGATGGCAGGGTGGCACGGGGCTCCTGGGGGGCTGGTGGGTGCCCCTGTGTCCTTGCTTCACCCCCTCTTGTACATAGATCCCTCCCCTCGCCTCCCCCCACTCCCGTCTTCCCTTTTTAAACGGTATTTTCATAGCTGGAGAGTTTTGTACAGACAATTAAAGCTGATTATTTATACTGGTGTGTGCTGGATTGGAGGGGGACTGACACCAAAAGTGGGGGGCAAGGGACCCCCCACAGCTGTGGATGCCTTGTCCCCACAAGGCTGCACGGGACAAGGGTGGCAGGGATGGGGACACTGGGTGCTGAGGGACCCCAAACACCCCCTCTTTACCCCATGATGTCCTGGGGGGTGCTGTCCCCATACCCCATCCCCTCCAGTGAGACCCTTGGGGACAAAGGACCAGTCAGGGGCTGTCACAGCCCGGGAGGGACCCCAGCAGCCCCCCAAGGATAAAGAGAGGCCACGAGCAGGGCGCCACGTACTTCCAAAACAATCGTTGTATCTTTATTGACGCTCTGAATGCAATGACCTGTTTTTTTACTCTTAAGGAAAATAAACATCTTTTAGAAACAGCTTGTTACACACAATCTTCAGTGTGAAGCAATATACTAATAAGAACACTAGTCTTAACATTTACAGTCTTCATATATATTATATATATGTATATGTATACATATATATACACTATATAATGAGGCAATATATAATACACACGGTTTACCATTTTACAGTCATATGTACAAGATGTCACTAAAAATAGCCAGATTTCAGGCACCACTGCCAAGGACACAGGATTTTTTTTTTTCTTCTTTAAATTAATTATTTTAATTATTATTTCTCCCTTTTAAAAAATTTTTCTCTCCTCCTCTTTTGTTTTTCGCTCCTGTGTCCGAGGCAGCTGCTGAAATAACAGACATTGTGTGGCCAGCAAACCTTGAGGTGGGTGGGGTGGAGGGGACACAAGAGGTGGTGGGGACATGGGGCGCTGGCTCTGCAGGGGACATGGATGGGCCCAGCAGTGTGCCCCTATTGCAGGATGCTGCACAGGTGGGGGGCAGCCAGTGGCTGTTTTTAGGATGAGGTTTGGGGTTGGTTCACCCTGGCTTGGTTGCCACCTATGTCAGGGCGTGAGTGACACAAAGATGGGCTGTGGAGCCCGGGGACATGGGCAGGGGTTACTGAAGTGTTGGGCAGCCCCCCAGCTCCACTGGGTTGGCCAGGAAGTGAAAGCTGAGGGAGCTGAGCAAACCCAGGGCAGCGAGGGGTGAGCCAGGCCCATGTGGAGGGAGGAAGCAAATGCCTCCTCCTCCTCCTCCTCCAGTTCAGCGGGGCTCTGGAGTTCAGCACAAGCACAGGGAACAAAGCCCCCACAAGAGGAGCCACAGAAGGGGTGCTGGTGAGGCCAAGCAGAGGCAGGAGGGTGGGATTTGGGGGGTCCTGGACAGCAGGACCAGGTGTCCCCAGCCCAGCAGTGCCAGCGCCGTATGGAGTGGGAGGGTGGTGGTGCAACGGGTCAGGGTTTGGGGTATGGGAGTGGGGCTGGGGCAGCCAAGCGGGTGGCCACCAGCCTGGCCAAGCACCCTTAGCTCCCCAGCACCCTGGGTGTGGATGGGGGCAAACAGGAGATGGAAGAACAAAATGGAAAAAGCAGAGTGGTGTTTCAAACAGCAGGCCGTTGTTTGCCTTTTTTTTTTCTAATTTTTCTAATTTTTCTCCTTTTTTTTTGGTCTTTTTTTGTCTTTTTTTTATCCTTTTCTCCGCTGAACTATATACAGACACCATGAGGTTTGCTGAAGGCAACATCTCAGATCAGATCAGTGTGATATTGAGAGCCGGGACCCACGGAGGGTCCGGCGGCCCCACAGTAAGACAACATCGCCGGGACCCCCCTTGTACACGGCCACCCCCCCGCCCCCCTGTGCAGCCATCGCGGGTGGGGGATCCCGATCCGTCCCCCGCGTGTCCAGACCGGGTTTTACCGGGACCCGGCGGGAGGGAAAGCCCGGCGCTGGCTCCGCCCGCCCGGAGCGGGCTCGGGGGGGTCCCGGGGCGCTCCCGGGCAGCGGCGGGTCCCGGTACGGCCCGGCCCCGCTCCGCTCCAGGCGCTGCCTCCTCTGCCGGTCCCTCGCTGGCGGCGGGGCGGGTGCCCGCGGGCGCTACACCGGCTGCCTCTGCGGGGAGAACGGAGCTGTCAGCCCGGGGATCCCGTTGGAGGCGGGGGGGTGGCTCTGGGTTGTCCCCATCGGCCCCCGCCCCGCCAGTACCGGGCATCCACCCGCGACACAGTGCTTTGAGAAGGAGTCCAACCATCATTCACCACCTCATCTGTGCTTAGGGAAGGGGATAAGACCCTTCAGACCCATCTGGGGAGTCCCAGACCCAGCATGCA
>VYXC01009842.1:120146-144652 GCA_013397175.1 Platysteira castanea
GAACCTGCCCAGGGAATTCCCATCGCAATGGGGTGCATCCCCATCCCCAGATCGGTGTCCTATTTGGGGGCCACAGACCTCCACTGCTGCCCCCCTCCCAGCTCTGCTCCTCCCCAGTGAGGAATTTTTCTTGGGAAAAAATCCACCGCCTGCGAACCGCACTCATGACTCAACGTTTCTGCTGGCCCCGGTTCCTCTGTCGCTTGCCAGGGGAAGCCCGTGGCCGCCCCAACCTCATCCCCTCACATGGAAATCCGGCTCAGCCGCCAGCTCCAGCCTCTCTCCCCTTGGTTTTTCCTCCTTTATTTTGGAAAGGGGGGGTTGGGTCCTTGATGTCAGGGATGGGAGGTTTGCAGAGGGTTGGGCTGGGGAGAATGATGGGAGGTTCTGGGAGTCAGAGCAAGTTGCTGGGTTTTTTTCTTGGTGGTGGAAAATGTCAGTTGGTAATGAAGGATTTGAAAAGGAAGGAGGAAAAAAAAGGGGAATAAAAGGAAGAAAAAAGGGAAAAAGAAGAAAAAGGGGAGAAAGGGGGAAAAATAAGAAAATAAAAAGGTAAAAGGAAAAAAAAAGAAAAAAGGGGGGAAAAGAAAAACACAGCGAAAGAAAAAGAAAAAAGGTATAAAAAGAAAAAGAGAAAAATAAAAAAGAAGGAAAAAAGAAGGGGGAAAAAAAGGCTGGAGGCTCACAGCAAAACAGATGCTCAGCCTGAGCCTTCCTGGGCAAATTCCCTCTCCAGGATGAACTGTGTTCCACTCTGGAGCAAAATTCATGGCCAGATGTACCATGGAGTGAGGCTCCACATGATCCCACTCCCAGCCAGCAGTTGGACATCGACCCTGGGGCTCTGAGGGGAGAGGAAAAGCAGCCCTGCAGGAGGCTGGAAACACAGCCGAGGTTAGGAGAGACCCAGAGCAATCCCAGCCTCCAAATCCAGATGCAGACCTGCCTGGAGCTGTCAGTACAATGATACCAGGGCACCGATGGGCACAGCTGTGCCCGTGGGGTTGTTGTCACCACCATGGTGACCTTCAGCCAACCCTCCAGCCTCACCCCAAGGGAGCAGCACGGGGCCAGCATGGTGCTGGTGCGAAGCGACAGCCTGGCCAGTTCCCCACACGCTCATGTTTTTGTTCTTTACTCATTTTCTGCCTGACAGGTTGGGATCCTTCTTCCTTCCTCCCTTCCTTCCTCCCTCCTCTCCTGCTCTCAGCCTGACTCACTTCAATTCCAATAATAATTAACCATTCCAATCATTACTGCGACCACTAGTATTAACCCTCCCTCCTTCTTCCACATCCTGTTTGTCCCCTGCCTCAGTTTCCCTTGAAGCAGGACAGAAGCTCCATCCCTGCAAGGAAAGGCAGGGAGCAGATGCCTTGCCCTTGGCACCCTCCTCTGGGATGCTGATGCCCCAAGGGGTTCATGCTGCTTGCAACAACAAAAAAGAAATAGCAAAAAAAAAGGTCTGCCAAGTATGGGAGAGGAAATGGATCCTCATCCCAGTCCTGGATCTGGTCTGCATCTTGTGATGGTTGCTCATGGATGTGGCCGGATGCATAAGGCTGCACTCCCTGAGGAATGTGACAGGGATGGCTCATGGTCCCCTGGCACCTGCTGACCCTTCAGCCCAGCAAATCTACACCAAACCTGGTGGCAGGACCTGGCACTCACCCAGCAGCTTGGAGCTGGAAAATCCACTGGGTTGAAACCAGGACCACTCTCTAGCTGTGCCTCAGTTTCCCCACTGTAGGGTGGTCCAGGTTTGTGTTGTCCACAGTGCTGATGCTGAGAAGTGCCAGCCCAGGAGCATGGGAATGGAGCAGGCTCATGTCCCAGCCCCAGGATCCTGGACCTCCTCCCCAGTGGGTCTCTCCATCCCCAACAGGACTGGAGACCCCAAAGGATGGCAGGTGGCCATCACCCCCAGGACATTCCCAGCTCTTCTGAATGTGCCACTGGATCCGGCCCCTCTGGCTCGTCCCTGGTCACAGCCAGCTTTTCCACTGGGAAAACTTTTGGCAAGTTCATGCTGCAACATGAAAAACCAGGAGGCCTCAGCTGCTGTGGGATGGCTGCTGACAGCAAAGAACAGACCCCGGCACCATCCCATGCCTCCTCCCCACCCCAAACTCTCTTTCCCTGTCCAGGAGGAGATGGGGCTTTGTCCCAGTGTCCCCACCATGTTGGGTACATGGGGACATTTACGCCTGTGTTTTAGACGAGTGATCCCAGAGACATCCACAGCAAGACCCCCTCTCCAGGATCCACGGTTACGGGGGGCATTACCCTGTCCCCCTTCTGCATTCCTGTGGCACTTCACTTTTGGGGCAGCCAATCTCATGACTCCACAACCACCAGCTCCCCACTGCCAAACCCCTGAGATACGGGCACCCCACAGATGCCACGTTTCAGCATCTGCCCACAGACAGGTCCATCCACCGGAGCCAAACGCGGCTGTGCCGCTGCCGGGCTCTGCCCTCAGCCATCCCCTGCCGGCAGCAGACAGCTCGGTAATGAAGCGTAATGCTCCGACACTCCCCTGAGTGACAGTGGCCAGCACCGGCTGTGTCCCCATGGCTCAGCACGGCCTCCTCTGCCTGCCAGGGAGGGGATGAGCATCTCCCTGCCACATGCAGGGCTGGGGGCTGCGGAGTGGCCACCTGGTAGGGGGATGCTGAGCAAAAAGCCCCTGGGGAAAAGGAAAAATAAGAATAAAATGGGGTTGAAAGAAATAAATCGAGTTAAAAAAAATAGAAAAGAAGGTTCAAAATAATAAATCGAGGTTTGATGCTGTGTGGTAAATTATTTTGGTATTATATATTCCCCAGCTTCAAATCCTGAAGACAAATACTGGGGCAGGTGAAGTGGGAAGCAGATTTCCAAAGGCCTTCCCCCGGCTCCCGGTTATTGACTCTGTCAATCACGGCGGGCTCCGTCCCCACCTTTGGCACCCTGCAAAATCGGCTCCTTTTGTTCCTGCTGAAAAACTGGGGAGGGGGAAGAGGAGGGGAGAGGAATTTGGGGCAGGGAACTTCCAAAAGAGATGATTAAGGAGTTAATCTGCCTGAAATAGATAAGGAGCTTAGAGCTGCTGGTATTTGACTGTCCAAGTTTGGATTCAGCGTGTCTTAAACACTGGCTGGAATGTACTTAGATATGACCAAAGTACATGTCCCCCCGAGGAATTACCAGGTTGCCAATTAGATTTGCTTCCCAGATTCACTCAAACCTTCACAAGCTTCTTCAGAGCAGGAAAATTGCTGCCTGTCCCCGGGGAGACAGCAGAGCAGCCGCTGCTGCCTGGCCCCGCAGCCAGCACAGCACGGCATGGCACGACACGAGATCCCAGTGGACAGCCACAGGATCTGCAGGAAGGTGGCACAGCCAGGATGATGGCAAGGCAGGGATGCCTGTGCCAGGGTACAGGGGCACCAGGCATGGCCTGGTGGGTGCTGCTGGGGGAATTTGGGTGGTTTTGGGTACTTGGGGTGCTGGTGTGAGCCTTGCCATGGTCATGGTGCCGGTGCACTGGTGAGGCTCTCATCAAAGCAGGCTCAGCATTCCATGGGGTTGCAGAGCCATGGCTCTCCCTACCTCCAACCAGGCTCACAGTGGTGCCATGCAGCCAAATCCAACCTCAAACACCCCCGTTCAACCTCCAGGCAGGGAACACAACACAGAACAGAGCCACGATGGCACGTGGGGAAGGCAAACAAACACCAAAATGTGAACAAACCCCAGTGGTGAACACCTGGCTCCTGGTCCTTGTGGGCACCTGGCACACCACAAACTCACCACAAGTCAGTGCTCAGAGCAGTGAGACCCCCTGCCCATGCCAGGGTGAGGGTCACCACTCAGGGGCCACAACAACATCCAGCACTGGGATGAAGTGGAGGTAGAAAAGCAAACACCATCCCCTGCAAAAACCCCTCCCTATCCATTTATTTTAACCACTCCATTCCCATCCTTGTTATTTATGGTGCTCCATAACACGATGCTCAAAGTAATGAAGTTTGGGGGGGCTGCATGACCAACACAGAGGTAGGACCATGATGAGGGATCCCACCACCAGCTCCCACGGGCAGGCACCAAGTTCCTTTCCCATCCTGGGCTGTATTCACTAAATCTGAGCTTGGTTTCTCTGCTGGCATCCCAACCCCGTAGAAAAGTGTTGGGAGTGGCAGCCGTTCTCACCAGGCCGGTGTCGGCATCGTTGGAGCGGCGGCAGCGCTGTGATGGAAAGTTGCTGGAACATCAGCTTTGGATGCTGAGTCCTGGTAACAGTTGCTATGTGAAACATTCAGAGGTGGAATTTACTGTCACAGTTAATAATAGATGAAGGTTTTAGAATTTTTGATGCTTTACATTTTAAGCTGTTTGATTTATAATGTTTCAGAAAAGGGTGGGGGGAGGCAGGAGCTGAACAGCAGCATGAGGTAAACAAAGCAAGTGGGGAGGTGGGCAAAGGGCTTCATCCATCCATCCATCCATCCATCCATCCATCCATCCATCCATCCATCCATCCATCCATCCATCCATCCATCCATCCATCCATCCCCCTGCCCACTCCAGGGATGTGCTGAGATCCCCCATGGCCAATGTTGCGATGGGGTCTCCCCACCAACCACCAATCACCAACACCAGTGAGCACCCCGGCAGAAAACCACAGCACGACTGGGACGGAGCCCCTCAATTCCCCACATCACGCTTCATTCTGGGGTTTTTTTTTTGCCTTCAATTGCTGCATCTCCTCTCCCTGTTTTCATTCTGGCGGGTTGCTGGGTTATTTACTTGCTGGCGCTCCTCTCTCCTCTCCCCTCTTGCAGGTGTATTTCAAGTAGCTCCGTGAATAGCAGCGCGTGGCGTGCCTGCGGCGGAGCACGCGGGTCCTGCTGATTAGGAACGCGCTGCCAAAAAAAAAGAAGGGTCTCACTTCCCTGCCGGGCTGCCACCCTGTTTCCACAAAGAGGTGCCAATGTCCCGGCATGTGAGGATGCTCCTGCTGGATCCCGGGGGGCTGGTGCATGCTGTGTCCACTCCTTCCCGGAAAGGAGTAGTGAGAACAGGTCCTGTGTGAAGAACCTCGGTGTCCCACGGTGTCCTTTGGGCACCAAAGCCCTGTGATGGCTTCAGCTCTGGTACATTCTTCCTGCTTCTCCCAAACACCGGAGCATCCCAACATTCCAAATGTGTGTGTAGCATCCCTCAGCAATGCCTCAGATGTGTGGTAAGGAGGATTTAATCCCAGCTCAATAGGGCTTCAGGTCATGACACGAGAAGCAGAGGAGGACTCCACACTTCCTCCACCAGTGCTGGGCATGCAGTGACATCTTGATAAAACTGGAGGATGGGACGGAATAGAGGGGGTTCCCCTCTGCTCCTCCAAACCAAGCGAGGTGACACAGTGCACAGAGGGGATACTTTGCAATGTTGTTGGAAGGATGTGGTGATTGAAGCTGGGATGCTGGAGCCTCCAGCATCTGGAGACATTTGAGCCCATGGCTCCTGCCAAAGCCCTGGGTGCACACAGGGGCTCCCAGACCCCAGGAGGTGGCTGAGGTGCATCCCCCACCACCAGCACCCTCCAGCCCCTCTGGAGCCCCTGTTTCCCCCAGGACTGAAGATTCCCAGGGGTCCCAGGCTGAGCTGTCCCATGATGTCTCAATCAGGGCTGTGCATCGCCCCATTTACATATGCACATCCCGGCTGGAGCCGAGTATAATTTCCTTATAAAGCGGCTTTGACACACGGGGTAGCTCGCCTTAATGAGGAGGGCTATTCCACAAAGATCCGTTACTAATGGGCTTGGGGCAGGCAGTGCACGCAGACTCCTGCTGCCAAACCCAGCACCACACTGCACCCCATGGAATCTCCCCACAGACACAAGCATCCCCACTGGAATTACCCCAGTGGCTGGCAACTCCTGGCTTGGTGGGACCTCACCCTGATCCCAGTAAGATCCTGTGCCTTTGCCAGCTGCCTCTCTGCCTTGCATCAAAACCCACATGGAGGTCCAGAAAGGCAACCATGAGGCGTGCCTTGGCATGGAAAACACTCAACCCTTCCCAAAAACCAGCTCCAGGGAGGGAGATCGAAATCAGCACAGCGCTGGAGCCCCTCAGTATGCACAAGGTCCCTGAAACATCAAACCTTCCATGTCCCTATCCGTGCTGGCACCCACTCTACGAAGGCACTGCTCCCGCCTGGCACCGGCTGTGCCAGTGACCAGCCCGTCATTACCAGAACTGCCTAATTAAAAAAATACATNCGTGACTCCCCCAAGAGCAAGCCCCTCCCTGCAGAGCCCCGACAAATTCGGTGCAGAGGTTCATCCCCGCCACTCCCCCGCGGGCTCCCCCGGGTGCCCCGCTAGCGGCGGGTGCCTCGTTAGCCCGCGCCGTGCCGGCGATTGGCCGCAGCTCCTTCGCGGCGTCGAGCAGCTCTGCCCCAGACACCTTCTCCTGCGACCGAAGGCGCGCTACGTCCCAGGGCACTGTCACAATATATTAAGACGCGGCGCTAAAAATAAGCGACGGCAAAAATAAGCAGGAAAATCGTGGTCCCTGCCTGCCCCTGCCGGCCTCGCACCGGCGGAGCTCCCGCTGCCGCACGCGAGCTGGGGAAGCACGTCAGGAACGAGAGGGTTTTGCTGGGTTTTATTAAAACGACGTGTTTTTCCCTTCCCTCCGCCCCCAATCTCCAGCCTCTCTGAGGAGCGAGCCCCGCGGTGACACACAGGACTTGGTGACAAATCATCCCGGGGGTGGGCGGTTTCTCTGCGTGCTGGTGGTTCCGGGCATGGCCACGGCTGGCGGGAGGCCCTGCCTGTCCCTCCGGGGCTGGAGCGGATCCTTGCCCACCCCACGCAGCCCAGGATGGGGCTCTGCTCCCCGACGGGGACACCCCAGGAGCCACGGGCGCTGCTCTGTGTGCCCAGCCGTGGGGTGCCATCAAAGGACGGATGGGTCTTGGCCAGCCCTGTGTTAGACACCACAGCCAGGCTGGCTCTCTGTGGCTACCCCCATTCCCCACAGCTCCCCAGCATCTGCAAACACCCGCTGCTCCCCGCTCGCTGCTAGCCGGGCACATCAGTGCCGGTGTGGCACAGCCCATGGGATGGGAGCTGGGAGAATCCTCCACCCGGGAATGCGTCTTGGAGCACCTGGGGAGAGGGCAAGAGGCTGCCCGCACTCCTCCCGCTACCTGCACCCCGTGGGGTACCGTCCTCCAGGCCTGATTCCTCGGGGCTGTCGGAGGCACCAGCAGGGGCACAGCCCCTGCTTGTCTCCGTGAGATGAAAGAGCAGCTCCAGGCGCGGGGACGGCTCCGTGCCTCCAGCCGAAGGCGTGCGGCCGCCCTGCTGCCTCGGCTGCGGCTGGAACGAATGCGTGCACATACCTCTGCCCCGGCACGGGTGTTTGCTCTTCTCTTCTGCGGCTGTGATTGATTAAAGGATCAGGGACATCTGAGAATGGAGGCAGCAGCGGCAGCAGCAGAAGCAGCTCCCTTTGGACTTGGAGAGCTTCCTTGCCTGCTGCTTGCTGCTGCCGTTGCCTGTCAGGCAGCTTTTAATCAAGGTTTGCTTATATCTGCAAAGGCCTTTCCCAGAGGGATGAAGGGAGGAAAAGAGGGGGGGAGAGTATATTAACATGCCAGCCACCCTCCCTCTCCCTCTCCTTTGTTTATGGAGAGGGTCAGTGCTTGGAAACGGCTGGCGGGAACCGGGAAAAGCGCTTTGGGGGTGCTGGGGGTGCTGGATTGTGGTGCAGCTCTTGGCATGTCCAGGTCTTACGGCATAGCCAGGGGTAGGGAGGGTATCACACTTGGCTGGGATGTGCTCAGTAACAGCACCAGTGTGTGGAGGGAGCAGGACCTGGGGACCAGGGCTTGGTGGCTTCCTCTGGGTGGCCCTGGATGCCTAGCATGTCCCCATGGGCACAGCAGGGAGGGGACCAACCTGTATACCCCCAAATCAGGGTGTCAGCCCAGAGAGACCAACACCAACCATACGCTGAGGCCAGCACTGTCCATACACCAAGACCACTCAGGCAGAGGGACCCCAGGCCCCTCCATCCCACCTCTGGCTTCATGGAAGGTCAGGGTCTCCATCCTCGTCCTACAGCCCCCTGGGACTGCAGTCGGGATGGCTACATCACAACACCCCTTCTCCCTTCTGCAGGGTGGGCTCTGGCAGTGAAACCAGGGCTGGGAGGGACTGACACCGGCCCCACACCTGCCCCAGGGCTGGATTTGCCCCATGGCACTGGGATTTCAGCACGGCACAGGCTGGGAGCACCCCGGCATCACCCACCACTCCAGCATCGCCCACCACTGCCACCACCGGAGCCGTGCACACCCGTACAAGCAGAGTGGGAGGACAAGTGACCCCCAGCCCCTTGTCCCCTCATCAAGCACTGTCTCTGCCTCCACTGCCATTCCCACACATCACTTTGGCTCTCCACGTTATCTTATTGCTCGGCTAATGACCTGCTAAAAGTATTATGTGAAAAACCACGCTCTTAGCCAGCCATTAGACTGGTTAGGACCAGCGGGTCATGCTTTATTGCTTTAATAACTGAGTTTATGAAAGGTCGTCTCATAACTGATAACATGCATAATTTTTGTAACTTAATTAATGCTGCTAATATACTGGAGTCTCCATCAGCTGCTGGTGCAACTGATGCGCAGTTTGCATCCCGAGCGGAGCTGGGAAGAGCATCCCGGGCCAGGCTCTGCCCACTGTCCTTGCCAAACAGCACCCACAGTGGGAACACAGTTCAAATCCACACCAAAACCCCACCGTGCCTCTCTTCCACAGTGGAGCATCCCGTTCAGAAATGCTCCAGCAGAGACAGGGATTGCTGTGAGTGGGCAGAGGGAACTGGGAACAGATCCAGTTCCCAACCCCACAAGCCTGAAGAGATGGGGTTTCTTTGCTTCCACTCTGCAGAAGCCAAGGGCAGATACAGGACCTGCAGTCACGGAGAGTTTTATCTGTGGAAGAACCAAAAACCTCTGAGGGATGAGAGTTGCTCCAGCAATCCCATAAATCTCTGACTGAAGTTACAACTGAGCAAAGTTTTGCCATGACTGGGGATTTGTAGCTGTGCCCCAAGAGGGTTCCCAGGGGAACCCCCTGATCCTCTGATGATGCTAAGGGCAGCCAGGCTGGCATGGGGCAGGATCCTGCTGGAACTGCTGCCTTTCTTCCCAGCGCTAGGTTTTAAGGACAACCTCCTTGACAACAATTCTGACAATATTTTTTGAGAATTTCTATTAAGAACACCCTCCTATGAAGGTGGGGAGGCCCTGGCACAGGGTGCCCAGAGAAGCTGTGGCTGCCCCTGGATCCCTGGAAGTGTCCAAGGCCAGGCTGGACAGGGCTTGGAGCAACCTGGGATAGTGGAAGGTGTCCCTGCCCATGGCAGGGGGTGGAAGCGGATGGGCTTTAAGTCCCTTCCAACCCAAACCATTCTATGATTCCATGACAAGTACACATTTTTCTCATTAAAAGGGAAAAAACACAAAAGCAAACGACCTCTCCCCACTGCCCGAGTGCACACCTGGGGGGCTGAGCATCCATGGGGGAAGCTGGGAATCAGAGGCATTTTCCAGGCAGCAAAAACAGGCCCTTCCCTTGCACAGCAAAAAAAAAAAAAAGAAAAAAATCATGTAAATAGGAGCCCAGGTGCATGCGGTGTGCGAGTCCCTGATATGCTGCCACCAGCAAATCTGGTGAGCTGTGAATCCCCGGCACCGCGCATCCAATGCTGCAAATCCGAGCTGCTCCAGTCGCCTGCTTAGTTTTGCAAATTCTTTCCTGCTGGCTGAGAAAAGCCAATATGTCTGCTGCTCCCGCTCCAGCGCAATAATTGTTCAGCGCTGGTTATCATCCTGCCAGAAAGGCACGAGCTACCGCTGGGGCACTCTGCTTGCTGTAAATGCAGCGAGATGATTTCCTAGCAAATGCAAGTTTTCCAAGGAAGTGGGTGGAATCTGCTTGTCTCTGATTAGACAGCTTGGGTTTTTGTTTTCCTGGTGCTTTAGAGAGAGAGAGAGAGAGAGGGAGAGAGAGAGAGAGGAAAAAAAAATAAAAAAAGGCATAAAATATGTGGCTTTGCATCCCCTCTGCCCTGAATCGCAGGCTCGCATGCATCCAGGCGATGGTCCCCTTGGGACACGCAGCTTTGCCCACACTCTGAGCAATGATCCCGTGGAATGAGGCTATGATCTTTCATCAATCATTGCCGAGTGCTTCTCCCTCCCGCGCCCGCTCCCCAGGCTGTGCCCGCTGCGAGCGCGCAGCCCCACAGCTCTGCTTCCCCTTCGTGCCTCCAAACATCACGGGGTGCAGGCTTGGCTCCCCAAGTGCCTGGGGGGTCAGGACTACGCTTGGGGACAAGGGGCACCCTCCCAGCTCAGCACAGTCAAGGGATGCTTGAGGGGGATGCAGGATGCTGGAGAGGCTTGTTGGACCACAGGGTGAATCCCAAATTCTGGCGCAGCAGCCAGACTAACCAGGATGCTGCGAGGGAGGTGGGATCAGGACAAGCCCTGAGGCTGTGGAGAGACAGGTCTGCCTCCCCGCCCTTGCCAGGGGAGGAAAAATGACTTGAAATTAAGATTTCCTGATGTTTGGGGGCTTGGAGACCTTGACACCCCCTGCGTCCATCTGGCTCTTCCCCTCTTGTGGCAGCTCGCTCCTGCGCTCCTGTCTATCCGTGAATACCAATTATGGTTTAGGAGAATGTATATCTGAGATGTGCAAATACAAAAGGCAGGAAATAAAAGTCATCCCTTACTGAAGAGGAGAGGTAACCATGACTACCTGGGACCTCATTTAAAACTGTGCCGGCCGCAGGCTAAAAGGCAACGCTTCCTATTGTTATACACGTTTACGGAAAGCTTTGAAAACCCGTTTTCCCCCCCAAAACCAGCTGGGAAGTAAGAATGAAAACGAGAATTGGAGGCGGGGGGGGAGGATATAGAAGATATTTATTGGTGTTTGTGGGCTGGTTTTGCATCCCACCTGCATGAAAACAGCCGGTGAGCTGAAACTTCAAATGAGCAACTCGGAAGGAGACGGAGCGCCAGCGGCCGCGGCATCGTGGCTCTGGCACCACGTGGCAGCCGGCCGGGAGCCCGCGCGGCACGGGCAGAGCTGCGGCTCCAGCGCAAGGAGGGGGATGCAGCCCTGGAGGAAAGTGGGGTGCAACTAAACCTGGAAGGGCTCTCTGTGCTGCAAACACCCGCCAGGATGTGCTCGGGGTTTGCGGGGAGCTGGAAGGAGATGGTGGCTCTTGGTGCCGGCCCCAGCTGGCACCCAGAGGTGCTTTGCCCACTGTCACAGCCTGTGGTTGGTTGGATTTTGGGAGTGCCCTGGGCTTGCTGAGATCTCACTGTGTGGTAGCTGCTGTTTGCATGCCAGATCCTGCAGCCTGCAGGAGGGATACCCGGGATGGTGGGGGATAACCGGGAATTGCCGGCTGCCCGGCTGAACCTTTTCACCAGTCAGATCCGTAGGGCCAGCGCAGAGCCGGGGGACACCGGCTCGTTGTCCTCTGCAAAGACACCCCATTGCTCTGACACCTGTGTAGCCACAACCCGTCCCAGCCACATCAAAGACCAGGAAAGCTCTCCGCCAGCCACCAGCCTCGCTGGGACCTCACACCGCTCTCGAGCTCGCGATTACAAGGCCAATGACCAGGCAATTAAACTGATTTTTGGTTCAAAGGCCGTCCCACCTGGCACACACAGACAGCAGGAACCACCTCAAAATCACCACCAGATGCTGCTTTCTTGGAGATCTGTTTTGGGCACCAAGAGGCATCACTGTGGATGCAGACAAACGTGGTGCTCACCTTCAACCTCGTCATTCCTGGGCACCTGCCACAAGCTCCCATCGGCAAAGCTCTCCTCTGCTCACTGCCGTGGCCCTCAGGCCCCCCTGCCAGCACTCTGGACCCACACCTGGGACCACACAACGGGGCTGCAGGCAGGAGCCTGAGCCAGGAATTATGGTCTGTACAAAAGACAATGACAGTGAATCTTGTTACTGGCTTTTCAGCAAATGTAATTCCTTTTTATTAGAAAATTAAAGGGTATGAAAAGCTTTCCAAGGCTGAAGAGCTGAAATGTGCTTTCATAAAATATGCGGCGTCTGATAAAACGGATTTGCTTGTCTGCCTGCCCTGGCCCCCTCCCCCTCCTGGCTATTATTCCTACTGGCAAGGTGATGCCTTTTGCCAAAACACCGATCCCGATGTGTCCAGCAGAGACTCTTGGGGACCAGCGCTGCTCCACAGCATCCCAGTCATCCCACCATGAGTCAGCCTGCAGCCTGCATCTGTTTGAGGTTGGGTTTGGGTTGGGTTTTTCAGCACAATAAAACTCTGAGGGGCAGTTGTTCCCCTCCAGGGTTGCAGGTGAAGGCTGACAGCGACCCAAACCATCACCCCAAACGCAGCCGTGAGGATGCAGCAGTTGCTGGCAGGAGAAGGTGAAGCCAGGCAACGGCAGACGGAAAGGAATGGATTCCCCCAGACATCACACAAACAGCAACTATTAAAATCTTCCTGGGAAGTTCCCTCCTGAGGAGAAAGTCATGTGCCCTCCCGTGCCCCAGCACTGAGCTGCGTGCGAGAGGTGCCGAGGGCCGGCGAGTTGCCAGCATCAAGCGGTGGGCAGCTAAGGTAACGCGAGGAACCTTGATTTCTTCCCTTTAATCGTTCCCTCTCTCTGTCTCTTTCATCTTTCTGATGGTCTGAGTCAATCTTCCATGTTCGTGAGGTTAAAGATTCTTGCTCTCTCCCACTTGGCACTGTGGGGCTGGCACAGGCCAGGGACCACAGCACCACAGAGCGATGCTGGCAGATGGTGCTGCCTCTTCTATCTTTTGTGGGCAGGACGCTCCTTGCCAGCCCTCCACAAGGACCACAACCTCGGGGCTCAGCTCGACCCTCCAGGTTTTTTATTTCCATTCCATTGCCTGGTCAGTTTTGCCTCTGAAAGTCCCTGGGGATGCATGGCAATGGGATGCATCCACCCCCACACAGAGATCCTCACAGGGACGGTACCCAGGGACCTCGTTGTGGCCACCAAGTGCACAGGGCTGGCACCCTCTGATGGTTTGTCACCCTTGGCATGGCAAAAACAGGGGAAGTGAAACAGCATCCCCTGGGTGCCACCAGGGAGCTGATGCTTCGGCTGGGAGAGGACCTGGCAACCCTGGCCACTGTCCCCAAATGACTCCAGCCCTGGCGATGTGACTCAGGGGCAGGAGGCAAGGAGACAGCAGCACCACTGGCATGCACCCACTGCAGTGTGCAGGGCAAGCCACTGGACATGGGGTCATTGGGCTGGTGGGGACAAGGACAGGCAGATCCAGCCGTGTCCCTGCCACCATGCCGGGCACCAGCACTGCTCCCACAGGGAGACACAACTCCAGCAACACCGTGTCCCCACATGCCCTCTCAGTTCTCTGGCAAGCAAATGTGCCATGCCCCAGCTACAGCATCTCCTTCCCACCCCATCCGCCCCATCAGCCGTGGGTTCCCCACGCCACTGTGGGCTCCCGGTGCCACTGGCAGTGCCGTGTGAGTGCTGCCTGGCCGGCTATTACCACAGGAAGAGCTGTAGCACTACAGCAAACCTCCCTGCTCAGCCCTGCTACAAATCAGGGTCAGGCGGCAGCACTGTTAGACAGAGCCTGCCGGTACGTGCTCCTGCTCCTAATGTCCTCCTGCCACACGCTTAATGGGGACGCGCAGGAGAGCGACACGACGAGGCAGAGCCTCGGCCCCGCTGCCCATCCGGGGGTTCCTGCCCTCAGAGCCGGCTCCCCACCACTGGCGGAGCGGAGGGTTAACGCCAGGGAGGCACGGCTGGGGATGTTTTCTCCCCCGGGGCTGCTCTGGCTTTACCTTTAACATCTGCAAATGTGGTTAAAAGTTTGCCGAGCCTATTTTTAGAGCCTCTCACCACATGCGATTTCTCCATCGTGAGACAGGAAACGCTGATGAGGTTGTTCGCCACGGAGCTGCTTTCTCCTCCCTGGATGGCCTCTGAGCTCCTCTGGCCTGTGCGGTGCTGCCACGTCACTGGTGCCCCTGGTCCCCACCTCCCAGGGTGTCCCATGGTGGCAGCTACGGCAAACCCAAGAGCTGAGGGTGACAAACTGCTGGAGGGTGCTGGCCCTGCACCTGCCAGTGCGGCGGTCACACCAAGGTCACCATCCATGGTCCCTAGGCAGCGGGGGACAGATGCGTCTCAGTGCTGTTCAGCCCCAAGGACTTGGAGGCAAAACTGACCCCAACAATGAAAATACAAAACCTTGAGGGTGAAACCAGGCCCCAGCATTGAGGACCTTGTCCACCATCTTGCCCTGTGCCTCAGTTTCCCCAAAGGAACAGTATTTTGCTTGGCTGCCCATGCTGGAGCAGCACTAAGGGCTTGGGCAGCTGCTGCACCTCCTTGACCATGGGATGCACCAGCACTGCGCACAGGGGCTGCCAGCAAACAGACCCTGGTAGGGGTGTCCATTACCCACCCTCACACCCACTGCCTCCAGCATGGGCAGCTCAGTGTGTTCCCACCATTAAGCTTCACACAGAACTCTTTGGAGCCAAAGCAGACCCGGCTGCCCCACCAGGCTCCAGGCCCTTCTCCGTGCCTGGCTCCGTGTCGCGGGCTCGGCAGCACGCAGGCGCGGCTGCGGCCGGGCGGCGCGGGTACCTGCTGTTTGAATGTCAACACCTCATTTATACATCTTGATTGGCTCTCATCAGCCATGCTGCGCTACACCTGATTGCTCCGAGCCGACGCAGGGTGCCAGGCTGCAGCGCCTAATTCCAGTTAATTGGCCCTTCATCCGAAGCAAAACAGAAATACAGGAATAAAGAAACAATAAAGCATCCTCCCCCGCTAAAAAAAAAAATTAAAATCTTGGCGTTCTGGGGGTTGGTTTTATTTTGCAACCGTGAGCAGCCCATGCTGTGGACTATGGGAATTCCTTCCCAGGAGTGCTGGACCCTGCGTGAGCTGGGAGATGCTTTGCCACCCCACAGGCTCGGCTCGCTCGTGCTCCCCCTTATCCCGCAACGAGCCCTGCGCTTGTGTCACGCTCGCCTGTGCTCCTGCTCCCGCCCGCTCTCGCGAACCACTGAGGCTGAAATTTCAATTAAGAACGAGAAATAATTACCCGCCGCTCCACATTTCCTCTAAAATGGTAGCCAATGCCGGCAAGCCGAGTCACCGCCTCCTGCCACGTCCTGGCGCTCACCGGCGGGCTGGCATTCGGATGACATTTCCAGGATAATGCCGGCCCAGCTGCCGCACGCTGGTGGCTGCTCCCCCAGCCATGCCGGGAGGCCAGCGCTGGCGGATGCTTGGAAGAGATGCTCTCTTCCTCAGTGGGAGTGGGGCTGCTGAGAGCCCCTGCCGCCCTGGCTCAGCCTTTGAACCCTCTGCCCAGCACTGGCCGCTCCCAGCCGTGCCCTGGGCTGGGATGCTGGTTCCCTGCTCTCCACCTGGCAGAAGTGCTTCGTGATAATGGCTTGGCTTATCTCCTTCCAAGCCACGTCATGGGGAACCACCGTGCTGCTGTCCTCAGCAGCCACCATGCACAGGGATGGGGCATGTGGGGATGTTCCCCTCACTCCAGGGAAGACACTGAAGTGCTGGAGTGTGTCCAGAAAAAGGAAACGGAGCTGGGGAAGGATCTGGAGCAGCAGGAGCAGCTGAGGGAGCTGGGGGGGGCTCAGCCTGGAGAAGAGGAGGCTCAGGGAGAAACTTCTCCCTCTCCACAGCTCCCTGACAGACGGGTGCAGCAAGGTGGGGGTCGGGCTCTGCTCCAGGTAACAAGCGATAGGACAAGGGGAAATGGCCTCAAGTTGAGCCAGGGGCAGTTGAAGTTGGATATCAGGAAAAATGTCTTCACCAAAGGCATCAGAACAGGCTGCCCAGGGTAATGGTGGAGTGTTCACCCATCCTGGAAATGTTCAAAAAATGTGTGGATGTGGCACTTGGGGACATAGTTTGGTGGTGGGCTTGGCAGTGTTGGGTTAATGGTCGGACTTGATGGTCTTAGAGGGGTTTCCCAACCTTCGTGATTCTGCGATTCAATGATTCCATGCAGGAGGGCAGGAGCAAGAGGATGGGGAGCACCAGGGTGGGCAGCAGCCTTGGCTGCACTGCTGGCATGTGGAACAGCACTGGGAAAGGGCAGATGGACCCACTTTCAGGACATGTCCCCAGCCTGGGGACACCAGTGGTGTGGCTGTGTCTGCCTCCCCCATGGCACTACTCCAGGCAGATGCCCCAACCCAGCGCTCACTGGGGCACCTCAGACCTGCCCACAGCCCCAGAAATCACATTTCTTGACCGTTTAATTTTAGCACAGCCAGAAATAAGAGGAACAAACTCCATCGGGGTTGGAAAGGGCACTAACCCCAATCAGAGGATGATCTGGCACCCCACAAGTGCTCCTGCAGCTTTCCCTGTTGAAACAGCCTGTCCTGGCTCCAGCTCATGCCGTGCTGGGGTGACACAACCCTGTCACAGTGACACAACCCCACTGCAGATCCCCACAGTCCTGCCCCAGAGAGCTGTGGGAGATGCAAACCCTGGGAGAAGGTAGAGACAGGACACTGACCTGGGCACAAAGGGCTCCTCCATCATGAGGATGGATGAGAATGAGGGAAGAAGGAATAAGGATCCACGCTGCAGCAGAACAAGCTGGTGTGGAAAATGTGCCATGTCCCCAAAACCAGACCCTCTGCCATCAATGTGGATGGTGTCTTATTTTCCCTGGATGTTTTCCCATCCCTCTTCCCATAATCCAGAGCTGAGGGGGGACACTGCAAAGCCTGCAAGTCCCGTGACTCCAGTGGCAGGAGATGCAGGAGCCCCAGGCAGCGATCACAAGAACGGGGAAAGCAGCAACCTCAGGTTGCAGATTAGCTTCATTTTACAGCCAGGGAGGCAGAAACCTCCCGTGGTTCAACATCTCGCTGGAGACCACACAGGGAGCGTGGGGAAAGCCAGGGAGAGGTCGCAGGTCTCTGCAGGGTGACAGCATCCTCTCTCCGGGGAGGGAGGGAGGGAGCTCAGAGCCAGCAGGACCCCACAGCGGCCCCAACCCATCGCCACACCCCAAACCTCACACGGGGCCACAGGCTGCACCCCTTCCCCCTCTGACCCCAAACACCCACTGCTGCAATACCAGTGGGGGTTGCAGAAACCAGTTTGATGAAGAGAGAGAGGCTCTTTACCCAAGTTTAAATGCACTTCCCTTGACTCGGTTCCCAGTTCAGCGTAGAGGAGACCCAGCTTGGCCGGCAGCCACGGCGCTCAGCTCTGCACGTCCCTGCCCAGAGACACATTCCTCAGCACTGCAGCTAAGTGCAGCACAGCCTTTGAGGCCTTCACCCCTCCTTCAATGATAATTTATGCCCTCTGACCCAACTCCCCCTTTTAAATCAGGCTGATCAATAGAGAAATCAGACAATCCTTTTAAGAAACTATCTCATCTGATCCTGCCAGCTAATGATCTCTGCTCTCCTTACAGCTGTTTGCAGATCCGTAGCCTAGGCTGCTGGGGGAAGCGGGAGGAAAAAAAGCCATTGGGCCAAATTCCTCCTTCCCCAGTCCAAGCAGGAGCAGCAACAATGCTGACGATTTGTATGGAAACAAAACAGGAGATGCCAACTCCTATTTTTTGGAAAACAAGCCGAGCATCATGCTGCAGGGAAGCACTAGCTCCCAAAATCTGATCCCTTGTCCAGCTCGCCACCAAACATGCTCTTCTGCCATCCTGGGAGCCCTGACAAGACATCCTCACTCTTCCTATAGGCTCCAGCTTCCAGGCTTTCCAAAGTCTCCCCTTCAAAGAAAACTCAGCAACACAAAGCAGGAAAATGATTTGCTGGGGGTTCCCAGATGTGGTTCCTGGCTGAGCCATGGTCACCCACACCCTGTTCCGTGCACAGCCACAGCACTGTGGCCCGTGGCTCCAAGGGGATGCCGTGAGCACTGGGATCTCCATGGCTGGAAAACCCTTACCCCTCACAGGGATCCTCGTTTTACCAGGGTAGCAAAAGCTCAAGGGCGCAGCTGCCTTCTGCCCATGGAGGAGCTAAACCAGATCAGTAGAGGAGGGAGCAATGTGGGTTCGAGCACTGGGAGCGGTGTGGCAATGTCCATGGAACAGCCTCCAGAAGGGCTTTATTGATGGCAGCTGCATTTCTATTTAACTGGCAAAGGAACAGGGTTAACCAGCGAAGAGGGAAGCATCAGAGAACCCTTTAAGTCTTCAAAGTAAATCAGCTCCTGGAACAAACGCGCTCAGTAGCCAAATGTCTCCTTCTCCTTTGTGTGCACGGAGATATTGACATTTATTATGATGTCCAAACCACCCAGAGGAAGGATGCTTTCCTTGCATCCAAGGGCCATTTCTCACCCTGGCATACTCACGGGGATTTCTCCCCTGCCAAGGCAGGGTCTGGCCCCCAGCACTCCCTCCTTTAAACCACCCAGGAGGCAGGATGGGACCGTGTCCCAGGGATACTCAGCACCTTCCCACGCCCACAGGGAGCCGGGGACCAGGCTCTGAGCCCGGGACACCTCCAAGGTCCCCCCACCATATGTCCCTCCCCTCCCACCCAGCCCTTGCTCTGAAGCCCAAGAGCAGATGCAAAAGCCAAGGGGTCTGAAGGGCTGCGGCAGCACAGCACGGTGCAGGTCCTGCCACAGCAGTCACAGTGAATTACAAGGTATTAGAGCCCCGCGCTGCCGTGTCTCTGTGCAGCAGCAGTCACGGTGAAGGACATGCTATGATAGGACTAGAGTCTCCTCTGGAGATTCCAGTCACTGGCCTGGTGGAAGGCAGTGGTATGAGAGGCCAGCCCTGTTCTATAGATCATGTAGCGACAGGCATGTGAAGGACACGCTATTACAGGACGAGGCGGGCTGAGAGCCGTGGGGTTTGGGGAGGGGGGGACGGCTGTGCCTCGCTGGATCACTGAGTGCCCACGCTTTGCGAGCCAGCAGCCGTGAACGTTTTTAATTATGCTTTCCTACTTTATCGAGCATCTCATTTTCATTTACACACTGGCCATCTCCACCTGAGAACGTGGCCGCTGCCGTTCCTTTCCAGCACTGCTCCCATATCCCCTCACGCATCAGCTGGGGGGACCCAGTGGAGCTGGAGGTCCATCCTCAGCACAGGGGACCCATTTGGTGACCGACCTGCCCCGCAGCTCCCCTACACTCCCCACACGACGCCAAGGACCATAAGGGAGCTGGGCAGAGCCTCCCTGATGCTCAGTGTCCCTCCCCGTCGGAGCAGCCAATTTTAGTGGCTGCCATAAATGCAGCAGGAGCAGTGTCCCCTGGTGAGGCATCGAGCGGTGACTAAGAGCGGAGATGACAATAAAGCAGAGGAAGCAAGGTCTGACTGCAAAGCAGCAAACCACCCCCTCGAATCCTGCTCGGAGGCACTGACTGATGATGCCCCCCAAAACCACAGCCTGAGCCCTGTGAAGGAGGGCTGGACTCTCTGGGGCTCAGGCTGAGCCCCGGCGCAGGCTCGGTTTGGGTGGAAATCCCATAAACAGGAGGGAAGAAAGGCTTCCCCCATCAGGACACCGGGATGGAGTTCAAGCCTCTTAGCAAAGCACACAGGGAGACTTGTGTACAGCCCCTGCAGATAAATCTACCCCCTTAAAGCGTTCTCAGTGGTAAATGCGGTAGAGACTGTGCAGGACTTGACAGCTCGAGGTGTATTTATGGTGCTTTGGCACTGGGGATACAATCAGTTGGGATTTTTGCTCGGCTCTACCACTTGGGCATAGCACAGCCACAACAAACCCATTTGAATACCTCTTGTTTCAACCAAGGCAGAGATCCAGCCTATTCCCTGCGGAGCAAGTGCCAGACCTTGGGCCAAATTAATCTCTGATGGATCTCCATCAACTTCATGGAGGTACAACTACAATTTGGCCCATGCCTGACACGTAAATCTGCTCATTTTTCTTCCACACCGTCCAAGTACCGCAGCATTTGTTAGCGCAGGAGAGGGGACGCATCCTCCGGGAGAGATCTCTTTGGATACCGCGCCAGCCCTTTCTTTTTTTTTATTTCCTTTGCTGCCTGGGATAAAAGGCAAGCGAGACAGACCGTGGTACGTGTCTGAGCTGTTTGGGAGAGAAACAGGAATTTCCTCCTGCCATTCCCAGTCTTTTGATAGGCAGGTGGGATGCGAGCAGGAATAACTCAATCAAGACAGAGCAATTTTTAATTAATTTGTGGATCCCTTCACCGGCTGATTGCCTTGGAGACAAAAGGGAAGCCTCTCCTTTAACACTTGTGTGTGCCTGGTACTCTGAGCCTCCCCTTTTCACCGGCGCATCTTTGGTCTTGAAAGCTGCACAAAAGGAAGAATTCCTTGATCTTTTGCCTCGGCTTTTGCTAAGACAGAGACACACATGAGGGGGAGCTGGGTTCGGGGGGCTTTTTGGGTTTCTTTTATATTTTGGGGGGATTATTAAAGCCCAAATTGCACGTAGAGAGAGGTGGGGAAGGGAAAAATAAAGAAGGAAAGGGGAATAAAAACCCTCAAAGCTAAGAAAGGAGAGCGTTTTCCGTCAACACCTTCTGCCCAGCCCGCTCCATCCCCAAGGGGAGGGAGTTGAAAGGTTCAAGCTACATCAAGTGGTGAGTAATGCAGCGGGAGGCTCCTGCTCGGGGCCGGGCTCTCGCCCTCCGCCACCCTCCCTGCCCCGTGCCCGGTGCTGGCGGGGCAGAGCCCAGCTCTCACCCTCCCCTTCTCCCCCCCACCAGCGACCGTGGGGATGCGGGAACTTCCGAGGCAGTGAGTGACACCACAATTATCGATTGCCGGCTGCAAAGGCTTGCTCTCGCCTCCCCCCCTCTTCTCACTTGTTTTCTTCTGTGCAGCAGTGCCAGCCTTCAGAGACTGCTGCTGTAAAAGGCTCAGATTGACGGGGTGTCAAGATATCCGCTGCCCCTGGCTTTTAACGTTCCCTTGCAGGGGGGAGCAGGAAGAGCCCCTGCACCGGTGAGGGGAGCTTGGATAGCTCCAAAAGAAAGGGAGGAATGAAAAGCCTCCCTCTCTCCTCCGTCGAGGAGATGCTCTTGAACCACAAGCAGCTTTTTCAGCCTCAGCTTGGCTGCGTGCGTCTCGGAAATCTCAAGATGCTGGGAAGGAGGAGAGGCGATGTGCCAGCCGGCCCCCGCCAGCGCCTGCGTCCTGCCCAAAATCGAGGCACCCAAAAAACCCACCACGCTCCCCAGCAGGTCTCTGTGGGGTGGCACACACACCTGACCACCCAGCAGATTTGGCAGTGGCCATTTTAGAGGTGGGGAAGGCAAGACACATCCAGGCCAGATGAGGTCACCCAGAAGAGGCTGCAAAAGGAGCCTCCAGCTTGGGCAATCCTCTGCTGTTCAACACTGATGGCACAAGAGGACTAGATCAGAGGGTTTTCCTAGCAAAGACTGGCAAAGCAGGAACTCCAGGTGATCCCTGGATCCCCCACCAAAGGCTGCGATGTCACCCTGCCCAATGGCCCTGGGATGGTCCTCTGCCAGCGCTGTCCCCAGCTCAGCTGGCCACCCACAGCAAGTGCCATCCCTGCCACAAAATGGGGACGGTCACCTGCCCGTGGAGGTGTTTGTTTGCGAAGCCTGGTGGCACCTTGGGACCGTGGCTAAGTGTTACGTGCTGGAGCCAGAGGCCTGAAATTAAAGCCGGCTCCACGACTGTCGGTGTCGACACCTGGTGATGGGAGGAGAGGGATCGATGATGGAGAGTCTGCCGCTCCTGATGCATCGCTGTCAGGGTCAATACACAATTCCCGGGGAGATCAGATGTCCAGGTTAACTGCTTTGCCTCCGTGCTAAGCCGATGGGCTGGCAGAGCCCCAGCCCACTCCCACAGCCTCTTCCCCAGCCACACTCACCCCACAGCTGGACACAACCCTGGGGCTTGTGGCTCCTGTTTTCATCCATGCAGAGCTCAAGTGTAGTTCAAATGGGTGCTCAAGACTGGGAAAGGGACACATGGACAACAGGGACCTGCCCCCAGGAGCTTTGGGCTGCATCAAACCAGCCCACTGCCATGGGCAGCATCACCATGGGACCTCGGGGGGACACAGGGTGTGGGGATGGTCACCACCTCCTCTGGCCACCCAAGGGGGCTGGGAGGGAAAGTGGGGGTGATGAGACCTCTGTAGCAGGGAGCCCCATCTGCCAGTCTCCCTGTGCACCCTTGTCCTGAATTCCTGAGCAACAGAAAAGGCAGGAGAGGAGGGAAACTCGCCTCTCCTGCCCAGCACAAGTCCTGTGCGCTCAGTGGCTGTGTCCTGCTCCTCACCCTGGGTGGGCAGAAGGATCCATGTGGCTTTGGCACAACACCTGTCCCCTCCAGGTGACACCACAGACCCCCGTGGGACAGGAGAGCTGTGACAGTGGGGCTGCACTGTGCCCTCTGCACCAAGCAGGCTTGTGGCACCCCAAGGCACCCCAAAGTCATTGCAGTGCGTGCAGGCAAGAGGCAGAAGTCCTGCTTTGCACCCATTCCCATGTGCCACGCTGGGCAGGATCTGTCCCTCGTCCCAGGGGGTCCTGTGAGGACGAGAGCCACCCGCAGCCAGACTGCAGCGTCTCACCCTGACAGCTCCCGGGGGGTTTCAGCTGCTCATCTCCTCCTCCAGCACAGCACAACCTACCCGGGGGAGCCCGGTGTGACCCCCTGAGGAGGGGACCAGGGGGTCCTACCTGCCGTCAGCCCACGGAGCCAGCGTGGGGGGGACACAACATCACACCCGGCACAGCCAGACTTGCACCAGCCCCCCCCCAAAAATCCCAAGAAAACAGAGCGTGGCATGAATAACAAAAGCAGCGATCAGTAAAGACTCTCCCAAGAGGCTGCAAGTTCTTCAATTAGAGCTCGCATTATAGGAATGAGAAACTCCACGCCGTCTTCCGTACGGATAACACTTTTTTCCCCCTCTCTTTTAAAGAATAAAGGGAGGGAGGGAGAGGAAGGGCTGCATCTCTAATGCAACAGACAGGTCTGCTGAGATTCACTTTGGCTCTTATTTTGACTTTCATCTAAAAGAGCTGCCCTGGGAATCCATTAAGTCCAATTTAAATCGGCTCTCCGCCCTCACGGCTTCTCCCCGCCTTCGCGCCCCCCTCCCAGCTCCCTTCTCCCCCCTCCTCGGAAGCAAACAAACACAAAAGCAAGGCCAGGCAGGGCAGGCAGCGAAGGACAGGCAGCGAAGGGCAGCACCGGCGCGGTTTCGGAGCCGTTCCCTGGGGGATTACAGCCTTCCCCAGGGCAGTTGCTCCATCTTTTTTTCCGCCCAAATAAACACAATCCGGCCACGTTTGGATAGCGCCTCGGTATGCCCCACCTCGGCGGCGCTTTTGGGGGGCCGGTGGGGTTTCGGGACCTCCTTCTGCTCCCCACACATCTCCCCCCTCCACACACAGGCGTATTTCCCGCTGGTTTTACTATTTTGGAGTACAATTAGCTCCATTAACGCCGCAACCGGCAAAGTTGGATGGGATATAATCACATACTTCAGATCTGTTGGGTTTTTTTCCCCTCGTTTCCCCCAGTGAGCTTCCCCACCCCGAGATCATTCCTCTGCCTTTGGGAATCGCCCCCCCTCGTAGCCTCGCAGCCGGGCGAGGGACGGACCCCTCGCCTTTCATCTCACCACACTCATTCAAGCTCTGCTTCTGTCGTATAAGCAGTTTTCCAGCTCTTCCCCCCCCGCCCCGTAACACACCCGCTCTGCATTGCATCCTATTCATATGTTTTCAATCATCGCCGTTTCGTTATTTAAAACAAAAGCACACGGTTCCCCCCACCCCCGGGCAGCACTCCGAGCCCCCTCACCGGGCTCCACGGTTGTTCCCTGGTTTGTTTGTTTATTAATGTCAACGGAGGATTTGGAGGCAAAATTTGCCGTGGGAGAAAGGGAGCGGGAGGTGAAAGTCCCACTGAGGGGCTTTCCAAAGGCGCAGCCAGATGTGCAAACCCCACGATTCCCTGGGTTATCTGCTAGATCCATTTTTTCCTGCCCCGCCAGCCACCGAATAAAAGAAAGAAAATCCATCAAGTCAGCGTTCTCACGTGCAGACAACGGCAAGGAGAGCCAGGCGCCCGCCCGCGGCACCGCCGCAACTTTTGGAAGTATAAAACCATGCACATCCATAACTCCTCAATTAAATAAGCCTCCCCGGGAAGACTTCCCTCTGCAGAGGCTTTCGCAGCCCCGCGCCCATTATTATTTTAACTTTACAAAAGTAGGGAGTCAGGACAAGCAAAACGAATCCATCCCTTCCACACACAAACATTTCCAAGTCTCAGCTGTATCTTTGTTCAGACACCCATCAATCGGCAAGTCAGGAGGGGTTTTGGACCGGTTGCAAATTTCTTTATTACTTCCAGAAAAAGCAAAACAACCCCCCCC
>VYXC01009847.1:0-90380 GCA_013397175.1 Platysteira castanea
CACGACAACGATGAATTTTAACGAGGACCTTTCCAGCCGAAACCCTGATGACATCACCTAGAAGACGGAGGACCCAGAGACTGAACCCCTACAAGATGAGCCATTGGACAAAGGACTCTACTAATGAAACACCTCCACAATCCCTAGCCTTGAGCCAGTCAAACAGACTCTTGCATGGGCCCAACCAATCCCCCCGAACCTCAGGGGACGGGCAGTGGGCAGCACTGGGAGGGGCCACGGGGATTTAAATCCCTGTGTAGCAGACAGAAGAGCATGCCTTTTGCTCGGGACTAGCGCAGCAACACCGAGGGCTGTGGTTATTTTACTTTGGGTCTATAGCTAAATTAGCTCCAAGAGTCTCTGATCACTGTAACCCAGAGAAAGTAATTTGGTGAAGGAATTTGGCCAGTTTGTTTAATAAACTAAATTTTAAAATCCAAATTGAGTGTGGCTTCATTCCTGACAAAGGGAAACCCCTCAGATAGAGAAGTGCAGCCAGGTGCCCTCCTTCCCTGAGCATGGCAACTTCTTTTGTTTCTCTTAAGTATTGGTCTTATGGTTTCTTAGCAACAGATGGGACAAAATTCCTTGACAGAAAGAAACAAAAGGAAAAACCCTAAACTACAACCCTTGGTATCTGATAGATCAACTTGATGATAAATCCTAATCAGTTAATGTGCTTCCCTTCTTCCTCCCAAGATACAAACTGGTTAAAATAAAGCTGGGATTCCTCACTCCAGTAATAAGGACTCTGCCAAAGCCTATTGAGCCAGTTGCCTTTCAATTATAAGAAAAAAGTACAATTTAAAGTCAATCCTACTGAAACTATTGCACCCATAGATTAGTAACGTTTATACTCCGTCAAAATAAGAATAAAAATTAAAATTTTTGCTCCACTGCAGCATTTGAGAGACAAAAAACAAAACAAATTGTTACATAGTGCTGAGGAATCGTGTACTAAAACAAAGCAAACACAATACTTCTGTTCACCTTTAAGGCTCCATGTACCGAAGGAAATCAGTTTCATGCAGTGACTAGTAATTTCAGAGAATGTACTAAAAAAAGCTATCTGGCATATGTGCAACATGATTTAAATCAGCGCATTGCATCCAGGATGTTTATACTAATAGAAAATTCTACTGAGAACTTAGGAGGTGTGCATCCCCACAGTCTTCATCATGATATTAAAAAGAAACAATTTGTTATCACTACACTGAAAATCGTTCATTACCAAATTATTACATTATGATTATTTCCTAATAAGATCCCCTGTACTTCTTCATGTATATTTCCTTTTCCAAAGCATCTGAAGATAAGTTGACACCTTTACATGACTTGGTCTCCACTATAATTCTTTAAAATAGGGTTTAAATAGGATTCAAAGCTGTATAATCCTTAAGACGGTCCTCTGCATAGGCAGATTTCACCTTAAAGCACTGCTTTGTTTAGGTTTTTAATTCCTGGTGTATGTCTTGCCTTCGCTTTTATACTGGTCAGCATTTTGGTGGCTTATAAAAACAATAATAGGTTGCGTGACTTTAAAAATATGATTCTTATTGTTTTCTATGGAGGATCTCAGGGGAAGGGGTGTGGACAGGGTGGGAGCTGCTCTGGGTGGCTGAGCCCACTCTAGATGCTGCTGGAGAGCACCTGCCTGCCCCTGCCCACTCCCCATTCACAGTGCTCTTCCTACTACTTCTCATTTGGCCCCATATGGTGAAATATGCCAAAATGAATAAAATATATGTTGGTGGATATGGATGTTGCCTTTTCATGCATTGACTCAGTGACCGGGCTTGGCTTTGAGCTGCTCAGCTTTGTACTTGCAGGTTGTTTCCCTATGTGGGTCTTAGTGGCTCTGACTTCACTAAATTCCACATACTTCTTTGTAACTCCTTTCCTGTGAAGTATTTGCTCAGCATATATAAACTGCCCCTGGTCATGAGCCAGTTTCATTTCAGTTACCCTTTGATTTGTCTTAATGTTTAAAGTATTTCACTCTTGAATGTCTGTAGAAAATCTTGATTGTGCTGTGTTTCTAATGAATATTCTAGAAGAATATTAAATTATCTGCATTTTAGCACCAATCATTCCAATTTCTTTCCAATGAGGGAGGGTTCATTAGCTCTGTCTAACTTAAAAATATGTTGAATTACTGCAAAGTGCCTACAAAGTAAAGTGATGCTCAAATCTAAACCCAGAGGCAAGTGGTCAGACAGAGAGGAGAGGTGCACAGTGTCTGCCCCATTGTGGTGTTCTGCCAAAGGCCTGCAGTTTAGGGTGGGTAGGGGTTTCATCTGAAAGTGGAAGAATCTCAGATTCTCACCAGGGGAGTGAAGAGTCACTGTCACAGGCTGCCCAGAGAAGCTGTGGCTGCCCCAACTCTGGAAGAGTTCAAGGCCAGGTTGGACGGGGCTTGGAGCAACCTGGTCTAGTGGAGGGTGTCTCTGCCCATGGCAGGGGGTTGGAATGAGATGAGCTTTAAGGACTGGGTTGGGTGGGTGTGGGAAGCAGGAGAAGATGCCCAAGAAACAGGTACTTGATGCTTTCTGCCTTATGCCTACTTTCATACAGTAAGACAGAGATGTTTTGTACTGTCTACTTACAGTGGAATGCCTCAAAAAGCTGCAAAATACGAATTAAAGCCTGTTCTTTTATTACAACAACTTTCTAGCTAGAATACAGACTGACATGAATATTGGACTAAACCCTGAATTTAATTTCCAGTAATTTTGTCCTAAATTGCTTTTTCACTTCTGTATAGTTAGCTATTTTCAGCTGATGACTGGGTTAGAGTGATAACATAAAATTAATTGGTTATGATGCTATTATGGTGTCCCTCTTTTTTCAAGGGGAACACATAGTACTGAGAAACTCCAGAGTTAATTCTGGACAGCAGAAGAGCTGACACATCTAGGCTGAAAAAACCCAAACAAACAAAAAAAAAGAACAAAATAATAAAAATAACAACCTTTCACACACACTTTTGTGAGCTGTCCTCTCTTTTGTCTTAGTCCAGTTTACAGAAAGTGTTGGAATAAACTGCTGGCAGTCATTCTCTTTTAGCTATGGTACAACATCTCATTTCTACTTGCAGGCCAGCTCACTGCATTTCAGAGGCATCTTTTGGAATAATCAAGCAAGGATATAATCACTAGGCCAGACTGCAAAATACATTATGCTCTGGACCATCTAGGTAATGCATATGCAGGAATAGTGGTAGAGACACTGTACCATTGGAAGTTAAAGTATGGTTTACATATAAAGGTAATATTTAATTATAAGCAATTAAAATTTTTAATTTTTTCTCAGGTTTCCATTTAATATTTAACTTGTATATTTTTTACTTCACTCTCCATGTGCTGTTTCTAAACTATGGATCTTAGTGGTCTTGCTTGTCCTCATTAGTTTTTCTTGTTTTACAAAGGTATAAAGTAGATATTGAAAAACAAATTTTCTGGACAAACTCCTGACCCTACCAAAATAGGGTTTTTTCCAGTCATCTTTCTGAAGTTTTAAATTGTTCCTGTATTTCTGCTATACCAAGTTTTGGATCTTTATCTTCATTTTCCTAACAAAGCTTTGAGCTTGGCTGAGCCTTTCATTTGTCACTTGTTTCCTGAAGTGACTTCCAGTTCTACTTCAACTGAGTAAAATTTCAGCCTTTTTTTGTAGGTAGAAGTATATTTCCATTTTAAAGAGAACTTGCTTTGGCAGTGCAGATATTCCAGACTCTTCTTTTTCCACACACAGCAGCTGTGTCACGTTCTCCAGCATAACTTTAATTTCCTTGTGTCATGGTTTAACCCTAGCTAGCAACCAGCCAAACCCAGCACACCATGTAACTGGAATTCAAGTGTTAATTGAATTTCCCAGCAGTATGTGGCAAAACGATAGCAGCAGCAGCTTTTGCACATGACGCTTCCTCATGGTAAGCTTTGGATGAATCCTTCAGGTCCATTTCTAGCCTATTGGAGTGCAAATCTTATTTTTATCACTAGACATAGATAAAATTTAAAGCTGTTCTAAACTGCATACACTTCTGTGTTTACATATGCATACTAAACTGCGTCTGGGCAATCCTCAGGGAGGGGAACAGCCCTTGAGGCACATCCTGCCACATCAGCATTTCTGATGGAGGATAATTTGGATGTGTGAAACCAGTGGTGATGGAAACCAGGGATGAAACAGCTCACCTTGCAGGGCTACTACACTGACTGCATTTATATCCCAATTTATAAATTAAAACCGCCATGCAAATCCCATTTTTTCTGTAAAGTCTAATAAAATTCTTAAAGCAAAACAAATTTTATCATTACTATGATCTTTACATTCCCATTCATCTGCCGTCCTCTCATGGGACAGCTCAGAACTCAAGCAGTTCTGCTGCTCCAGTCAACCTTCACATTGTACTTATTTTTGTGTCTGTGCTTCAGGTCTTACTCTGCATACTCTTCCACCTCAAAATCCCATTAAATCCCAATTATTTCATGTCTCTGAAGTGGGATTTTTGTGAGAAGCAGTTATGTTGCTGGACAGCTATTTTGTGGCAAAAGAAGAAAAAAATCCAATGTCCATACATTTGTATTTTTTCTCTGTCTTTCTCAAACTTTCCTAATGCCTTTTTCACCAAATGTCTGATAAAAGTTTCAAAACCATGTGCCTATACATCAGGCACTAAATCCCAAAGATCTTATGCAGTGATAGATCAGTTAATGTTGCTTTCCATTTTCCCTGAAGAAGAAAAGAAAATAGTTGTGTTGGTTTAACACAGCCTGGTTTTTGGTAGGGGCGGAAGAAAAGCTGCTTGAAATTTCTATGTCTGACACAGAGCCAATCACTGAAGGCTCTGACGATGGGCAGGTTACTAGCCCAATTAGACAAGTTGGTAATGCCCCTGTGATGACATATTTAAGAAAGGAAAACAGCGGGAAACTCTCTTTCTTGTCCCGAGGGGTGGTGAGGGGGCTGCCAGGACCCATCCTGGCTGGGGGCCGCAGGGCCAGGGCCCTCCTGCGGCTGGAGCCGCCTGTGCCGTGCCAGCAAGGACCATGTGGCCAACAGCAAGAGACATGCTGAGCAATTCCCCAATGTGGAGCCCGGACGAGATCAATGTCTCAATTGCAACTTACAGACACCAACTTTCTTCCAAGTCAGAGAGAAAGGAAAAGTGAGCACACGTGAGGAGAACCAACATGGCAGCACCGAGGTCAGTGAAAAAAAAGGCCAGGGAGGAGGTGCTCCCAAGTGCCGGAGCTGAGATTCTCCTGCAAGCCGTGGTGAGGACTATGATACAACAGTTTCGCTATAATTCATGAAGTGCACGGGGGAGTGCAGAGATTCACACGCAGCCTGTGAAGAAGAATCCTCATGCTGGAGCATGTGGATGCTGAAAAGCTGTAATCTAGTGAGGAAGTCAAACCGAGACAGAGATGACCCTTGCTATTAGAGATAGAGGAAGAGAGCCTTCACTTCCAAACCAGAACAGCTTATCCTTAAAAGACTAAACCCCATGCACTAAAATGTTCCGCTAGACAGTTATGGGAAGACTGCTTGGCCCATGGGAGGGACTCACACTGCAGCAGGTTTGGGCGGGACTGCTGCTTGTGGAGGTTAAAACCACCCTAGAGAAGTTTGCAGAGTGCTGTGGGAAGGATCCGATGGCACAGCAGAAGAAATTCTTAATTCCTTAAGCATACTGAAGGAAGATTTTTAAGAAGTGAAATACTGACCAAAACCCCATGTTTTGTTTCCTTGCATGGTTGGTGGAAAGAGGGAGGGATTGGGAAAGAAAAGTGTTCTGAAGATTTGCTTTGGTTCTCACTACCCTTTTTACTTTTAATTCTGTTAATAATAAATCTTCTTTATACTGTTTGAGTTTTGAACCTGTTTGCCTTAAGGTTTTTTTTTTTTTCCAATAATCCGTATCTCAACTCATGAAAATAAAGTTTTCAATTCCCCCTCCTCTACCCAGCCATAGCAGAGGAAAATAAGTAGATGGGGTTTTTTTGGAGTGCCTAGCACTAAGCCAGCATCAAACCACAATAATAGTTTCTCCACAGCTCAACCAAAATGAGCGCTTTTAATCAATTTTCTTTATTGACTTGATTGTTTGACCCTCATCTTCTTCACCTGGTTTACAGCACACCTCAGGATTTTTCTCTCTTTTGCAGTTATTTTATTTATTAAATAAGCTAGTTGCTGCCTTATGCTGTATTTTGGAGGATGCTTCTTGGAATTTGTGATATTAAGGATTGCTTCAGACTAGATTTTTAGACTATGATAATTTCAAAGTCCATGGTATAATTTTTAGTTAAATAGCTCATTTAGTAAAATATGGCTATATTTTTTCAGCTTAAAAACACCTTAGCATGTAGATCTTTGTTACATAAATAAACCAGCTTCACAGAAAATGTTAGGATTTTATTTATAAAGGAAAATAAAACCAATGAATGCCTGCAAGCAGGTGTCTGCCTAAGAATAAAGTGAGAGAAATGGAAGTTGCTGATGGAGAGGAGAGAGCAGTGATCCATCAGTACAAACAAGGGAGAGGCAGAGGTTTAAAAACTAAGGAAAGTATTAATTTGCCAGAGTGAGTTATGGACTAACTGGAAGCAGCAAAGCAGTATTGACTGAATAAAAAGGGGAAGTGGATTGCTCCTAGGACAGGAGTTTGAAATATGGAGATTTCAGAGAGCTGCACTAAGGAAAAAACACCTGAAGTGATGCAGGTAAAAGAAACAGAAAGATTGAAATCAGGCAAGGATTGAGAGGAAAAGCTAGACTTTTCCAGTGTTTCAAAGGATGAAGAAAAAAAAAAAGCTCTGCTATTCTGGTTTTACTAGGGATCTTTTGTCCAGAGAACTTCTGTGCGCATTATAGGGTGCCACTGCTGCTGTACAAAGTAATCTCCATGCCACTATTTGTCTTCCAAAATCTAAGCAGGCACTGAGGGCCTTTTCTGCTCCCATTATCTTTGGTTAGTGAAGTGAGACTATTTGCAGAGTGAGTTTAAGTGCTTTGTTATTTTTCTTTGCCAGTAGTAGAAGAAAAAGGTCACTTTTTCTTATGGGGATCAGTTTGGATCTGTTTTGTTGAAGTAAGTTGAGAGAACTACTTTAAATTTTTTCCCCTTCTATTCTGGTTACTGCTCCTCCACTGCTATCCCTGAGCACAGGCCCGGAGAGTGACATGAATGCACAGTGTCTTTGACCCTGACATTTCTTAGAACAACATGGCTTTGACAACAGCATTTTCCTGCCAAGATCAGCTGAGGAGGACAAAAGATAACCATATGTGTCTGTATTTGTATGGCAAAGTTTTAGCATACATTGGTAGATTAAACTTTGAGAACTTCATATTTCTCACAAGGTACAGGACAAGCACATAGCCTGTTATTAAAATGACCTTACTTTTGCACTGGTAAGTGGTGATGTTAATACAAGATCAGTGCATCAGGAACAGGATTCCTAAATGCAAGAAAATAACAAATTTTGCAACTAGATAAAATAATGTTAACACTTTTAGAAGGGAGTTGAAAGTTGAAAAATGATGAGGAGAAATGTAGGAGATGGAGATGGTGGTGGCTGGAGGATCTGTATTTCTAGGGTCCTCACTGTGCACTCTACTTTCTTGGGCACAGATGATTTTAAATCTTCAGATCTCCACTATTTACATGCCTGATTTTTAATTTTCACCAAAGGACTATTTTTAAGCAAAGACTTTTGCTTTTTTCCCCCACTTCAGTCAGCTTGAGAAAGGTGTGATTAGGACACACCTCAGCCCAGCGTGGGGTGTCCTCTGGGATGTTAGCGTTGTTACAGGGAGTCCTTGGAAGGTGAAATGCAAGGTATGAGCGCCTCAACTCCTTACTGACCTGTACATGATCAGAGCACCAGTGCCAGGGCAGGGTTGCTGTGAAAGCTGTCTCTTCACTGTGTGTCCGCTGGAAGCAGGCCTGCCTCATCCCTGACCTGTTTGCCTTACCCTGTATTTGCAGGTGTTTAGAATTTTTCATATGCAATTGCAGGAACTTGAAGTAACTGCAACCAGGTCATGTGACACCCTTGCACAGTTGCTTTTACTTTGGATTAAGGGTTCAGTTACCACTGCATATCTACTCCTGGCTTTAGGCAAGTTGGTGGAGCTCTGTGTATACACAGTGGTGTGGTTCATCCCATTTCCCTGCTGCGGCAGAGGTGGGTTGTCAGCCACTGACCACTTTCTATGCTTGTCCGTCATTTATCCACAGAATGGACAGAAGGGTACCTGCCTACCTTTGTAGGTGTGTAGTGGGCTCTGCGGGTGTTTGTGCAGTTTAGGTTGGGCTGCAGACAGACACCTGCCTGGGTGTGACTCAGGCTGTGCCGGCAGTGCGGCTGGGCGGGCAACTCCCCAGGCAAGTTCAGAGCATCCAAATGAGACATGTAAAATAGGTGGTGTGAGTGTACACCAGGACAAGATCCGGTGCCTTTGCAGTGCTTTCTTTAGCCAGGTCTGCTGGCTCAGAGCCTGTTATGGGGTCTGGACCAGAGTGAGCCAACAGTGAGAGGTCCCAACTGGTTGTCCAAGTGCTGCTGTGACATCCCCAGTGAGATTTGGTGATTGCATGGAGCATGGTGTATGACTGAGCTAAGCTAATGCAGCAGGCTTATTCCTTGTGATGGCCGCAGATTAGAAGCGTCCAAAAGAAAGCATTAAAAAAAAAAAAAAAGTGAATGGTGGAGAGCACTAATGACAAGGATAGATAGTGTTTCAGTTTTGTTTAGTACTCTTTTGAAAGCAGTTAGAAGAAGAGGACCCAGACTGGCACAGGTTTGGTTGCAATGTATGAGTTGTATAAAAGCCAGGTACCATGGTAGTGTTTCTTGTGGGAAGGAGACAGTTCTTTAAAAGCAAACCGGTTTTGAGAAGAGCTTGTGCTGCAGTCACTGCTGCTTTGGGAACAGGAGTGTGAAATGCTTTTGTGTCCTTGAGGCAGAAGGACGGTATGGCCCCCTGTCCTTATTCCCAGGGGCTGGATGTGCCATGCCAGCTGGAATCCTCTAGTACTGGATCCCGAACGGAGCTGCCTTTATCTCCTCTCGCTGCATTGTTGGGGCCTTGTTGGTACCGGTGCCTGCCGGCTGCGAGGGGATGCGGGCCCAGGCGCTCGCACGCTCCTGCCGCGGCAATGCTGTAGCTGGAAATGGTGTCCTGAGGTCACGGGGCACGGCTCTGCCCTCATTCCCAGGCCAGCCTGGTCCCGGCCCCGTGGCTGCTCGGCTCATTCCGTCACGTTTCCGCGGGCACCGGGACGAGGGGCCTGGGGGTCCCGGGGGTCCAGGCGGCGTCCGGGGAGCGGCCCCGGGGGTGCGGCGGCAGCGCGGGGAAGGAGGGGCTGCCCCGCTATCGGCCCCGCCCCTCGCGCCCGTTGGTTGCGGCCGAGCTCTGTTTTGCATATTCACCACCCCGCGCCAGCTCTGCACCAATGGGAGCGCGGGTGCGGCTCCCTCATTAGCATACGCACCTCTGCCCTGGGCGCGGAACAGCCGCGGCTGCAGGACCGAGGTCTGGGAGGGGCGGGTGCGCCGAGCCTAGCCCCGGAGCCGGGCTGCCGAGCGACCGGGGCGCACGGCCCGGGACCGCCACCGCCACGGCCTCCCCCTCGCGCTGCCTGCGGGGCTGAGATGAGCGGTGGAGAGCAGCTCTGCGAGCTGTGCACGGGGCAGGCGAGCGGCGGAGGGCTGACTTCCCGCTAAGGCAGCCCCAGAGTCGCGCCGGACGGAGGAGCCTCTTTATTTTGATTTTTTTGGTCGTTGTTTTTTGTGGTTTTTTATACATTTTCCCGGCAGCCGGCCAGGCTCGGTGCGTGGGGGGCGCCAGCGGAGAGCCGCAGGCCGAGCCGAGCCGGGCCGGGGGGGGCTGGGCGGCCAGCGGCCGGCGGGGTCGGCGATGCGGTGCCTCGCTCTGTTTGGCCTCGTCGCCTGGGGCCTGGGGAGCTGGGCCGGACACAGCAGCGGAGCGTCCCCCTCGCCCTGCCCGGCCCCTTGCAGCTGCGACGGAGACCGCGGCGTGGACTGCTCCGGGCGGGGGCTTGCGGCCGTGCCTCTGGGACTCAGCGCCTTCACGCACGCCCTGTGAGTCGGGGCGTGGGCCGGACTGGGGACGGGCGGGCAGGTAGCCGCGGCGGGGAGGTACCTGCGACGGGTACCCCCGACAATTGAGCGTGTATGTGGTTGTCGTTGCTGCGGATCTAACGCGGCCGACTCCGGGGCCGCCGCGCTCCCGCAGTGGGGCCTCCGGGCCGCACGCAGGGCCCGGCCCCGCTGGGGCAGGTGAGGTTGGCAGGGCCTGAGGCGGCACACCGGGGTTCCGGCGGGTGGACGTGAGCCGGCCGGCCCCGAAGGAATCGGCCTCGGAGGTTTAAAAGGCCGGGAGGAAGCTGCTCGGGTCCTGTGGCAACGAAAGGGGAGATCCTGGGGGGTTCGGTGGGGCCTGAGTCAATCCCGGTGCCATCCTGAGCCGGGGGGGAGCTGCTGGCCTCCCATGTGTGTCCCTCAGCGTGATGTCCTCACCCTGAATTCTCCTAGTTTTTCTTCAGAAACCAGTTGCCAGGCTAGCCAGTTTCCTCCCAAAAGTCAAGGCATTTTCAGTCCGAGGAACGCATAAGTCTGGTTAAATGAGGTGCCTTCGCTTTTACGAAGTCTCTCGCTATGGTAAAGTGCAGGAGAACCTTGAAAAAAACCAGCATAAGCAAACCTCGAAGGTTTATCGGATTGTGCTTGTGAATGAAGAAAAATATAAACTCTTAAAACATTTTATCCCATATTCTATGATAATGTTGTAAAGTAGGCAGAAACTGTAGGCAGAATCTTGTGTGGAGTTTTGGTAACTTTATTGTTAAAATTTTAATTGAGGAATGAGCACTGTTCTGTAGAGACATGACCGAGGAGGGATTCGCAGCTTTCAATACGGTAGCTTTGCTAATCCACAAACCTGTTAAGTTTCACAATAAAACTTGTCAGTCTCGCCCCACTTCTCGGCGCAGATTTCACAGGGTGGAGCAAGGTCTAGTATGGGCCAGTGGTCAAGTCTGGTATTACTAAAGCTTTGCCGTGTTTACAACACATAAGACAGCACACTACGGCAAATGATGGTGCGTGGTTTCAGATCGGTACTGAATTGCTGTTTTGTCAGAATACAACAGTGGTGTATGCCTTCGAAAATTGCACTTTTTTTCTTTCTCTTTGTTTGCCTACACTTAATATGCTAAGGGAGTCTGATTCTTAGTTACTGGATATTTTGTTTACTGAGGAGGTTTCCAATTTCTCCTACATATTTGGATTGTTTCTTTTAATTGTTCAGGCTGGGTGGAGGAAGATTACTGGGCCTTTTTTCTTATGTAGTATTTGATGAATGGTAGAAGTCAGTCTCAGTTGTTACCTGTGCTTAAATATTTTGTGCCTTTTTTTGTGCTCATAAGGTGTTAGTGGGACCTCGCTTTGTGGTGTTTTTCCTGTGGCAGAAATGGTGGTTTCTGAGTGTTTGGGGTAGGGAGTTAGAAGCTGCCATCATGAACCCTTGGACTTAGAACTTCTCTTTCCTCCACAGATAAAACAGGGAAGTTACCCAAATTAATAAAGTGCTTGAAGGCTCTCTGGTTAAAGCTGCATTTGAGCATAAGATTTTATGGCTACTACATTGTCTGGCTGTCTTAGAAAATGGGCTGGTACATCCCTGAGTGTCTGCAATATGGCATTCATTGTCTAATGGTCACAAGTTGCCACAGCCAACACCCATTAGAGATAAGGCTGCCAAACAGTTTCAGTTTATAAGTTTCTCCTTACTGTGCAGGTAAATTTGAGACAGCCAGTGTGACACTTACGGCAAGAGTGAAAGGATTTCTGCACACACTTCAGTGTGCTTTGGAATGAGTTTTTGTAGCTTTTGATTTTATGCTCTTTAAGCTTGAGAAGAAACTTCGTTTAACTTGAGAAGAATCTATCTGATTCTGTGGCAGTGGAGGACACTCTTGATCCCCATTTGTGTATAGTTCCTGCTTCCTTATTTACAGAAGGAAAAAAAATTGATGACTTCTTGGTACTTCTGAGCTTAACTAGTCTCCCTTGTAGTGAGGCCACTAGAAGTTTAGGATATGTAGAAGACAGTTTTGGAGGCAATAAAGAAAACTCACTTCTGACCTGCTTGAATTGGGCTGTGTATAGTTCTGCCTGAGATGCTGAGTTGGTTTGTGTGGAGGAAGAAGACATGAAAATAAAATCACAGCCCTACCTGACATGTTTGTCTCATGGCAAAGCACCTTAGCCATGTGAAGAGAAGAAAGCTTTTCTGTGCTCTACGTCAGGCACCTTAATGATGTCAGGAAAGCCCCTTAGCATTACTACAGGGCTTTTTTTTTATTATAGCCATGGCAGCAGAGACCCTGTAGCATAGAGATGGCTGAAAGTGTTAGAAGTGATATTCTGTGATACTAAAGCAAAGCTATGCATAGATTTTGGCTTTGGCCAGGACTGAGCAACTGAAGAAAAGTTGCTCATGATTAAAGTTGGCAGTGAATGAGTTCCAAGGCAGTTGAGAATTATGGAAGGAAGTTGGTATTTAAGTTTTACTAGTTCTGTTTTCCTGAAGTCTTAATTTCTTCGCATTAAGTCTAATAATTTAGCCTAACTTGCAAGATGCTGCCATGAATGGTCATGCAGGAGTTTCTCTAGAGCCTTAAAGGCATATCCTTACAAAATACCCTTCACATTCCTTGTATCTCTTTATTCAGCTCCTGACTGATCCCTTGCTTATTTCTTGCTTACTGTGGCGGTTTGAAAGCAGGGAGAGAGGGCCTGGAGTGGTAGTGGGGGGGTTATATGATTACCCAAGTACGGTGAGGTCTCCTGAGGGTACTTGTGTCAGCAGCTTGAAAAGATGTAGTATCTGGTCACTACTTTTGAGTCATTGATGAACTTTGAGAGGTGAAATTTGAATAAAGGTGAGTATATTGCCAATGGCAGTCAGCTCAGTGAAGAGATTATTGGGAGATGTATAAGTGCTCAGAAAAGAGAGGTGACAGCACTAGATCCAAACTTTTTTAGGGGATGGGATGGATGGGGAGGAGCTCAGAGGGAGTTGGGATGACAAGGATAATTGCTCGATACTTTTACTGTAGGCAACTGTTTGTTCTGTATAATTTAGGTAGGTGTTTATGTAACTCCTAATTACCATCTGCCTGTTTTTCTGTTTATGAAGGTTCAGTTTGCTTGGTTGCAAAATAACTGTCTTCTGTGCAAGTGGCACCTGTGCTAGAATATGAAAATGGTTTTTGTTTGGGTTTTTTTCAATGCTGTATGCTCCTGATTTTTGCTATGATGTTTCACTTGCCATGTTCTAGAAAATTTCATGCTAGTGGGAGGAAATCGTGGTAGGGCATACATGTGCTTGTGCTTGTCATGGATGTCAGTTTGAGAACTCAAATTCCATTTTGGAGGGTTTAATACTTGTATGAGTCTTGTGCAGGAGATTAAAAGCAAGTAATTCTAGATAATTACTTTTGGAGAGATCTTCCATGGGCCTTGCTGGTTTAGGCCTTGCCTGACAACTGTGAGAAATGTAGCCCCTTCTCAGTGCCTACTATTATGTTTTAGGCACTTGAAATAAGAGAACAGTACAGATAGTTTTCATTCTAGTGCTTCTTGTGTGTATTTTCAGGGAATGGTAGGACCCCTTGCTTTAATTTTATTTTCTTTGAGTTGTGAAAGGCGTAGGGACTTGGGAGCTCTGGCTGCCCTAGACTAGGAAATAGACCTTCAGGATGAAATTGTCCTCTTGATCTTTTGCATTTTATTGCTCATTTAACCTAATTGTGCTGTCTTTCTGTGTGCTGCTATGCACTAGATTTATAAGGTCAAGATGTAGCAGTTGAGATCTTGTTTCATACTACAGGTTGCTTCAGCAATCACAGAGAGTTGGCGATCTGTATTTCGGTATACGTACTATCTGGAACTACCTACGTGTTCTCACGATTGAGTGAGATGCCTTGCTCCATTTATGTATAAATGGCAAAATGATATGGTTCTGTTTGGATTGAGCAGAGCTTGCCCATTTTTTTTGTCATGTCGTCTGTCAGTGTTATTTTTTTGTAGAATGGTGATAAAATGTAGTAGGGAGATGTGAGGTGTCTTCTCATACATCTGGTACAAAGACAGAGATACTTAGCATACCGCTATGGTCAGATATCTAAGTACAGTAAGGACCTGGCTGAGTTTTGTTAATGCTGTCTAGTAGAGTTGTTATGGTGAAAAGTGATGTCCAGATGTGACCTTGAGTCTGGAAAATGTAGCTAATTGCAATTCTCCAGAGATAGAAAAGCCTTATCTAATTAGAGGTTTGAAGGTTTTACAGGTAAACCATTTAGTTTTTCACTTGCCTGTGCTACATACTGGTGATATGATGGCAAGTAATAATTCCATACTTCTTTTAGAAAGATATGGTCATGTAATTTCAATTTGAATATTCTTGTAAGTCAGCAGAAATGTTGTTATATTTGTACAGGGCCATGAAATCCCATGGACAGGAGACAACATTCAGTGATTCCAGCAACAGTCTTTTCAGCATATATCACCCAAGGATTGGAGTCTTTATCTTCATTTTAAGATAGGCAATTTATCTGTCAGTCTTGTAAAAAGACTTTTAGGTAGTATACACGAAGTGAAGCTGTTGATGTTCCAAAGTTTTATTAAGTATATTTCCCTTTTTAATGTTTTTGTTGGTATCAAATTCAGTGCTTTCCTCTTTACCTTTTATCCCTCCCCCCAAAAACCCCAACACTCTGCCATAGCGTGTAATTCTCAGGTATTTTGCATTTATTTTGTACAGTGAGCTCATTTGTATCAGCAATCTGTAATTTCTCATTTGATGCTTACCGGCAGAGGCTTGTAAGTGTGATTTTGGGGAATAAATACTAAGATAAGTCTGCAGCGTGTAAAAAAGTTGGACTTCGTGTAAGCAAGTTCATGCTAGTAAATAGTTACCTTTCCAGTTCTTGAGAGGAATTTGGTAGTAACTGCCTACTTGACAGGGAAAATATGGAAGCTGTAATATAAGGACTGAAAAACAAAACAAAACCAAAAAAACCTCCTCTGCAAGGATCTTTGTTTGTTTTGTATTCTACATCTAAGCCAGCAATTTTTGCAGAACACAAGCTCTTATTTACCCAGAGAAAATTACTGGCCTAGATTTCTGAAGGGCTGAGCACCCATATCACATTTTAGAGAGCATGTTAGCTGAGTGGCTCTGGGAGTATATCTGAATGTCAGAGATCTTCCTATCAGCTACCCTTGCGCTTTTCCTAAAAGCTTATTCCTAAAGATGAGCCTCTTGTTGGGAATGGGTAGGAGCTGATGTTCTGTTTATGTTCTGGGGGATTTGCCAGCAGCCCAGGTTTGCCTGCTTCTTGATTTATAAACAAACATGGGAGTGAAATGGATGGGACTGGTTTGCTTCAGCATGGCTACATGAAACTTCATGGCCAGCAGTTACTCTATTAAAGGGTGAATGTGTTTCAGGCAGCAGCTCTGTGCTGCCAAACTGTGGTTTTGGGTCTTTTTATGGAAGAAGCAGAAGGTCAAAAATAGCTTGAGGAAAAATTAGAGAGATTTGTATGATCGTAGAAATAGGAGACAAAGGTAGGAGAAGGTACGTAAGAGCAGAAGCAGCCATTCCTATTTGAAGAAACCTGTAAATTGAAGCAACAGAGTTTTAAACGTTACAAGATCATTGCTTACAGAGGTATCAACAGTATGTCATGGATTAGAGGTCCCTGGCCATCCTCTCCACCTGGTAGATTCACCATCTGCTTCAACAGTGACCTAGGATTTTGCTACAGAGAAATACTCTTCTGTAGTTTTTCATATCTACCTTTCAGGTACTGTTGCAGTTTCTGATAAGATGTTGTCAAACTTTGATCTGAAAAGAGATTTCTGGTCGTAAGATGTTGGTTCTCAATGCACTCCCACCACTAGGTTGCCCTGCACAACCCTGCTGAAAAAGTGGAGGTAGCTGTTGGTATTTCCTTTGCTGATATGTGGGCAACTGGTTTTGTTGCTGCAGAATTGTGTGCAGTGATGGTTGTCACAAGAACTCACACAGAGGAGAGGAAGATCTTGGTGTTACTATATAAATACTGTCCTTGCTATAAATATGTCTAAGAGCTTTTCTTTCAGAATCAGGCCCAGATTCATTCACTTTTGTTCTAAATAAAGCTGGTATTTCCAAATTGGAAACATGCAGCAGTAGATGTAAGGGTACCTGGAATGTATAATTAAATAATGAAGAAATGGCCTGTGATGTACTTGCAAAACAGTTGACCTTTTCGCCTTTTTTTTTAAGTGCTAGGTTACTGTTCCCGTCAGTGAGTTTCACTGAAGTTGAAAGTGTCCAGTATTTTCAAATCGTATGTCATTTGTTTTAAAATATGTACTTGACATAGCAGAATCCATTTTATTTTACTGTTGAATTATTTAACTGTTATAGGATTGTGACAAGGTCTGAACTTTCCACTTCCCAGAAACATACTCCTGCTGCTGAAAGAGTAAGGGAAATATGTATTTCAGCTTCACCACGAATTTGAAGGCACAATGATATTATACATCTCTTACAAAACCACAGAGAGGACTGTAGTTATCTCAGAAATAACAGTGTAAAGTTGGTGTCTGAAAACTGCTGTTGAATTTGAATGGCTGATAGCCAACTGATGGCATTATGCATAATGTCAGCAAATATGATAACATGTTTAAAAAAATACAGATAGCTATTTTTGAACAGGTGATGTTGATATATATTCCATGGTGGACTGGAGTCTGACATCTGTGAGGGATATGTTTGATTTTGGGAATTAAGAATATCACTTCAGAAATTTTTATCAGCCTGTTTTTCCTCATGTGTTTTTCATATTTGCTATTACTGAGTTAGAAGAAGTAATATTTTTCTTTGGTGGCCTGTTTCAGTCATGCAGTATGTTTTGGAGTTAGTAAAACTTTGGCTAAGCTTCGAACATTAATTCTTTTTTTAAACCTACTAAAAAGTATATTATTAAATATATTTTGTTTAATTTGATGTCTTCTCAAAGGAAGAACGGTCTCCATAGCATGGCAGAAATAAAAATTAATTCCTAAGGTTTCCTTTGTGTGTTTTTTGCATTTATATCTGATGAATGCAATTCATTAAGGATACATGTGAAGTAATGAGTGTGTGGAAGAATGATATCTTCTTCACAATTGAAGAAAGTTTCTCATGTTTCTCAAGTCCTAGTAGTTTTAAATGTATTCAGATGTTTGTTGGTATAATGTTGGATAACTCTGAAACATCTAAGACTTGTTGCTGAAATTTCATGTTCAGTGAGTATCAGTATTGGGTTTTTTTGTTGACGTTCAAATCTAATATTTATGAATACACATGCAATTAAAAATCTTCCTTTATAACTTGGGCACCTGTAGGTAGTTGAGACAGTGGTTAGTGACTTTTCACAACTCAGCCTCCATATTTTTCACAGTAAAAATATACTTGAAGTGATTTCTGAGTCTGATGTTATGTTTTGTTCTGTTTTTGATCTAAAATCAAAATTAAAGTTTACAATTATGAAAGTTAACTTTTTCCTTAGAACAAGGAAAATTATTACAAAAACTAATAACACCATCACTTTTTTTTTTTCAAATGTAGTAAATAATTCCTGTAAGCTTTGCATTAAAAATGAAGGAGGAGCCTCAAATCATTATGGTCTGGAAGACAGGATTAAAGTTGCACAGAAGGTTCTGTCTCTGGGCCAGATAAAAAGATCTTCTTTCCAAGAGAGCAAGTGCTAATTATTTACGTTGGAAAAAAAAACCAACCCTAAAATGAAGAAAAATCCAAAGTCAGGTGAAGTTGCTGAGAGGACTGTGGAGAGCACCCTCAGAAGTCAGGCCCTTGGAGAGTAAACAGCCATCTTTGCAGCTGTCATTTAAGCATTTTCTTACTAAAATAAAAAGGCTTTTTTTTTTTTTCTTTTAAAGGGATGTGCCTCCTCCTTTTCTCTCTCCAGCCAATTGTGGTGAAATGCTAAGTCTTGCAAGGACTTTTTTTATCCTAAAACTTTTAAGCAAATGTGCCTAGACTTTTAAATGGTTACACAATTAGTAGTGAATCATAAATGAATGTGCAATTTCAGAGGTATGCAGGGGAGGCCTAAACCTGTTTTATTTAGCTTAGTAGTGCTGCAGATGCAGTTGTATATTTTATAAGGTTGCTCTCCGAAAATGTGTTTTAATTTGGGAGTTTTGCCGTTACCTTCTTGACATCTGCGTAGTTACAGATTAATAGCCTGACCCAGTGCCCCAGTGGGGAGAGCAACATGGCAGTACTTTCAATAGGCATGTCGCTGACAATGGAAACATATGGAGTATTTCATTCCCATCTTTGAAAGCAATGTATAGGGCTGTAAGGGCAGAGAGCTGGGGGCTTCAAACTTCACAGTTGATTGGTAAGCTAGCCATAAGGTTTGCTGTGAGCAATCAAAATGCTCTTGCTGAAGCTGTTGTACTTTGCCTGGCACTGTTTTCTTGTGGCACAAGAACCCCAGATGTAGAACAATGCTGTTTTGGCATTGCAGTAATGCAATGTGTTGCAAAAGTATTGCAGAGACCATGCAGTACAGTTCGTTGTGATTGCATTTTTTTCATCTGTATGTGATGGTTTGCTCCTATTGCAGGAGGAGAAGATGGTGCAAGTCAGGAAAGGATGTTTGGGGAAGCTTGCTGCTCCTTGACTGTCAGAAGGAGTTGGTGGTCTATAGCTTCAGTCCTTTCTTTGTTGCTAGATTTTGATGTATGGGATATCCTAACTGTCCTTTTAAAAACTTTGTCTCATGTTATTTTAAAAATAACTCTTACTTAAGAAGTTTCCTTGCTGTTTTCTAAATGATGATGCAGAATAGTAGCAGATGTAGTTGGTTCATCTGGAAAAGTGAAGATACTGTGAAACTTGTGACTTCAGAGTGTAGGACTCTCTCTCTAGTGCAGTGGGTTGTTCTGTCTGGAAACATGCGTGACATTCTTCATGTGGCAGAACTGGGGGATCTGACCTTCACTCCACTTGTGCATGTTAAAGCTGTGAAGAGGTTGTTGTCTTTTTCAGATGCTATAGTTGAAAGCTCTAGAAATATGTTGGTTTTTTAACTAGGGGAAACCTTTCTCAGCCTGGGGTACGTGCCTGTAGTAGTGCTCTCAGCAGTTCTGTGAGCTGCTCCTGCAAATTAGGGCCCTTTACCTACTGAAAGGAACCCTACACTTTTTGAAAGATAGTTGCCAGACTTACACATTCTTTAATGGAATTTTGCAAAGCCATCGTCAGCAGTAACCTACATATTTCTTGTTCATCTCCTTTATTTACAGTTTCACTCAAGTAGCTGCTCTGTTGAGGCATTAAATGCTCACTGTGCTGGGTGTTGTCTTGGGGGCCTTCATGGATTTAGCTAGGGAGAGGAAAGGAAATGGTCCATTGTAAAGAATCCTACTTTGAGAATATAGTTACCGATGATTTGGGCCTGCACAGGCTTCTGCCTTTTGGTAGTTTTTTACTGCTGTTGGTTTTAACATTTGGGTTAAAAAAAAACCAATGGAGTGGATGGGCTAATATTGACCAAACTGTTAATATTTTACAGAACTAGTGTGAGTCTTGCTAGGTGTAGAAAATCCATGTCTTTTGCAAGGACAGATCTGCTGGCTCTATGTTACTATGGCTAAGTGTTTCCTGGATTATGTCTCTTCAGTATCAGGTCAGTCATTTATTTAGAATTTACTTGCTCTTGCTTGACATTTTTTTCAAAAAATTCAACTATTTTGTTTGCATGTTGTTTTTCTTTAACCTGCTTACTGCAAAGGCAGGTCTCTAGTTTTCAGACCAAAAACATACGATATCTCAATGTTCAAGAGCATTACATAGGGATTTAATTTGGTTTTGGGATAATAAGTGGTAGTTGTTTACTTCTTCAGCAGAATCCTTTGCAGTTGTGCAGCAAGACCGGTTTTTCCTCCTTAAAACTCTTCAACTCTCCTGAGTAATTATGCCAGTAAAATAAGTCTATGTATTCAAAGAAGACTAGCATGAAAACAATAATATATCTGAAATCCCACTTAAGAGTAGGACTGCTTGCCCCGTGATTGTATCTTCACTTACACAAAATAATTATTTTTCCCCTAATAGCATGAATGGGAGGAGTTCTGACAAACATCAGATAAATATGCAAATACCCTTGGAATTTGCCTCACCAGATATATTCCCTATGTCCTTCAGGCAAAGTGCATCACCTGGTCTGGGTTAGTTCAGTGCCATCAAGAATAGAGAATAGTGAAATGATAATGTAAACATAAAAAAATATTTGTCCCTCATGCCATTTTTCATTGAACTTGCTTCAGTGATTTTTGTGCCCAGTCTGCCAGTCTGATTTATTTAGGGATAAAGAGGTCAAGACTGATATCGTTGGCCACTTTGCTGTGTAAATTGACTTTCACACCAGTTTGTCTTTTGGCATCTTCAGTGGGAACAGGCAGCTTGTGTTTCATTTCTGGTCTGCAAGTTCCCATCAGGAGATACACTTTAGAGATACTGGGGAAATTGAGGATTCTACAGTGTTTATGATATATGTACATATTTCAAAAAAATCCACTTCTTTCAAAAGATAATACATTAGTTGCATTTTGCTGTTACCAAGAAAAAGAACAAGAATTATGTAGTGCTGACTGTCCCTAAGTGCTGACATGTGCTAAGTAAGTTTTAATTGTTGGTACCTTTCTTGAACTATCAAATTGTAAAGTAGCTTTTTAAGAGAACAGATGAATCTCAGTGTGAATCAACAGGCAAAGTGTAGAGGTAGTTTAAATATGACCATTTTCAGTATGACAAGTCTTTTGCATCTCTCATTTAAAGAAAGAAAAACCGTTGAGTAGTAGCACCCTGCCTTGGGATTTGAGCCCTGCTCATGTTTGTGTTGAAGTGGAAGCCTTATGTATGATAGTGGTGAGTTCTGTTTAGCTCTACTGTACATCAATGGAAATCTGCAGGAACTTACAGATATCTGGCTTAGCAATTTCATCTGAGGGCTTTGCTAAAAGAGTTAAGACTGACTTATAAAATTTAAAAGTTTGGTAAAGGAGACAGAAAGGTTCTTGCAGCAGAACAGTGCTAGCAGATGCTTCTTTTGAGGCTGACAGCAGGTATCTTAACAATTCATACGTGCAAAACTATTGGGAAAGCCTTAAGGTCTGTCAGTGTTATAGATGTTGCTTATCTCCTTTGGGAGTTCAAACATATAAGCATAGCCTTAAATGGGATTACTTCTCAACCTGTCACTATGATATAGTCACTCTTTGGTTTAGGTCTGCCTGAAGTGCATAAGATGCTAGAAATACATAATGTTGCTCTATATTTGCTTTGTATTTTAAAAGCAGTTAACAGATAGTGTAATTTCAGAGAATATATGCAGATCACCCAAGAAGCTTCAGCAAATTATCACTGCATGTGCAGTTAAAAACACAAACAGGCCCTGTTGTGCTGCTATCTTGTCAGCAGCAGCAGTGCACTGCTGATGTCTTGGAAAGGCTGTTTTCTCCGGGTGTGCAACTCGGAAGGAGGAGATACTGTTACAGCTTTTCTTCACCAGCTTTTCAGTGCAAATGGCTTTCATTAAGTTTTCACACAATAGCCCAAGGCTTTTGGGGAAGGACTAGCCTGGAAACTCATCACACTTACTGCCATATGTTGCGTGCATTTAGACAAGGTGGTGAATGAAGCACAAGAGGCATCTTAAACACTGAAAATCTTGGTCATATTTTAAGCTTTTTTAGCTGTTAAAAATATAACATCTGTGGAGAGATTAATGAGCAATAAGTAAACTGTGTTGAATCCAGGATTGCAGAATGCAGTTTAACTGCTTTAGGTTTCAGCACACTCATTTAATTACTGGGTTACTGAAGGTTTTCTCTGCTGTGAGGGAGTGTGTGTGTGTGTAGGGAAAATGTGAACGTTTGTACAAAGAACTGTGAATGAAGTTTGGGGATATTGCCTTCATGTTGCCTAAACAATCCCACTTTATATTATCCCTGTCTTAATTTCCTTTCAAGAAGATTGTAGATAGGTCTTGCTATCACTTAACACTCAATTATTTCAGTGTTCACTTCCCCGTGTGATTTAACATGCACAAGCTTAATTATTCTTTTCTGGCCTAGGGAGAGATTTCCTTCCAATAATTACCTTCACTGCCCTTTACCCTTCTGCACATTAGTTTGTTTGGAGAAACATAGTTGCTTGGTAAGCAACTCCAAACAAGGCAGTGCCTGGAGCTGTCTTGGAAACATAAATTATACCTTTTAAATAACATGTTAAGCTTCAGTTTGCAGAAACAAAACTACTAGATGCACTGAATAAGAAAGCTCCAAACATTTCTCCCTTAACTGAAGGCCCTATGAGTTCAGCAGGAAAGCACCAGTTTACACTGCCCTTCAATATTGTATTGGGGCAATACAGGTACAAAGGAAAAGACATTCAAATTACCTAATAGCATCCATTAATTCAGCCATTTCTTTCTACTGGCAGCTGTTTAATCATACAGTATTTAAATGTATTTGTAAGATGAATGTGATGCAGTGCTGCCAGACTGATTGCTTCTGTGGTAGCAAAGAAATACGTATTTAATCTTGTGGAAATTTCTCAGGATTATATCCTTCTGTTTGCCTTCCATCTTGTCCTTCCTAATACATAGTATGGATGAAAGACAGGAAAATACAAATAGTAAAGACCAGCAGGGATAAAGTGCATACATTCTTTGTTAAAACTGGTTTTATTTGAATTCAGTGGTAGTTAGAGAATTTCTTGAGCTAGGTGGTACAGAATTAGTTCTAAAAGCTGTTTCTTTTGCAACATTTATTAATCTATATGCTGTACAGAATACAGTCTGATATGTCAGAGGGATGGGTTGCTTCACTCTACCATGTTTACTTTAAATAGTCCTTATATCTAACTATTTTGTGGCAAATATAATGAAAAGTAGCAAAAGGTTCCATTTGTCTTGAACCTTTGAATATTTAGTGTTCTTAATAAGATGGAATAATTATTTAACTCTACTGTTAATGACACAGTGAATATTTGTAAGGTTGACTGTCTGTGTATGTGGAAAAAATGAACTGTTTTAAGTTGACAAAGCTATGTATGTTTTTAAATAAAATTGGCTTCTTCATTATACTCTGGGGTTTGTTCAAAAACAGACAAAAAGTCGTCATGTTTTGCGTATTTCCTCACCTTTCCCCCTAAGGTAGTCTCTTAAACCTCTAATCTGATCACATGTCCCTCAACTAAAATTTAAAATAAATCACTGCATCTGCTTTACATTTTTCAGATTTGGCAGTGAATATAAGATACATTGTTATTTACTATGGAATCTGACGCTGTAATTGCGGAGCATTATTTCAGTTATTGTATTAAAAATGTTTTTTTCAGAAAGAAAAAGGTTTCAAAAGAAATCTTTTCACCCTATCAACTTTCACAGCATTTTTTTTTAATGTTATCTTCATAATTTTGCTGGTGTTAAATTGGAAAAATGGGTGTGTTAATAGAAGTAAATTATTAAATTGGTAATGAGGAAACAGGGTGTCAGTACCTTAAAGGAGCTATTAGGAGCAGGTTTCAAGCTGCGTGGCAGGTTTCACTGGCCTTGGTTTACTGATCCAGTAAAATTCATAGTCTTTCAAGGTAGAAGGAACCACACTTCTTCGAAACAAGCAAGAACAAGACCAACCAGATCATTTTATTAATGGATCTTGGGAAGGATACATTTTTTCCACCGTGTATCCATTATAGTTGTTGTAATGTGAATTTACTTTGGTCAGTGGCCTTTAGGTAAGGTGTATTTCCTTGCGTATAGAATAGCTATGATGGTGTAAAAATATGTTTGTCATGTGGTGATAACCGAGTAGACCAGTGTTCAAAAGCCAAGTTTTTTTCTTGGAGTTCATCTGTAAAATGCATATTGCTGGGAAGATGCACGTACTATTTCTGTCTATAAGCAAGCTAGAAATACAGACAGATTACTTGATTGCTTTCCATGGGTCGCTTGCTTTTTGATCACACATGAATTAGATGTGTTTGTATAAAAATTGATTCAATGTACAAGATTAAATTTGACAAGCCTTACTCTCTGTTGCAAAGAGTGTGGACCAGATAGGTAATGTGATAGGTCTTTGTTTTTCATGCGAATACTTGAAAGATTCTGTTTGCGTTAAGTAAGCCGTTTTTTTCTTGACAGTTGAGTGATTAAAATCTGTTCGATTTTAAATAAGTGTAGTCATTTAAATACTGAGAACAAAGTTAAATTGAAGAGATAACTTAACCTTTTCAAGAAAATCACTAGTAATAAGTGCTTCTTTGACCTCTTTTTTTATAATTGCAAGTGATGGCTAGTAGTTCTTTTTGGTAGAGGATTTCTATGAAACATTTCATATGCTTGTATACATTTTCCTTAAAAATTAGAAAATATGCTATGTTTTTATTGGCTTATATTGTTGGGTCAGCAATAGTAAGTATTACTAATTTTATTCATGTTAGGGCAGAATCCAGAAGTCCAGAGCTATCCTGCTAAATTTGGTTAGCACAAGTATCCAGTTTGAGATGCAATTCCTAACCAACAGTCACGTTTGTGAGTGCCTCTGACATCTGAATAGTTTTGGGGGGTTTTATGGTTTCATTTTCTTCCACAGAACTGTTAGGGTTGGAGGGGACCTCTGGAGATCATCCAGTCTAACCCCCCTGCCAAGGCAGGGTCACCTGGAGCAGGTGATACAGGAATGTGTCCAGGTGGGGTTTGAATGTCTCCAGAGGGAGATTCCACGACCTCCCTGGGCAGCCTGCTGCAGTGCTCTGCCACCCTCAATGTAAAAAAGTACCCTCATGTTGCTACCTCAATGAAACTTCTTGTGTTTTAGTTTAGGGCCGTATTTGATTGTTCTGGTTGAGTGTTTTTGTTTGAGTTTTTGTTTGTTTGTTTGGGGGTTTTGTTGGGGTTTTTTGTTGTTGTTGTTTGGTTGGGGTTTTTTTTTTTTGTTTTTTTTTTGACAACAGCAATGTAGACACTGAGCCATGCAACTAGTGAGAGGCAAAGCCTCACCCTCATGTGGGCCTTGGCTTGCACAGGATGGGCTGGGTCTTGTTTTGCTTTTTTATATTATATTGCAATGGCATAGTCTCATGTTACATTGCAGTTTTATCAGATATTCTAGCAGCATTTTTATTAGCTTGTTATAAATTTGGATTGTAGCTGATGCATTGGATACACTTAGGATGAGCTTTCATGCTTAGTTTTAGAATGTAATTTACTTTTCTTGCTCTTGGCTGCTGGAGAAGAGTTCCTCCTGAACTGCTGTGGTAAATAATCACAGAAATTGTCAATAATATAACAGAACTTGAGTGCAAATTCCTCCTTTATCAATGCTGAACTCCGTTAAGGTCAGTGATATGAGACATTCTGATAAAGGCTTGTGAATAGGCTTTCCGAAAATATGTGGAGTTCGGCCTTCAAACCAAGTCATGCAGTCATTGCTGTGGTTTTTTCCTCCTTATTTTTTTGTATAGTTACATCATATTTTCTTGTAGGAGGAGGAAACAGGAACACCATGTAGGACAGGTGGTCGTCATGTATTATTTGTCATGGCCTTAATTCGGTGGTCTAAGGTAAGACTAGAAAGAGATTTTGATGTGTAATACCTAAGTAGGCCATCTGATCTTTGAAAAGCAAAATCACTGAGTACCGTTAGATTACCATTCCTGAAAGGAAAGTTGCTTCTTTGATTATGTGAACAGAATTACAAGCAGCTGACTCTTTGATGTATTTAAAAAAAAAAAAATAAAAAGGTCTACACTGATTTGTACCCAGATGTGTTTTCATAAAATTGTAAAATAGTTTAGTTTGGAAGGGACTAAACATCACCTAGTTCCAACCCCCCAGCCATGAGCAGAGACACCTTCCACTAGACCACATAGCTCAGACTCCCATCCGACCTGGCCTTGAACAAGGGATGTTCCAGGGATGGGGCATCCACAACTTCTCTGGGCAACGTTTTCCAGTGTGCCACCATGCTTACAGTAATGAATGTCTTCCTGATATCTAATATAAGCCTACTGTCTTTCAGTTTGATGCCATTCGCTGTTGTTCTGTCACTATATGCTCTTGTAAGTAGTCTTTCTCCATTTCTTTTTTAGCCTTCCTTCAGGTACTGGGAGGCTGCAATTAGGTCACCCCAAAGCCTTCTCTTTTCCAAGCTGAACAATCCCGGGTTTTGCCTAGATGCACAGTTTTCTTTACAGCATGTGGTGCTTGTTAAAGAGTGCCTGCTGGATAGGTAGGTGGAGTAGAGAGGATTTTAAACTGTTGCTTTTTCCTTTCACTCAGATTGATGTTTGTAATAAAAATGTTTTTGTCTGTTCTTCAAAATGTTTTGGGGGTTTCTGTCAATCACAAAAAGGCTAGTCCAGTTTTCTTTCAGGGGAGAAAGTGTTTTAGAGATTACCAGAGCCTCAGCCTGCGGTTCTTTGATGTGAAAAATATCCTCTGGTAATGATTTTGGTAGTTTTTGGCTGGACTGGCTGGGCCAGTCTCCCGCGGGGAAGCTACTTGTATTCACAGGACAAGGGCATTTACAAGATAATGGAGTAAGGCGGCAGCAGCACGCTGGAGGGCTTGGGCCACGGTTGGGCAGGTGATGGTTTTGTTAAGTGGTAGTTGTACCTGGTACTCCCTACCTACCTCCGAGCCCTTCACCACGTGCATTGGATGCCTCCCAAAAAACTGGGACCACATTAATCTGCTGCTTTGGCTGGGTTGGAGTGTGAAGGGATTAGATTACTGGGTTTCCTCCAACCAGCCTGCATCTGTGACGATGATGTTTCAGTGATGTTTTCTTAAAACTGTTTTGTTTCCTGTTTGTGGCTCAAATACTATAAAAGTTTCTATAGTATTTCTATCAAACGGAATCTGCCTACACTGCTAAAAAGCTGGTGTAATCCTCAAATGTCCTATTTAATACACAAACATCAGTGTTACATCAGTTTGGTCCTAAATAGTGGAGTACAGATTACCTTTGTCATATTAGATGCAAGTCGATACTTAATTGTCGGAGAGGCCACTTACATAGCAGAGTTTACACTTTAGCCTTCACCAGCTCTATTTTCAGACAATGCTGATGCATCATGTGCAGCCTCAACCTTACCCAGTCCTTTCTCAGCTGTCTGCTTCAGGTTGACCAGGGATATTTGATCAACATGCGTTGCTCCACTCACTTTCATTTTGGGAGCTGCTGTCTTGTGATGGATTTGAGTGAGCTGTTGCAGATAGGCCAGTTTTATGTCTGCCTGTATTTAGCAAGGGATGTACAGCAAGGAGTGAGCATAGTGAGCTTGAACTTCTTGTTATTGACAATAATACTTAAAAGCTAAAATGTAACAGTATTTCAGTTGTGAATACGTGGAAATTGTGTGTACTGCTTAATGTGTTTCAGAATTCCCTGTTACTTTTCTTCTTTAAATACAAGAAAACAGGCGTGTAATGCCTCATTGAAAGAAACCTGTAGGGGTGCTTTGTGAGGGTCTTAATTAAGGGCTTTGAAAGACTAAACAAAGGGAAAAAGAAAATGCTACAGGGTCATTGTTATTCCAGCCCATTGGCTCAGAGAGCTGACTATCCATTGGTGCCTTCTGTCCTTTTGGGAGCTGAATGACACTTTTGTTCATGGTTAACAGAGGTGAAAGAAGCCAATTATTGGCTGTCTTTTCCACAGGGCAGCTGCAGACGGATTTCACTGCAGGCGAATATGGACTCTTCTACCACAAGGATGGTTGTGATGACAGTTATTTTTGTGTAATTGTATGAAAGAAAACAGATCTTTTTTTCCCCTTCCAGTGACTTGTGTAGATGTTTATTGAAAACTACTGTGAATATACTGGCAGGGAATGGGAATGTGTGAGGAACTGAATTCCCCATGCTAACTGTACTCAGCTTTTTCTGTGAGTGTGTGAATGAGTGAGTTTTTTAAAATTTATTTTTCTCCTCTTACTTTCTTTTTTACCTTGAAATTGCAATTGATTTTAACTGTAGAGTTTTTCTCTAAAGTTATAGAGTGCATGTAACTCTTACGGCTTGCCAGCTCAGGCTGTGCTGGCTCCTTTGTATGTACTAATGATAGACGGACAATCTCTGCAGGTTAGTGGGAAGCCCTACAACAGCAAAACACATCAGCATGCCATTAAGGATCTCAGAAAGTGTCTCTGTGCCTGAAACTTGTCACCCCTTCTCCCACATCTCTATTGCTTGGTCCAGTACATTACAAAAATCTTTTCCCCAAACTCTTTCTTCCATAATTCAAAATGTATTCTTTTCCCTGCAAATTTTCTTTGTTTCAGTAGTTGTAGTTTAAATATGTAAAGAGACTCAGTTGACTAAGAACCAGGTTCACGGACTGTTGGGATTCTGGAGAAGTCTCCTCCAGTTAGGGGCAAATTTTGAGCAAGGGCCAGTGTCTCAGTGAGAGTTGATCCATCTTTGTTACTCTAGAAGATTTCTCATCGTGTTAGCTGCTCATTAGGCCTATCAGTGGTTGAGGTGGGCTGCTTGTGGTAGGCTCTAGCATTTAGGTGTAGTTCACAATAATAGTATTAAACGAAAGGACAAAGGTGATGTTCCTCATCTTATGTGGCTTTCTGCTGCAGGTGAGAGTCTGCCTTTTGTCCTCAGACCTTTGGAAGTGTGCTGAGTACATTCCTCCTTCATCTCTTGGTGAATTAAGAGGAGTTTTTATGCTTTCATTTGGTTTCTCTTCATCCAGACTGATTATTTTCCTTCATAGATTTTTTTTTTTTTTTTTTTTTTTTTTTTTTTTTTTTGTGGAATGGCCTATTGCCCACAGACGGGACTGCTCCTGCCAGTCTCTACTGTATTGCTAACCCACATTGCTTGAAGTTAGCTGTGCCCCCATGAGCTTAGCATGGTGCAGGCAGCATTGTCTGAGGGTCTTGAATCCTTAGAGTATGTGACTTTGAGGCACTTGTCGTCTGTGGGCCAGTGTCAGTTGTAGGGCTGTGCCTCTGCCAAATTCCTGACAACGAGAGATGTGTACATGTATGGGGCTGTGCAGTTGCCTCCACAATGCCAGCAGCAATTGGCCATGGCAAGGGTGACTCTCCTGGGCCTAAAGCTGGGCTCACCTGTCAGAGGGAATGGGCAAGGAGCCTGGCTCTCAGGAAAGTAAGAGTTGTGTATTTTTACACAAGGCAAAAAGCATACACGAATTTGGGTTCTTGAAATGAAATAATTAACTCTCTGGTAAATCAGATAATAACAAAATAATTCCTGGCACTCTATATGAGAAGAATTAAAACTGGCTTTGAATAGTCCCTTGATGTCCCTTGTTCAGTCTTGTACTATTGAAATAGAAACTGAACCTGTAGCTCTTCTCTAAAAGTGTCCTGGCAGATGTTTTGGGCAGCTTTCATTTTAATTCACATCTAAGGTTCACTGGAAGCTAAGGTGGATGCTTAACCCATGTCTTCATGGGTATCTATAAGGGATTTGGACATCGATCTCAAATCAAAAAAAGGGAAGTGTAGCTAAAACCCTCATGATTCTACAGATCAGGAAGGCTGATGAGGCTGTTTGGATTCTTGTATTCAGCTACACTCCTTGTCAATAGGCAGCAAACTTGCCAGTTGTTGAAGGTACAGTTTCCTGAGGGAAATACAGGGGTTGTGTGAACTCTGCTGCATGGGAAACTTCAGGCAAACTTAAATCCTTTAAATGTCATAAAGTAGAAATTACTCCTATGTTAAAATGCTGTGCAATAATTGATGACCAGAAATTTTCAAAACTGAAGTTCTACATCTTATCAAAATTGGCTGTTCTTTGTCAGCTTATTTACAATACCTTGAAAACTGCTCCATAAAATCATGTTTGGTTCTAAAAAGGCCCTTCCAGGTGCTGCCATGACGTCTGTTTTGGCACTAGGATGTTGTACTATGTGCTTTTAGTTTTCCTACAGTATAGGTATTTTGAGTGCTTTTTGCCAAAAATAATTTCTAGTTACATCCAAGTTACATGTTTTATGTAATTGAAAAAAATTCTTAAATGCTAAAGCTGATGTGTATAGGTTTGGACTAATTGTGACATATGTATGGTGTCATCTGGCTTCCTTGTATCAGTGACTGTGTTCATATACCAATTTTGTTTTTCTATTTTTTGTTTTTAGCCTTCTAAAAATGTAGGTCTTGCCCAGACTTTTGAGGCTCTGGATGCTTTCTAAACATTGGGTGGGACAGACTAGAAGACCAAAATGAACCAGAAAAAAAGTAATAAAATTCAAAGTACCTAGAGTTACTAAAACTGGTGTTTATATGAAATTGGATTTATAGCATAGTTTATGGGTTTTTTGTAGCAGAGCAAAAACACACAGTGAAACTGCAACAGAAGATTTTTATATTACTATGTGCATGCAAGGATATCACTGCATTTTTAGCAGTAAACAAATGTAAGGCTCTGTCTGGACAGCTCACAAACATGTGGCTTTAGCCTCCTCCTTCCTCGCAGAGATGCAGAAATATTATTCTCCTTTGAACCTGAGACTTGGGAAGGGAAGCAACCTGTCCAAACCCATGAAATATGTCCCTGCTGGAGCAAGGCAAGGCACTGAACCTCACTGCGTCTGTGTCCAGAGTTGTAACTGGGAGCTTCTGGTGTGAAACATTTGTTGTTTTAAATACAGTGTTGCTAGGAGGAGAGGGATGTAATGTCAGTGGAGTCCAAAGGGTGAGTGTGATTCCCGACGCTCCTATTAAGGCGGTTTAAGTTTTATGGAATTGCCCTTGAAGCTGTTAAATGGAATGAAACGTGCCTTGTAGGTGTTGGTGGTTACGCAGCAGAAACCTGAGACTGGAGCGGCGGCGGTGGCGGAGCGGCGGCTGGGGGGAGAGCAGGACTGGGGTGGGACGGACAGGACCCAGATTTCATTAAACTGGTTAGATTACATACTTTGGTGATGTTCCTAGTGTTTCAGCAGTGGTTGTTCATGGAAGTTTTTGATAAGGGAAAAGTGCTTGAGAACTTTCTCAGTAGTAATGAACAAAACTGTGACTTGGTCATGTGTGAAACGTTGGTGTCAGATTTTGCAATATGTTTTAACTTAAAACACAGATCTGCAATAAACCTGGGACTGACAACTCAATAAAGAAAAATCAGAGTTGTTTAAAAATGACATCGTTAACCTCAGTGACTGATGGTTTAATATGACTCCATGATGGTAAGGGCAATTGATGCAACTGGCAATGCTACCCTGTTCTAATTTAGTTGCAGGTATAAGTGTTAAACTTTATTTACTTAAAACATAACAATTACCCTTCCATAAAATTCCTTTAGGTTTTCTATTGGTGTTATTACAATCATGAGCTACATGTGATATTTTTTCTTAGTGTGAAGTTCCCACTATCTTCTTCAGTACTTCTCTTTCCTACTACCATACACGTCTGCTGCTCCATAGTTGTGCTGATATGGCTCTTTCTGAGGCCATACTACGTAAAAGACAGCTAACACCACCTGACTACAAAAAAAAAAACAAAAACCAAACAAACAAGAAAACCACCAAAAACAAAATAGCTCCAGGGTATAGTTGGTTCAACTCTTAAGTGTGTAACCTGTTGCTGCATTCCTCTTTTCCCTACCTGTGGAGAACTATGGGTTAAAAGAAATAGAAATATTTCTGTTGTCCTTTACTGGCTTTTACAAATAATCTCAAGTCTTGCCAAAAATGGTGGTTGTAATGCATGATTTTAGATACATATGTTTTGAGCTAAGATTATCTTCCTTTGTATAAATTATTCTAAAAACGTTTTAAGTCAGAGGGTAGCTGTGATGTAACCACGCTGTAAGCTTTCCTACCAGGAGTTTGGGTGGTAGCAGGACATGCAAATTGGTTACAGATCAGGGATGTGGGTGATCTGAGTTCCCACTTGGTTTTGTCCATGGACCTCTTTGTGTCTTATTGGTTATTCACATTTTGTGATGAATTCTCATAGGTACAGGAGGAGTATCTTGGTACAGGCTTGCCCTCAGACTGCTTGATTAGCATGCCTGTCACATGCTAATGGGTTGATTTTTTTATACTAAATTCCCTGGCATTACTGTATTCCACAGAGCTAATAATTATGGAACTGTGAATAATACATAGTATTACTCTCTGCTATAAATAATCTCTAACTATATAAATCTCTGTGTAAAAGAAATTCTCCTGCACTGAAAGACATTTTGTTTCCTCCTCCAGTTTACAATAAGCCCTTCCTTTAGACTGTAATCTGCACCCGAATTGTGGCTCTTAAAAATTAACTGAAGAGCATGTTAATTTGCACTATATTCCTGTTCCGGGATAGGATCGCTTTCATAATAATGCAGTGGAATTTTTTTCTAGGTTAATTCCCTACCATGTGTCAACATAAGCCATTAACCGTATGTGTGATTGCTTAATGGCTGGCCTGCAGTGACTCAAATAGCAGTTCAAAATAGGGCTTTGCATACAAGTATTGTTCTCTAAGATCTTGATGATGGCTTGATTGGCACATGAATAGGGTACATTAGAGCTGGTTACTGTGTCTGAAAGAAAGCTGAAACACCATGTTGGAAGAAAAAAAAAACCCAACAAGTTGATGTGACACTAGAAGGAGAAGACAGGAGAAATAACTTAGAGGTACGGTGGGAGAAAGAGGGAGATGTTACTGCTCTTGCAGGAACAGACCTGCCTGAAGTTTTGCAGGTTTTCTGTTACTGCCAGTGAAAATGTTGTAGGTACTGCATCGATACCTACATGCTATTGTTAAAATGCTAAAAGCTTACCGAAATCTACAGGATTTATATGCTGGCTTTTTATAAAAAATATATTTATACTGAAAAAGGGCTCTGTGTACCACTATTTCTTAAAACTTCTGATAATCAAAATCCTCTTTAATAGCCAGGGTCGGTGGGTAATCTGAAGTTTGGTTGTTTCCATGAAAAATCAGGTTAAGTGCTTCATCCCCAAGTAAGCTGTCACATAGTTTCTAGTTAGAACCACAGAAAAGTGAATGAAAACGTTGAAAAGAAGTTAGAGCATAATTTCTTTCTGCTGCTACCAAGTTGACAGAACCTACATATCTAGTGAACAAGAAATTGTCAGAACAACCTCCTGTCCTGTTTTCCTGCTAAACAAACAGAAGGGACAGGGAAAGAAAGGTAATTAATTGGTTTTGGAAAGGACATGGTGGGTAGTAGCTGGGCACAGAACATGGGAGCAGCATTGGTGAACTGGAGGGGGCTTCAGGCTCTGTTGGTGATTTTGCGCAGCTTACTTCACCTATATCTGCGTACCTGTTTTCCTTGCCATGCTGTTTGTTTCGTGCATTTAGGCAGCAAACTCTTCTAGGTAAGGAGTGTCTCCAGCTGTGTATTTGTACAGCGCCAATCCATTGACGTGTTGAACAGGGCCCTTAGCTTCTCGCTGCAATACAAACAACAGATGATAAGACCTTGTACTCATTAGTGAGATAGCATGGGTACTTAGGAAATGGCAAGTGTATTTGCTGGGTGGGAATGCAACCTGTGTCTTACTTAGCCTGTCACAGCAGATATTGACTAAGGCTTTAAATATTTGGATATTTCCTTGCTAGAGTGTTTTTCTGGAAGAATTGGAAAATGAAGCATGCTGGTAAATGAACAAATGTAATGTGTTCTAGGCTTTCTGTTACTGCAGAATGGCCTGTGAGTATCGAACAGGTTTCTGTGCTTTTAAGTTTTGGAGGTCTCTGTGATCATGTCAGAGACAGTAAAAGCATGCTTAAGATTGCTGGGGAGAGATGGAATAACAAAAAGAAAAATCTATATTAATGCAAAATTTGGTTTAAAATCTTCCCTTTTGTCATTAACAGCTTTGGCCATGTTAAAAGGAACAGTAGATAAGTATCAGGAGGAAAAAAGTGTGTTAGGACATGGCAGTAAGGACTGGAGATAAGGAGTGGGTAATACTGCAGAGTTCTGGCTGTTGGCATTCCCCGTGGACCCTTCGCACTGGAAGATGGGCACTGGTAGTTGTGACTTCATCAGAAATTGAGAGAATGTAAATTTTAAATACAATGCCAGTCTGACACTGGGGTCCTATTACCATAGAAATGTTAGCTAATACTATAGATATTATACTAATGTACTACTACCTTGCAGTAATAGATGTAGATAATATATAAAAGGTAAGAAATTCATTTCTCAGCATGTTATTTAAACTTTATTTTGAACTTAAACGTCATCGCAAACTCAAACACTTTCCAAGTGCAGGTTCCTCTGTAAACATCATCTTTGCCTGGTATTTCTTTTCTTCCTGTTCATGATTTCTCACTGTTGGGGTTGGCATGTCTACATGGAATGCATATCCTTGGATTTTAGCTGCACTCATTGGATTCATAGTGCAGACAGTTAAGTTCAAAGCAGTAGTTGTGAGGTGGTGCTTCTGGAAGAGAATTGTTTGCTTCTTGTCATCAGGAAGATACACTAAAACAAAACTCTACTACCAAATTTGTTTCTTTATAATTGAATTGAAATTTTTTGGCCGATTCTCTAGGCTTTCCATACTGAATTATATTTTCATAATGAATATATTACATATTGAATACAATTAAGGTATGGGACAGTATTAATGCAAACTCATTTATTCTGTCCCTTCAGTGGTTTTATCACAATCCTGAAGGAACTGGCTAAATGGGAAAGAAGATTTAAACCAGGAATGTAATTCAGTTCCTGCTCTCCCCTGAGACTGGCTGCTGAGGGGTGTGATTTGAATGAAAATTACATTGGTTTTCATCATGTGAACATGTTCCTACAAGGAATTGGGCACTGAATGTATTTCTTCAAGAATGTAGCATTGCAGTACAACTTAATACTAGTCTAACCTTGAATTTCTCTGATTTCTTGTCTCCCCCTGCCCACTTGTCTTGGCTCCAGTGTCTCTGCCTCTCCCTGCTGCCACAACACCAGGAAGTTCTCTTGGTTAACACAGATATGACCTGGACAAACTGACCATTGCAATGCAGCTGTATAATCAGTCCATTTTTTGCTTGTTTGTGGGGATTTTTTGTTCTTGTTGTTTTTCTGGTTTTGTTTTTGATAATTGGATAAATGGCATTATCTACGCCATTGGATAAATGGCAAAGAACCATTGGTCTCTTATGCTAAGAATATATGTTGCTTTGTCTTTATCCTCACCAATGTTAATGTAATCAGGTCATTATCTGTGTTATCAATGGTCCAAATGGTAACGGATGGTTTACTGTTGCTGGGTACTTTCTAGCATCATGTTGAGGTGCATTTGCAATATCCTGGCTTATTTAATGTAGTTTCTAAAAATATTAACAGCCTCAGCTTTTCCTAGTACTGCTGAAGCTGGATCATGGTTGCTACCTGGGGAATTTTATGTAAGATTAAGACCTATTACCTAATGGTTTTGTACAGGTAGGTAGGAGGGTTTTATTCAAATATAGATAGCTCTGCCTAAGTAATTTTCTAACTGTTATAATTAAATAACTCAGTGGCAGAGGGCCCAGACATTGGAAAAGACTGAATGGAGCCTACAGTATTACATGCTATTATCTATCAAGAAACAGGTTAAGCTTGCTCAGAGGCAGTATTTTGTAGGATTTTAAAGGTGCCTTGTTGAAACATGATCTTCTTTCCTTCAACCAACACTCCCCTCTTTTTTACTTTCTCACTCCTTCCCCTTCTCCTTTCTTTTCTAAACTTGACAGAGTCAAAAAGCCAAAAAGTAGATAGCTATTAATGAAGTGCAGGGAAGCACAGGGGGGTGTATTTTGATCTTACTTGTTTTAAACAGCCAATCTCAATTTGGTTTTGTTGAGATTTAATTTGCTTTTCTGTAGCTAGGTATTTCATGTTTTATTTGGCTTAAGACCTTTTTTACAAAGTGGTGTGTTTTAGGTCATTAGCATGTATTCGGATGCAGTGCATGAATGTGGTGGGAAGGTGTGTGTGCCCCAGTTCAATGCAGATCCAAGTGCTGAGAGAGGAAAATGTGAGCTAGAACAGAAAAGTGTAACACTGGCGTCTCCTGTGAGTTTTAAGAGACATGCCAGCACACCAGAGTTTCTTTGCCTAAAATGTGCACACATTTGGGGGAGATGCAGTTAGGAATGGTAGGTATTGTTATTAAACAAAAAAGACTGTTGCAGCTAAATGTCACTCAGTTCAGAGGGTTCAGAGGTTCAGAGACTGGCATTGTTTTCCTTTTCAATGCCCATCAGTTACTGTGGGTCATTTGCTTTTATTCTCTGCTTATCTCTTGGGCTAATTTATCTATCATTTTGTTGTCCTTTCTATCCTACAGGAAGTCTGTACTTCCCATTTTGTGGTCCCACTTTGTTGTTGCAGCTTTTCTTCTCATGCAAGAATTATCGTCCCACTCCTCCCTTTCCATCATTTCTAGTCATCTGTTCTTTCTAGCCAGAATTATACTCTAGCAATTGGTAAGAGAAATGTTTAGGATAAATCTAACAAGGGTCAGGCTCTTTTATGGTAGAGGCAGTACTTTAAAATGATAGGGAAGGCTACCTGTGCCTGCAGGAGACACTGTGACATGCTGTGCATTGCATCTAATTCCCTTTTGTGTGATGCCACTGATGAAAGCTGTGATTGAGCTACTATGAGAGTTTCTATTTTTAAAATATGAGAGAATTAGTAAGTTGCCATCCAAGAGATGAGGTATTTCTGCTCATCCTGAGGCCTGGAGATGTTTGACTTTAGTTAGTGGTAAAATCAACAATCCTTGAAAAACAAAATCCAAATAACTAAAACCTCACATCAGGAACTGGAATTCTTGCAGGAGGAGTTAATAAAAAGTTTAAGTGTGTTATGTTTTCTAGTTCAGTTTTCTGAAGTCTCCACTGCTGGTTGATTTAAAAGTGATTAAATATCCGTCATTATGCAAGATGAGATGTGGTGCTGTGTGTTTTTAACTATGTCTGGCAAAGCTGCTTTCCTCTTCCAAGGAAAATGGACACAACAGCTTTAAATGGGGAAAACCCAACTGTTTCATATTCACAAGAACAGAGAAATCTCATTTGTTACCTGTTGTCAACAGAGGGAGGTTTTCATTGTTCTTACTATCGTTGCCAGTTAGTATAAGTATTTTTAATCACTTTAAAGTGTTTCTGTGTTAGGTGAAAGCAGAAAACTTTGCTAAACTCATCTGGAAATGAATATTCAAATAGTTTTCAGAATAACCGGAAAGGATCTACTTGAGCAGGCTGGAGACAGCAAATGAGTGCTGGAGTACTGTGGCTTGACTTTTCACCTTTTGCCTGTAAAAATTGATCTCTGCATTACCTGGGATGGTAAAATAACATTTACAGTTACAAGCTACTAATTATAGTTAGTTTTTTTTCTTTTCTGTATTACCTTCTTGGAAGAAGGACAAAGTTTCTGACAGAGTGTAATAAGCCTTATTTATCATTCAAAACTGCAGCCATGGCACTGTAGAAGGGAGTGCAGTTGTGTTTATTTTCTGGTATTACATCTCTCCTACCTGAAATGGTGAAACTAATTATAACTATAAGGCTGTGATTCATGTTATCCCCTGAGATGCAGCCTCTTGCTAAAGAGGTTTCTTGCTAAAGAACTTTTACCAGCTCATATTTTAGTTCCAATGCCAGCTTCTTGCCCCATCATGCCTTTCAATGTTTCCAGGAATGGGACACCTACCACCTCTGCCTTGGTCAATGTTGGTTTGTGAGCGAAGAGTTAGCCTGGCTGCTTAGTACAGATAAACCTAGTTGATGGCTACTTGCTGAAAGGTGCGGGTCTATCCTGGCTTCTCCTTCTTTTTCCTGATGAATCTACAGTGTAAACCCATGGCATTGCCATAATCTTATATCTCTTAGAGCTGTTGTGTCTGTTTTGCACTTTCTGGCGAAAACGTCCCCAATATAAATGTGGGTCTGAATTTAATTTCAAGTCAGAAGTGTAGTTTGCTGGGCTGACAGACCATACTGGGAACTTTTTGGAAGAACAAGAAACCTATAATAAGCCTTTTAGATACTGAGTCTGAACTTCAGTTTACCAATAAAATTCAGGGCAAACATGGAGGTTTTGGTGTTTTGTTTGTTGGGAGTTCTGTGTGCACATGTGTTTGGTGGCAATTCCAAGATTTGCAGGTGTTGTGCTGTTTTCAGGGGATTTATATCTGGGTGTAATAACCCAATCTATAGTAGGCCTTCTAACTTAGTCCTGCTGAAAAGGGGCTGTAGGCAACTGCTGCCGTGATCCTTCTGTTGTGTGATAGCATCATTCCCATGAACACTACTAGGGTGGGAAAGTACTATTAATATTCTTTTGTTCATTCTTAGAACTTTTTTTATATATTAGCACCCTAAATGAGTTCTGGGCTTATAGACCTGAGGGCTTTTTAGTAGAGAAACAGATGGTATATGACAGCTTCTCAGTGGAGATTTCTTTGACATGTCAAGGGTCATACTAATATTTATCTTTATTAAACAGACAGGCTTCTTGATACTGCATAGACTAATTCCTTTTTTTTTAAGTTTAGGAGTAGTAAAATGACTATTTCTAAAATACAAACAGTAGAAACTTAGCAAGAGCTATTTTTGTTTTGGACTGTGGTTTTGGGGATTATTTGTCATTATTTAGTCATAGTATATTGTGCTCCACCATTTTTGTTGCAATTCTTTTATTTTTGTGTATTACTAAGTGTATCTTCCCAAATTAACTAGGTAAACAATAGAGACTACTTATTAAGTCATCTAATTACAGTGTCATGTGTGTTCTTAATATTGTTTGTAAATTCTTGCTCATGAACTACTTAATATTTTATTACCAGCATATACTGCCTATGAACTCATTCTTTGAGGAGATTTTGTAGAGTGAAATGAAAAGAAAAATCATTTTATGTGTGTGTATATATATATATCAGCTTTTGCATGATATTCTTAATTAAACAAGAATTGTTTTAAGACTTGTATGACAATCATTAAGAAACTTTCAAAGTTGGTGTTTTACTGTTCCCCAAAGTTTGCAAATCAGTAAGAGTTACTATCACGTGTAATGAAGGCAAATACAGAAACTTTGTAAATATTTCAGCTTTTTAGCAAGGCGTCATGATAAGCAGTCCCAAAGATTCATGTGATAAAGACAATTGCAGTTTATATTTGTGTCTGGTTTTCTTATAAATTCAGCTTCACTGAAAATAAATTTCAGTAGGATTTGAGAATATTGATGATAGTTCTCAAGTCCGTATTATTAAGGTGATCTGTTTCATGCTTACATACAAATAATCTACTTTCCAAATTAAAGTTGTAGAGCCTAACACTTGGAGCTACAGGGGGAAAACATTTTTAGCTGATTTCAGATCCCAGAGAAAGCCTTGCTTTGAATTTGGATGTCAGCCATTCTGTGTGTCTGCATGATTTCCATTGACTTTGTTTAGGATTGCATAGGGCACTTCTGAAATTGGGCATTTATAGCTCTGGAAATTTCAAGACCATTGCTTTCAGGTGAATGTGATTTTCTTACCTTAGCTGTCAGAAAGAGCTACGATGTAGTACAACAAATGTGGGTGCACCCAAAATCTTTGCCAAAGTGATGCATAAGCATTCATAAAGTGCTTTTTGATGATATGTACTGTTCACTTATTTTTACTACCACAATTTATTATGGCGCATATGACAGTAAGGTTTTGTATCACCTGGACAGCTTTTTGAGAGTTGTGATTTTCTTGCATGGATTACTGTTTTTTAAGATTAGGATCTCTACTCCCTTCTTACTCTTCTGCTCTATTCATAAATGCTTTACAGCTGATACTAGAAATGGATTTGCAGTCCTCTGGAAAGGAGAGGACAAGCCTGGATGTGTGAAATGTCTGTATTTATGACAATTTGAAAAATGTGTGAGAATAGAAGTTGCAGTCTCCCATGGAGCTGACAAATGACAGTTCACGTACCTGATACATTTATTTACAGTCCTGCACAAGAAAAAAACCTTCCTCCACAGCAGTCACAGCATTGCACTGTGACCAGGCTGCTGCCAAGGCACAAAGCACTGCTTAAAGCATGCAAGCTGTAGAATCCAGGGATAAAGCATCTCGAGTTCAGCTCCTTCTGGAGCTTAGTGAAGAAGTCTTTTGTACTACAGTGGACTTTTCCGGGCTCTTATCACAGCTAGGTTTGTTTTCTGCATGCTGAACGTTATTCTGATCTCACTGCTCTTGAGTTAAGTTAGTATACTATTAGCAGCTGCTGAGGAGTAATTTTCTTAGTTTACACTGGGAAATGAGAAATGAAGTTTTTGGACTACTATTTAATAAACATTTAGTTTAGAGGAACGGTTGCCTCTAGATTTAGTGTAAGAGCACAGTTTTCACATTGGCAATGCCTGAGGGTCTCTGCTGCACAGGTGGTGCAGCAGATCAGTTGCCAGCTACTTGTTAATGTCATGGAGGAGCTTCAGTGGTACTTGTTGGCTATTAGTGAGATAAAAGTAGTTTTGCTTTGCATGTTTGCTTTCTATCTGAATTATGTGGGGAGGTGGCATATAGACTCTAGAGAAGAACATGTGGAAGACAGCAAGCTGGGAAGGCTCTGCTAACAAGTGTTACTGAATTGCTCCTTAACTACATACTAAAAAAACCCAAACCAGTAACCAAGTGGAAAGTAAGAATTTGGATTGTCATGAATTGTTACGCAACAGTTAGATTAGTTATCAAACCAAATTGTTTTCATGCTGCTTTTACTCACACTCAGTAATAACTTACTTTAGGACTGGATTATCTGTGATCGTTGTGTAGGTGTGAACTGAGGTGATGGCACCAAGTTTGCCACGTACTTCTGCTTTGTAAAGAAAAAAGCTGAGCAGGTCCACATACCTATCATGTAAGCACTTGCTGCCAGCTTCTCTGTGCTCATGGACTGAGAATGAAATCTACTTAAAACTATTACCTCGAGGACTTTCATAGGTTTTGTAGAAGGAAAACAAAACAAAACAAAAAAAAGACTGTGGTAGAGCTAGGACATGTTTCTGCTATTCTCGCCAGTTGTTCCAGAAGCCTTATTTGCCAGAAGCTATTTATTAAGTCCTAAAGACACTGTGGGATGAAAATTTACGTGGTGGGTGGTCACAGTATTTTTTTTTTTCTTATGCTGTGGTTTTAGAGTCTTAATCACCTCACCTGAGTTAAAACTTTATGTAAGTTGGTAAAAATAAGTACTGGGGATAACAGTACTGTAGAGTCTCTTCCATGCACGCCTTCTCTGTAGTTTCACAGTAATTATTTTTCTTTAAAGGTGTTGGAAAACTTTATTTTGTCAACTTTCCATTTTATAGGTCTCTGCTGCAACTGGATTCTCAAATTACAGTGATTTGAAAGTTTGGCATGCAAATTTCTAGGAAGAGATATTACTGTGTGATACTAGAATAGTTTTTTTTCTGTTACCATACTATATGATTAACCTTTCTTTTTCTTACCCTTTTCATAGAGTGTAAAAATCCTTTCCTTGTATTGATAAATCTCTATTTGTTCTTTTCCAGAGATATCAGCATGAATAACATCACAAGACTACCAGAAGATGCCTTCAAGAACTTTCCCTACTTGGAAGAGCTGTAAGTATTTTACACATGTTAAAGTTTTGCTACATCATATAGCTGTATAACGTGGAAGGTGGGTGGAGAAACAGTGTTAAGTTGAGCTGCGAACAGAAAAAGCAATTATACTTTAAAAATATAATCTTGTACATGTTTGGAAACAAGGACAGTAAATGCTACTTACAAGGGACTTTTTGCAGTAATTATTTTAATCATGGCTAGAGTGATGACACATACTAATTACAGTGTTATCCAAAGATAACACAAGAGTTGTGTAATTACCATTGTTTCTGAAGGAGCTACAGTACAGCTGTTGCATAAGTTCCGTAAAATAGATGTTGCTTCATTTAGTGAGCAGCTGACTTCCATTGTCCTTGTAGGCTGCAGCAGCAATGCTCACAAGCCTATCCTGACCTATATCAGAAATTCCGTGGCACACAGCTTCTTTTTCTTAATTTCTCTGGTAGAAATCTTTTTTCCTACTTCCGACCTCCCTTTTATCCTACTCTCATTTTAGCTTTCTTTTTTTATGTTTTACTTAATTGATACTTGGATTTCTGAGTCCTCGAGCTCATGTGCTCAGTATTTTGCTGAAGTCTTAACTAAGATGCTTTTGCAAAGCTGAAGCATGCTTTCATAGCATAGTCCTTAATTAGGTTGGGTTTCAGAGTCAGTAAACAGGGAGGCAGGTTTGACATTCACTTACTACTTTATTAAGTACTGTTATGTGACAAGTGCTTTCTGTGTGCCTTATAGTTTCCTTATCTGTGAAGAGAGGGTAAGGGTAAAGGTTCAACCTTTGCAAGAGAGCTTTGAGAACTTCCAGTACTAAGCAGTAGATAAGACAAAACCCCTGCAATTTGCTTTGCTTCTCTTATATTTTCAGTGACAAAGTAGGATTTCTTATATTAAAGAGCATTTAAAGTACAAATTAAAGCTGTCTCTATTTGTGACTTTGGCAAGACTCGGACTATGAATGCTGCGGTGAGAGGTTTTTCAATAAATCATCTTAGGGGAAGAACAGCTCGTTTCTCTGAAGAGACCACCCTTATGAGGTGTTCTTCTGACTTTGACAATGAGGAAACAAGCAAAGAATGGATACCATTTGTAGAGGGCAAAAGGATAAATGAACCCTATGGCAAAAATGCAGATAAAGCCCTGTATCCTTTGACTCTGGTTATCTACTATAATGAGTACAGCCACCTCACCTCACTGGAACAAAGATACTGAGAAATTGATGAGAGATGGATTTCTTGCTTCTGAAGAAAGACTTGGGTTCCTGAAAGCTTCTTCTTTGCATCTCAGCCTCAGTGGTTGCTTTAATAAGGTGTTCCACCTCTCCTTAGAATTTTGATCTCTTTTATATCCTGGTAATGTAGCAGCTACCATTACTAATGCACTTAAATAACTCAATTTTACCTCGTTCTTAAGTAGTTTTCACTCAGGTCAGTACAATTGTGAAGTGCAGTTGAGTTTTTTTATGTCAGATAAATTGTGTGTGATATCTTATTTAATGTTTAACAGGTTCTGGTTTATTCCCTCTGATTATAGGTATTGCTTAAATCTGCAATATAGTCAAGAATGCTGTGTGAAGAAAAATAGGTTTTCAGATGGTGCATTTGTGTAATTGACAGAATTTAAGAAAGGCTCTAAGGCATCAGTAGTCAATTGGAAAAAAAGAGGCTTAGGAAGGCTTGTTGGCTTCAGAATATATACTAGCCAACATTCCATATGTGCTTTATCATATGTGCTTCTGTATGTCTGTCTGTTTTGTTAGACTTGATTTGTAACCCCTTTTTTTATTTTAATTCTTCATAGGCATGTTTCACACCAGAAGTTGAAAAACTCAAACAATTCTGTTTTTCCAATGTAGATGACTGTGGGAGACTTCATTTTTTTCCCTCAATAAGTAATTAAGCAATAAAACCTAACTGGTGGGTGTGCATATTGTGTAACTTCGTAAACCTTGGGGTGTGTCAGGAGGTAAAGAGGAAAGGCAGAGCCTTCAGCCATCATCTGTTGTGCCTATTGCCTAAGAGCCATTTGTTACATGTACCTCATTGTCCCCCTAAATTCCAGGTTTTCAGTTTGAAAAAAAAATGGGCTAGCATTAAGCTCAGAATTATGTGTGAATACCAAGAAACTTTAAATCATTCTTAGCAGGCTTACCTGATGTGTTAAAGCAGCTTCTGGGAAAAAAAAACCAAACCACAACTCAACTCCAGATTCCCTTGTTTCAGTTCAAGTTGTTCTTAAATGGGAATATGATAAAGCAGTTTCAAACAAAAGCAGCTTTCCTCCTTAGTAGAAATGACCAGCACCAGATGTGACACATTTCTGCTTCGTTCTCCCTGTTCCTTTCTCCCTATGGGATGGGGTACCAAAATATTTCATTCTTTATTTTTGCTGGTTATGAACAGGTACAACTGAACTCTCATACTTCCTACTGTACAACCACGATTTTTCCTTTCTATGGTTGTCAAAGTTTCTTCCTGGCTTTTATTTATAGTTGAACAGATCCAAATTCTGACTGCCAGGCACTAGCAAAGTAGCTTTTTCAGAATGCAAACCTGGGAGTTAGTCTCCATGCCAAAGAAAAATAATTTAAAGACTTTAAGTAGTGTTGGAATCTGTGCTAGAAGTGACTTTTCATTGGGAAGTTCTCCCAAGAATTACGTGTCTAAAGCAAATGAAAATCCTACAAACTAATGGGAATGCAGTAAGTGCCCACACCAGCGTGGACTCTAGTAGGTCTCCATCAAGGAGACAGCCCCAGACACCTTTGTCTTCATACCACGCCTTAGCCCTGCCTTTGTCAAATGCTGTGTTCGATTAGCCCTTGGCAGAGTTTGCTATTTAATGTTGCAAAATAATGTCATAGAATTTAACTGAATGGAAATAGGAGGCAATTAGAATGTGTTATTCAGGCAACTGAGTTGCATGTACGGAGAGGCTGAGATTAAAAAGTGCAGTAGGAGCCACTTAAAATGGAGGTTGTCATTTCTTCAATGAAATGAATTATTTGGTAGTCTGGAGGGACTTCAGAGGATCATTTTCTGAATCTGAAAATGAACACTAGTGAAAGAAGCCGAGTACCAGACTTGGAACAGCTGCCTGCTGGATTCAAAAGTGCCTTCTGCATCACCAAAGAGGAAGCAAATCGGGTGCTTCAAATATACATCCCAGGCTGTTTTTAGATGTTCTGGGTTATCCAAAACGCCCACACCAGACTGACAGAGATGACACAGATGGGAAACCAGTGGGTGCTGTGAGTGGCAGTTGGTGCCAGCTGGAAGAGAACATCTGAAATGGCACTAAATGGCCATGACTCCCCAGCAAAGTACCAAATTTGCAGGAATAATCTGTGATTTTGTAACTTTGAGATAGTGTCCTATTGGAGTATTACTCAGAGGTAAAGGGATTTCGACTTGTCTATGGGCAGAATCCACCCACTGGGTTGAGTGCTCCGTGTACCCTCATTCACAGCCTTGTGTGCATGTCATTACATAGCACACTTACCATATGTCTGCAGGATTCTAGCACTATTTGTAAATGTTATAAAAATTCTCCATGTCTGTGTAACTGATACCCATCTGGAAGTAATTTGCAAACTATTGAAATGGCAATGGTCAGAGTCAGGGAGAAGCAGACCACCAAGGGTTTTGCCTTAGCAGTTAATGATGTGTATTCTTCAGAAAATACTAACGTAAATATGCTGCGGCCCTGAACATGATATGGAAGCTAAAAGTTCTTGAAGAACCTGGCCATGGTTTTCTAACCCCACCTTGAACTATTTATAAAAAGCTAGAAGATGAAAATATAACTAGACAATGCAGTGTTTTTAGAAAGTAGAAACCATTTTCAAGTGTGAATTTTTAACTAGAATATCCAGGTTGGGTTATGTTTTGATGGCCTTTTAAAAGGTGGCAGTCCCTTCCAACAGTTAAGGTTATCTAAAGTAGTTTGAAGAATTTTACACTCTATTTGTGAATGATCGGCTACATTAATTAAAAAGGCAGCCTCTTATTGAGGAAGGCAAAATCAAAATTATTTTTATTCTTGGCCAGTTTTGCAGTCTGTCTTCAGAAACCTGAACCACTCCAATAAAGGAGAAGTTTCTTTGACTTAATGACCTTTTAAGCTTGTTTTGATTTCCACTCTTAACCCTTTCAAATGTTGTCAGCTTATTTGCCCTGCACTCGTGGGCAAGATTTAGATGATAAGCTTTTACCTTTTAGCTGGTCCATGTGAGAAGCAGAGGACTGCAATCTGTTCCATGTCTGTTTGTAGGTTACTTGTGACAGAAGGATGTGATTGTCCAAAGGGGAGAACAGGTAATTTCCCAACCAGTCAGCCTCGGGACATGGCCCTGACCTTTTCCAACAAGGGTTAGGGAGGGTGCTCCCTACTCTTCAACTGGTGGGTATAAAAACCATATCACACCCAGTAATACTGCAAGGAAAGTAATCCTTCCTGAAAGCACCAACAGACACAAGTGCTCGATTAATTTCCAGATGTGTACTGATACCAAGATCTGTTGTCAAGATCTGTTGTGTTTTTATTTTTTGCTCATACAATATATGAAATAGTCTCTCTCCTGTGATGCTACCTTCAGATATTGTTTTTTTATCAAGCAAGAGCAAAACTTTCTTACAGATTTTATTTAATGGCTGATTGAAAATGGTTGCGGAAATACAGTAATAAAAGGAAGACTTAGATCAATAAAAGTTTTTTCTGAAACACAATGCTAATCTGCTTTTTGAGAGATGAATAAACAGTGAACAAGAGACCACACACATGCAACTAATTTTTGCAAGGAAAGAAATAGTGCAACTGAGTATTTGCTCGACTATTTAATTATATCCATGTTGATTACAAGTCTTAAGAGGTCTTGCTTAAATGTCTCCTCATTTTCTCTCCCCAGCCAGAGTCTCTGATCGTGGCTTTTAATTGACAAAGTATATTTTAGGAACATAAGGAATGATTAAAATGCATACTAGCAGTGAAAATGAGGTGGATTTTTGCCATAAGGTTGTAATCAGGAAGTATCTGCAAGGGAAATGTCTAGAGTTATTTTCCCTCTTGACTTCAGCTGAAGATGACCACCTGGCTGATATGCTACAGCTGCTTGTTTTTGTAGTATCTGTTTCAGTGTGTAATTTAGATTATACCCTTCCTTCTAATTTCTCCATCAGCACCAAGTTGTATTATCCTTGGGCAGGGAGGGGAAGTGTCTTTTTTATTGCCTGAGTTTTATGAATAAGACATGTCTTGGAGTTATGCCAAGGCTGGGCTGTTAGTTTAGGATGCTGTATCTTTCCTTACCTGGCAGTGGAACACTTGATGGAAAGACTTGTCCTTCAGTGCTAGGCCTTTTAAAAGCAGTATTTTCAAGGTAGTGTGCTAATGTTGATGAGATGGTGCAATTCTTTTCTCTTTTATATATGCGAGAAGTCCAAAGGTTTATAGTTAGAAGCTGGAGATGAAGGACTTTTTTTGAGTAGAGAAGGTAAGGATGAATCTTCATGTTGTCCTGATGCCTTGTGTTAGCTCACATGCGATAACTAAAACTGTGGTTAAACATCCTCTTGTAAAACAGGCTGGCATGCTTGCAGACTTTACTGTCCCATCTCTGTCCATTCAGCCCCACCAGCAGAGTTGGAGGAACGGCCGGAGATCTTTCTTCCGCTGCTTTTTTACAAAGGCAGCCAGTGTAGATACCGACTGTTGATCTTTCAGAAATAGCCATATGACGTTGAGTTGGAAGCCAATGAGTGCCCTTCATCCATCTACCAGCTCTGAATATTTGAACAGCTGGAGGAGGTGATTTCCTCTGTTGCTCCAGCCAGAATTCCAAGGGTAAAGTTTTAATGAAAAAAACGCAAGGTGTAGGTTTCTCATGTGGTAGCAAGTTAAAAGCGTAACAACTTGACCAGCCAGTTCACATTAGAAATGCTTGCTGCCTTGTGTGCACCAGAGCTTTAGAAAGCGTCAGCGTGTTGTAACTTGCACCTTTAAATTCTAGTCAAGACAAACCTTTAGGCGAAGACTCCCAAGTAGAATTAACCACAGTCAGCTAAGATATTTTTAAACATCACTTACTTGGTCTGCATTAAATGCTAAATGATGTTTAAAAACATGTTGGCCAACCTGTGTTTAATTAGTGTTTTCTTATCTCTGTGAGTCTTAAATCAATTTGATTCTGGATGAGTCTCAATCATGCTGATAAAAGAATAATATTTCTGTAGCTTAGAAGGTTCTTGCTCTGCTTGACAGCTGCATGTTTTTTCCTGTTTGTGGGGATAGATGCTAGTAGGTTGTGTAAATTCCATTATTTTTTAGAAGATGAGGAAGTTTCTTTCTTTCCAGTTTCTGTTTCTACGTGTTAATTTCCAAAGTTGGCATGGTTGCGTATAAGGATCCCAAAACTGGTTATTCTGCTGCAAATACTTTTAGAGGACAACAAAACTTTTTCCTTACCTTATTTTTTTTGAGTTTTAGTATTCTGTTCACATGCACACACACAGAAGCTGGCTTAGCTAAATGGCCTGAAGGCTGAACTTCGCGGTGTTACACTTCAAGACCAGTCTTACAAGCCTTATTTATTGTGCTGCCTCTGTTGCCTGGCTGGGGCTGTCTGAAGGTATAAACCAGATAAGCTTCTGGAGGCTGAGCAGTAGCTTGAGAAGCTCTCAAGCTGTGTCTTTCCAAGTACAGTTCTCCAAATGGTGCTTTTACCATGCAGTCCTCCTCCTCCTCCTTTTGGTTTCAGATTTAGAAATTGGAGTATGGAACAAAAGATGTATGTGAGTGATCAGGTAGCCGATTCGAGGCTTGAGTCTCAAGAGTAATCACATGAGCTTACAAAAACCTTAGACAAAAAGGGTGAAAAAATTATTCCTGTATGTTGAAGCTAAATGCCTTATCCTCTGAGAAAGTAATTGAGTATGTTCTGTCATCATAGTTTCATAGTATAATGCTGTATGTTACCATAAGACATGATGATGTCATTCTTTTACTTCCTTTCCTCCCCTCTGCTTGGATGTTTGTACTTTGTATTTTCTTGTTAGTACAGGGATATTCTTGCCTTATTGGCCTTGGCAGATGTCCTGGCGCAGAAATAGTAACTAGACACCGGTAAAGTTCTTTTTCCTGTCCTTCTTATATAAAAGTAAAATTCTAGATGATTCTGTTAAAATATTTGCTTTTATTTCAGCTGGAAGAAAGTTAACAGTCAACCTAAACTGAATTGAAGAATCATACTGAAAATTACCTCCATTTCTCTAAGGTCATTAATTGTGACGGTGTCTGCAGAACCTGGGTCTTGCATTTACCCAGTATGTATCTGAAGTGGTTAGAAAACCAGTAACAGAAGTTTAATTAAGTTTAATATGAAGTTAAACAGAAGTGTAAACAGAAGTTTAATAGAAGTTTAATATGTAGACTTAATCCACTTCCCCATTTTGCAGTATCACTTGCTAGATGCATGGTCATTCAAAAACTCCATGCCTGGATAGCCAGTAAATGCCAGGACAAGACACAAGGCTGTATGAACAGACCAAAGCAACTTTTAGGATTTACTATATCAGCAGCAGATTTTTCACTCTCTCTTGTCTGACCATTAACATATTTCATGATCTTGGAAACCTTCTGAGTATCCAAATAGCGCTATCTGCTAAAGGCACAAATCTGTAGTTAATTGAGTTGTTTCATCCCAGTTGATCAAAACCAAACTCGTTGGCTTTCATCTGTGTCTCTGCTGTACATACTAGGTAAGTAAAATGCATTATTATCTGAGTGTTGAGATAGCTATCAAGGGAAAGATCTATCTGGCCTATGGTAAAGCAAAGCGAAGTCACCACAACATAGTACAAGATGTGCAAAGGCAAGTAGGGAGAAGAGAATGTATTTTATAAAATATATTCTGCATTTTGCTTTGGAGGCGAGAGGAATCAAAATTGCTTTCTGCAACAACTCAGCATTTTTGCTGTAGACTAGGTTTTAACCAGATTTCAAGACACCATGGTATTGTTGCTTATGTTTATGACGTATATGTCCATGTTAGAAAATATATCCAAACCTCTGAGGTTTTTTGCTGCAGAATACTACTTGAGATTACAAAGACTGCTTGTTTCAACAACTCATAGTGTATAATAATTGTTTTATGTTATATTATTTCTTTCAGTGTATTGCAGCCTTCTACTTAAAGGAGGTCTTGCCCTAATACAGACTGCTTGCAAATGAAAGGATAGAGCATATTTTGCATGGTCGTGAATGCTTGCTTTCCTGAAAATCCATAGTCATTTATTTTCCTGTTAAAAAAAAATTCTTTGATAGTCCATCAAAAGCATTATCATAGAGCGTATTTTGTCTTGTGGTAGATGCTGGTGACTTATGAATAGAACTTATGAATGAACTTTAGACTTTTTAATCAGTCAGTTTAGTTTATTTAGATATTTTAGCTTTTTAGACCAGAAATGCATTTTGAAAACAGGCAATTATCTGAAAGTTCAGTATAACTTTGAGAAAGCTGTAAATACTGGAAAGGGAAAGATAATGACAAGAAGTGGAGTTAGTGCAGTTTCAGTGCTGGTTGTAGTTAGTCCTCTTTCTTCAGTCATGATGTGTCATGGTGTATGTACTCACAATTTTATAAATAATGGTTGAGGTTATATGTATAATAGTAAAACAACTGCGAGAAAAGGAGGAGACAAATGCATTTACCATTAGCAGCAGTGGAATAAAGTATCCATTTAGTTTTGTTAAATTGATGTGGAGGAATTTTGGAGTAACCGGTAGGCAATAGATTGGCTTCCCAGCAGTTCAGCAGGCTGCAGCTGAAAGAAGTCTCAAAGGGGCTGTTTGCTACTCACAGATAAGCAAAGCCAAATTTAGTCTGGAGACACAGCTTCCATTTATCAGCTCCTCCCTTTCTGCAGCTGCCCATCTTTGGTAGGAGCTGTCTGCAGAGGCATGTGCCCTCACCGGGCAGGGCATCCACCCCAGCATGAGGGATGCAGTGAAACCTCGTATTTTCCTGCAAATGGCTGTGCCTCTCCTATAGAGTTCCAAACTTTGATTAATAAATTGTAGCACATAATACGCATCATCTTTTAAGAAAAACAGAATTCTATTCTGAAATGACTGCTATTTTGGCACAGATGGAAACTGAAGCTCTTTTTTAGGTTTCAGGAAACACTTGCTGGGCATCATGGATTAAGTTATCTATGAGACATTTTCAAAGATTACTTCTGTTGTGGGAGAACTTAAAGTAAAATTCAAATTTGTATTTGGAAAGCACAGAGAACCCAGAAAAACCAGAACTTAGGGACAGGCATGTAAAGATAGTAGAATACATCAATGTAAGACAGCAGAAAAAGTAGAGTTTGCAAAAATACAGGTGGAGAAGCAATGGAATGTTTTCCAGTGGGATGAAAATAGGTATGTAAAAGCTGGCTAGCTAAAAGAAGCTGTTGGCTGGGCAGAGGGACAGTGATGGATATAGAAGGTTCAGGCTTGACTAAACCTTGAAATAGGAGTCTTGGGTCTTAAGACAAAGCAGCTAATGTAGAAGTAAAAATAATAAATCAGATGTTTTATTATGGCATGTCAGGATTGCAGTCTGTGTCACTATTTGAATTTAATCTGTGGAGAACGCAGCCATTATATTTTTATCAGAGACAAGTGTGATGGTTTTGGCCAAATTTAGGAAAAATGTCCAGAAGGAACGTCTCCTCAAAGAAAGGCAGGCTATAGCCNTCAGCAGGCTGCAGCTGAAAGAAGTCTCAAAGGGGCTGTTTGCTACTCACAGATAAGCAAAGCCAAATTTAGTCTGGAGACACAGCTTCCATTTATCAGCTCCTCCCTTTCTGCAGCTGCCCATCTTTGGTAGGAGCTGTCTGCAGAGGCATGTGCCCTCACCGGGCAGGGCATCCACCCCAGCATGAGGGATGCAGTGAAACCTCGTATTTTCCTGCAAATGGCTGTGCCTCTCCTATAGAGTTCCAAACTTTGATTAATAAATTGTAGCACATAATACGCATCATCTTTTAAGAAAAACAGAATTCTATTCTGAAATGACTGCTATTTTGGCACAGATGGAAACTGAAGCTCTTTTTTAGGTTTCAGGAAACACTTGCTGGGCATCATGGATTAAGTTATCTATGAGACATTTTCAAAGATTACTTCTGTTGTGGGAGAACTTAAAGTAAAATTCAAATTTGTGTTTGGAAAGCACAGAGAACCCAGAAAAACCAGAACTTAGGGACAGGCATGTAAAGATAGTAGAATACATCAATGTAAGACAGCAGAAAAAGTAGAGTTTGCAAAAATACAGGTGGAGAAGCAATGGAATGTTTTCCAGTGGGATGAAAATAGGTATGTAAAAGCTGGCTAGCTAAAAGAAGCTGTTGGCTGGGCAGAGGGACAGTGATGGATATAGAAGGTTCAGGCTTGACTAAACCTTGAAATAGGAGTCTTGGGTCTTAAGACAAAGCAGCTAATGTAGAAGTAAAAATAATAAATCAGATGTTTTATTATGGCATGTCAGGATTGCAGTCTGTGTCACTATTTGAATTTAATCTGTGGAGAACGCAGCCATTATATTTTTATCAGAGACAAGTGTGATGGTTTTGGCCAAATTTAGGAAAAATGTCCAGAAGGAACGTCTCCTCAAAGAAAGGCAGGCTATAGCCACCCCTCCCCCACTAGGTTTTGGGGAAAAAAAAATTCCTCGGAGGAATGTGAAAGAGAGAGTGAAAACTATTTATTTAACAAACAGACAGGTAAGGAGTACTAATGCTAAATAATAAAACCTCACGCTGTCAGGGGAAAACCTGAAAGATTTACAAGTCCATTTGTGGGTGTCCTCTCTCTCTGTCTCCGAGCTGACTCAGCATGGGGGGAGGGTCCCCCGCCTCCCTGGGTCGGTGGAAAGTCCCCCGGTAGAGTTTCTGAGGTTCTGATGTTATGAACAAGTCCAGGAGAGACGAAAAAAGATAAAAACTCCAAAATTCCAGGAAAACTAAGTCCGGAGAAGAACAAGCCAAAGGAAAAAAAAATGAGAGAGGAAAAAAGGTAGCAAGCCTGCTTCCCCTGCTCCTCTCCTCCCCACCCCAGAATGCAGAGAGCGAGACCTTGGAAACTCAGATTCCTTTGTAAAGTTCAGTTTTCTTCTTAAAGGCACAGAAGACACAGGAGTCATGTCTAGGCATAGAGCAGTGATACGGGATACTGATACAAACAACATAAGTCATCTCATGACAACAAGATAGACAAAAGGTTAGAAGCATCCCAGAATACCACCAGGAGGAAAAGAGAAACCAACCCAAAATCCACAGCAAAAACATTTTCTGTATGAGCACAAGACCTTCAGATGGACAGAAGGAGATGAAACTTTGCTCAAGTATCCTAAGGTTCACTACCATCTGGGATGCAAGAGAAAGAGAGAGGTTTCCAAGAAGTTTTATTGCGTCCTGTCATAATAAGAGTGATGTTACAGGCATCACATTTTAATTGTTACAGGCAAAAATGTATCCTTGGGACACCCTCCCTGATTTTTGGAGTGACACCAGTGATTAACTTGGCTTGGTTAACATAGAGCTGAGTTGCCAGACGCATAATTGCAAAAGTTTTAATTTCCCAAAAGAGAGAAAACAGACAGTATTAGCTGCAGTTTCAGTGCAAGAAACTGGGCTTGCTGTATACTCTGGGAATGAGACACCATGAAAGGCCAGTCTTCAGCCACATTGTATCCTGGTGTCTGTAGTAACAGTAAGGTGTCCTCCACATCTGGAGAGTATTTACTGTGTCATTTAAAATAATGATTAAAGGATATTGCTCACCTCTGTATGACAGGCCAGCATAAGTATTTTGTTCTCCGTGTGTCCTACTCTGTTATCTTGCTTGCGCTGAAATTGATTCTGTAAATTTGAATTTGTCCAAATTTACCATTAAAACACTCAATTTTTATTTTTAAAGTAAAAATAGAAGACTACAACATTCAGTGCTAAGCAATTACAAGATTGCCCACCTAGAAGAAAGATACCTACTGTAGCCATACATTACAGCTGTGACTCGACTGCAGAAACCTCCATGGTTTAACTCGGATGCACTTATTCCAGATACCTGCAGTCCTTGGCAGAATCTGCAAACAAGGGGAGTCAGGATTGAGTTAGCAGAAAAACTCATGATCAGTGTGATACACATTTTCATCCCACTTCAGATGATGCCTGCTGCTGTGTCTGTGCCTTAAGAAGTAAGAGATAGCAAATAAAGTTTTTTGTGGCCTTATAGCATGGCAGAACACTTTACAATTATCTGTTTAATTAAGTCTTTGTGGGTGAATCTGTTTTGCAGCCCACTGCCTTTTGGAGAAAGAGCTCTAATTAATGGTGATGCACCTTGGCTCAGTGGCAACAGATGGACTTTCTGACCAGGTCTCTGTAACCATTTCCACTCAGAATGAAGGGAAGGATGGGTACTCAGCCCTTGACAGTGTAAATGTAGGGCTGCCTTCAGGTGCCGCTTTTTGGCAATGTGAAGTTGTCCCACCACAGAGCAGAAATTTCCAGGACTGCTCTCAAGCAGAATAGCGAGTCTTGCTGTAAGGAGATGAAAGTTGTGTCCTTTCTAGGCTAGAGTTTTGGCCTTGGTAAAGCTGTGATTTCCCTTAGCCCATTTACCATGTGCATGAGAGAGAGAGAAACAGAAATGCTTTTAAAATATTTAGTGATAAATATTCTTAAGACTTGCTGAAAGAAGAGAACATGGGAAACCTGACTGGACGATTTCAATGACACCCTAATTTATAATGCTGTACGTGTGCTATACTGTATGCTATTAATTTTTCAACTCTCTTTAAAATGAACCTGGTTACATAAAGAGAAACATTTCCATCCTTCCAGCTGCTGAATGCTGCTGCAGAGGGAAGCATGTTAAGAGCACTGTGTGATATACTGAACTTTGCCTGCTTGAGAGCTGCAATTGGAACCTCCTCACGAGCAACTCCCCAAGGCTAGGATGTGAATGATAAATACATAGTTGGCAAACTGGTTAGTAAAGCCTCTGCACACTTCCTGGAACACTGCCAGATGGTGGAGAAATGGAAATGTAATTGATTGCAAGGGTTGGATTTTTCTGTTGGTTGGTTGCAAAAAGGCTGAAGAAGCAGGAGTTGCCTTGATGAAGGCAAAGGCCTACTATTTGAAGTAACACAAATCTTGCTCTGGCTCAGCTGTAATTTGTTTCCAGTGCTCTTTAGGTTGCTGTTAGTGACATTCAGGTTGGGGGTGACTTTTCAACTGTATTTAGTTATAATCCCCAGCCTCTTTGGGAGAGGCAGCAGATGCCTGACAAGCCCCACACAGACCAGATTAATGGGGAACCTTGGCTGAGCTGCAGCCAGAGCTGCCTGACACATTTACCAGGGCTGCCACTCCTTGAATTGTGTAATATGTAATCACAGTAGTGTTTGTATGCAAAATGATTCTGTGCTACAGCCTCAGTTAAATTTTGTTTGATTTAAGGATTTGTATTATGCTGTTTCAAACACATTTTAACAAAAACATGTTTTGCAGATTACTGGCTCTCTGCTATAGAGACTCAGCATGTTTCATCAGTACTTCTTTCTGTTTACTGTGAACTTCTTAGGAAATTGTTAAAAAGAATGATATGATATATTGCAAACCTCCCTCCTCATCCCCCCAGATAAAGTTGATAAAGTTGATTTGGACAGCTACTGACAACAAAATGAATTTTAGGGGAATATTTAGTTGCCATGTAGAAACTTCCATTAATGTTAAAAATTCAAAGTATTTGAAAAATCATGTCACAGCTCTGAAATTCTGAGGTTGCTTGCAGACAGGAGATTTCAAGAATAAGCATACATAGATTCTTTTTATTTATCTTCTAGTTTCATAGCTGTTTGATTATACACAAGCCACGCAGACAAACTTTTCTTAGCAGTTAGCAGATGTGGTTTTTTTTTTTTTTTTTTTTTAAGCATGCTTGTAGTGATGTCAGAGCCCTAGCAACTGGGGGGTGTGTGAAAATACCAGGACTAAAAACCAACGTCTACCTTAACAAGCAAGAGTAACACAGTCTTCTAAGAATAAGTAGTATCTTCTGCTGTCACCTTGTTCGTGAAAGTGTTCTTGTCCTCTTCTCCCTTGGTTTATAAATATAGCCATCTGCATTTGAGAAATGGACTTAATAAAGATAACTAGCATCCTCTCTATCAGGCAGCATTTTATTAAGTCACTAATTCTGTTGCAAGCAGATTTATGTAAGCATTAAATGCTTTGGGTAATCTCTTATGTAGTTAGAGAAGAAGATAAAAATGTAATAACATTTCTATGTTCTGGCAAGCTAACACTTTAGATGTTGCTCTTGTTATTTCCTTTGTTTGCCTCTTTGAAATAGTATTTTCCCTTTACTGTGTCTGGCTTGCTTCACAGTGCCCTGTAACAGCAGAGGTGGGTTTTGATGTTCTGTAACCTTTGTTAAAGCACATGGATTGTTTTTAATTATTAACACTTATTGGATTGCACATAGTATTTCCATGGATGATTGCACAACCTTGTCCAACATTGGTTTTGCTTAGCTTGGATATAAAACCAAGTCTGAAAGCAAATAGTTTGGCTGAAATTTTTTGCATCTTTTTATGGATTACCAGGTGTTTTGCATTATTGTCTTTACCCTTGATAAAATACAGCTATTAGCAGCTCAACTAAGGCTGGACTGCACAGGATCTGCTGGTCAGGGGAGAAGTAAAACGTTGAAGAAAAACAAAAGGAGTGGGGAAAGGGGGAATGAACTGTTTGGAAGCAGCTGTTCTGACTGCTGTTTCTGCTTTCCTGCTTTGTACTCTGCAGCATCTCCTGTCTTTATTACTTCTAATATCATGGTGATTTTCATAATTTACTTTGTGTTAATGTCTACCACTCCAAATTTGAAACCAAACACATTTTGAGAGTGTGAGGCTGAAAACCCTGTTTCATTTCTCCCTGCTCCGAAAGAGTTTCCTTTCCTGAAAAGTTCCTCCAAATAGCTGACCAAAAAGATGAAATATTACCAATATTATGTCTTGGTCATATCAGCAGGTGTCCTGTCAACTGTCAGCACTGAGTGAACATACCACTTGCTTGTAAATATTGTTTTCATATATGGAATTCCCGTAGAGACTTCTGCTGCTTTGCTGTAGCATCTAGTTATTTTTATTTAACTCCATACTTTCTTTAGAAACTGGTGTATAGTTTAAAAATATGTGGGTACCAGAGCATGTGTTTCAGCGGAGCAATGCTGAAAGCCAGAAGGCTGTGTTGGTAAATGCACTTTCAAACCTACTACCATAAGAAGGTTCTTCATCATTCTAGAGTGTGTTTTTTCTAGCATGTTTGCAAAAGAATATCCATGAGGCTGAGTAATGCATTTTCATTTTTATAAATGTGCAATAAGTAAAATAACTGCAAACTTGGAAGATTGCGAATGTAGCGTAATTGAATGCAAAATGCATAATTGCTTGCAAAATTCAATAAAGGAGTGATTTTCCTAGTTGGATGGTTGTAGAAGTACTGTATTTTGTGACTGAAATTATTATTGCAATTTTTTTCCAGGCGACTGGCTGGCAATGACCTTAGCTTTATCCATCCAAAGGCCTTGTCCGGGTTGAAAGAACTCAAAGTTCTGTAAGTAATTGGGTTTTAGAGCTTCATAGCTAGCTGTATGCTTTCTTAGTGCACAGCCAGACTATTTACTGGTAGGCTGGAGGAAATTTTTTTGCCCTCCGTCCTCCTCAACTATAGCTCTCCTAATTTCTTTTTTCTTTACAAAACCTGCTGGATTTGGTTAAGATGACAGTGATGAACTTGAGTACACTATAATTATTGCATCTTATTAGAACACTTACTTGTTTCTAAAGTATATCTTGTAGCAGAAGAATCAAGAGGAAAAGTCCTATAAAAGGACACGTACGCTTTTGTTGTTCTTCACCCCTTCAGCATACTCTGTCAGGTGCCCTGACATTATCAGGTGGTACTAGTACTTGGAGATTTAATACACTGTTTGAATTATTCCCTACTGGTGATCGAGAAACTTGCTATAGTTTGATGCTTCTCTAGGTGAAAATGGCTTACTATTAAAAAAATCTCTTGGTTTTCTTTCTGAGATAGGAATTTTTATCGCAATTATTTTTCCATAGCTAAGGATAAAGAAACCTTTCCTGTTGTTTGGGGTTTTAAAAACCTCTATTCGAAAACTAGCATTTCTGATGATGTAAATATTTCCAAATGCTAGTGGGTTAATAGGTAGTTAATTAAAGAGATATTTTTTTAAAATGGCAGACCTTGAGGTTTTAAAGAAAAAGCCACAGCATTATAAACAGGATACAGAGTAGGGAACTGCCCATCTGCAGTACTATTTAATACGATATTTTGTAAATTGAATGCAAATTGTCAAAGCTCTTGAAGGCATATCCATTGCAATACTCAACACCAGAGGTGCCTAAAATTTTAGCAGTTCTTGGGAAAATTTGGGATATGGGTTTTTGTCACTCTAAACATCAGGTCTTAATTAACAGTTAACTTTCTTGTCTACTTGAATTTTTACCCCAGTATGCACCAAAGCCAAGTATGATTTTATAAGGTTATTTACATTTTCTTTATGAAAGAACTCAATGACATACATTGTCCTATAAGAGAATTTTGAAGAAACAACAGTATAGCTTAATTCAGCTTGGCCCAAAGGTGCTTTTGTTGTGAGCAGACTTTGCAAATTAGATTGTTAATGCATTGTGTATTGATGCGACTTTAGGAAAAAATAGAGGTTTGTATGTTTTCTAGCATGTATAAGATAATTCCACAGGAAAAGAAAAAAAATCATCTCTTGTAGCAAATTTGTTCTAGTGTTAAGTTGTTTAACCTCTTCAGTGAGTTCCCAAGAAAATTTCAGCATATTGTGTCAGAGCTTGTTCTCTGCAAATTAATGCTGTTAATGAATTAATTGTAAATAAAACTGAAGTAGACCATTTTCTTGTTTCATCGTTGCCTTTTGGTATCTGGTCTTGATAATTCTACATGCTTTTACATACACTAGAAATCTGGGAAACCGTAACAGGCCTATGGGCTTTTCTGTTACCTCTACCGTTGATAAAGATTGTTGTCAAATTCTACTTTATTAACAAGTGGATTTTTACAGAACCCTACAGAACAATCAGCTGAAGACTGTACCTAATGAGGCCATCAGAGGATTAAGCGGCTTGCAGTCCTTGTAAGTTTCATTTGATTTTGCTTTTGGATTGTTCTCCAAGGTCCACTTTCGGTCACTCTGTACACCTTTGCTTCATTCTATAGAGTTATGAAGTATAATAATGTATGTGTAATAATGTACCTGGAGTTTCTGAAAGTGCAATTGCAACTGGAACAAAGTTTCACAATTAAAATTCATAAGGAATTTTATTTGTCATCTTTGCTAGAGTGACCCAAATGCAAACTCTTTCAAAACTCAAACACCAGGTACAAGATTGCTGTATGAATGCAGCGGTGGTGTAGTTAAACTGTAATCCCTCTTGCACATCCTGAGGTATTTCAGCAATTCTGAAAGGTTGTGCAAAAATAAATGATGCCCAAGTCTTTTGTATCCAGAGGAGGAAGAGGGGTTTCTGGGAGGAAGTGTTACTTGAGACATGCATGGTGTTGGTTTTACGGGAAGGTGTTGAAATCTCACAGACAGTTATGAATACCTCAGTCATTATTGTTAGTTGCACACAAGGTATTTCATGTGTGTTTATACTATCTCATGGCTTATTATGTTTTATAAAGCATCTTAATCAGACCTTAATAGATACAGCTCTCTAGGTGGTAGATGCCTATCACTGTGAGGAGGAGGAGGAGGAGGTGGGAAGGGCTGCAAAATTTTTCCTCCTTCCTGCTTACCTCCAGAGAGAGAGAGGGAAAATTGTCTGTTCTCTCTGTGCCAAAATTCAGATTTCTGGCCCACGATCCTGTTTCTTTCGGTGTTGTATCACATTATGGATTTTGAAAAAAAATTAGTTTTGCAAAATAGGTTTGTAAACTATTGCACAACTTTTGCAAAGGTAGTTTTCTGCATTCCCTAAGCTTGGATCTTGGCCCTGCTTCTTATAGCTGCTTGGATATTTCAGTAAGCGGTGAATTTAACATCCACATTTCACTCTTGTTTTAGCACGTGCTGAAGAGAAAATACCTTGGTCTTGGCGCAAATACCATGCATTGTAATAAAAGCCCTTCAAATTGCATGATATGAATAAACCTTTAGTAATGATTTAAAACAAAACAAAAACTTCTTCCTGGCTTCCAGCATTTCTTTGATGCCAAATAGAGAAACTGCTTTAGTAAAAATGTTTGTCTACAAATCATCCATTTCACTTTCAGTGAGCATTCTTTTTTCTCTACATATTTACGGTAATGTTTCTTCTCTAATTAAAGCTTAAAACAGTAAATCTCCAGTTGCTGAAGATGATAATTTGGTGATAATTTTATGTGCAAAAGGGAAGGAACAAAATTTAAGGGAAAAATAATGGATCTATAACCTAAGCCATTATCTCTCTTTTAAAAAAAATTTGTATTTTTAAATATTTTTGGAAAGAAACTATGTTAGAGCTATTTTTAAAAAAACAAACATTTTAGTTTTGAACAAAATAGTAGGATGTTATGTTAGATTGTATAATGCAATCATTATAATCACTTGACCAAAACATCCTTACGATTAAAAATATAATACTAACAATTTAAAATGTGGTGAGATTTCCCTTTCTAGGAGCTTCAGTGTTCAAGGGCAAATGATAAACTATATCAAGTTGGTGAAAAAGAAGGAAATACGGTTAGTCAGTAGTAGCAACCTGATTGTTACTTTTTTTCTGTGGAAAACCAGACTAAGATTTCCAGATAATTGTTGGAAATACGGTGGGCAAATCCAGTCTGGAAGTCTGTGGTATCAGAATCACAGACATTTCTGAGTTGGAAGGATCATTGAATCCAGCTCTCAAGTGAAGGTCCACGCAGGGACTGAGCCCATGACCTTGGTGTTATTAGCAGCATGCTCTAACCAACTGAGTTATTCTGAAGCTTGGGAAGATTTTATCATGGGCTCCTTTTTTCCCATCCGCTGATGTGAATCAGCCTGTGGTTTGTCCCTCTCTCTTCCTGAGAATATCTTTCTGCATTGCAAGACCACTGTAATTTGTTAGAATGGGCAGGAATCTGAGAATAAATTGGGTTTTGAGACAAGTGTAGTGAGAAATGTAAAGCATTTTTTCTCTGCAATTTGTTTACAACACCAGAATGCATTTCAGATGAATTTCAGGAAAACTTTGTTAGGATTACTCATGCATAATTACACTGATTATGCATATCCCCTAGTAATGCAGATAGCACCTTCTGGCAAAGGAATATGAGAGTGGTCCTCTGAATTTTGTGTCTGAACATGGAAACATAAGTGTCAGCATTGTGCTTTATTGTGTTAAAAAACCAGAAAAAGTGATTTATTCCCCTCCCTAAGGAATTTGTGTGGATTCAAAACTCCCAAGTTGCTGTGAGCTTCTTTTAAAACAAATAACTCATTGCAGAATATATGTTAGAAAACCTGCTTCTACTCTTTTATATTATCTCCATCCCAAACCTGCAAGTGTAAACATTACTGAACTGACCCTCTTTTGGCAGTTTCCCAGTTTGCTCTGAAGTATGGTTCAGGGGGATTTTTTCTTGGTGAAGGCACAAATTACTTCCTCATAAAACTTTATAGTATATTGATAATAATGTCATTTGAAACTCCTTTACAACTGTTTTTTTTCTTAATGTGATCCAGTTTTTAGCTTCATAGGAAGACAGTTGCCACAACATGGTATGTATTTACAAGCTCAGTAAACATACCTGGGTGGAAATAAAGAAGATGGTTATAGGAACTTCATGATCTGTAGTGTTTATATTACAGCTGATATGTAGCCAGCCTGGTTCAGAATACTGAATGACAACTCTATTTTCTGTTTGAATTGAATATTTTTCCCAGCTCTGGCCTCCAAAAGAGTGTTCTTTATATAGAGGTGAAATTTAGTAAAATTAAGGAGTTTTAGTGAATGGAAGCTTGCTATGTAGGTGAAATTTAGTAAAATTAAGGAGTTTTAGTGAATGGAAGCTTGCTATGTAGCAGCCCAGAAAAGTTTATCTGGCAGGATGTATGCTGACATTGCAAGATGCTGTGATAGGTGGGACTGTGGGAGGGCTCTACCAAAGGAGAAGCCACAGGTTGTCCAGCTTGTGCCTGCCTCATTTGGTAGCAGAAAAACCTGACAAAGAGCTTCACAAATGTAAACAGTAGTCTTGTTGCATTTCAACTACTGCAAAGCATCAACAACATGTTTTTGTTATTACAAGACTGTGAAGTGGTGTACTTTGTATTTTAGATCTGGAAATGGTGAGGTTTATGGGCAATCCAAGGGTCATACAGAGAGCCAGAGGTAGAGTAGCACGGCAGTGTGCTGCTCAGCAGTGTGTGCGAAGCTGGTCCTTGGGAACAACTGGGAAGCTATTAAAAAAAGTCACTCCTTTAAATGCCTTGGCATATTTGACTGTGAGGACTTACTTTGGTAACAGTTTATCCTGAGCTTTGAATCAGAATCTGGGGATTTGTAAAATGGGTCTGTAAACTATAGCAATTTTTAGGGTTCCTCTGATTGACTGCAGAAACCCAGCTACGCAGGAATTTTAAGTCATAGAACAGAATAGTCTAGTACAATCCCAAGTGTGTGACAAATATTGCAATTACACTATTTAAACAAAGACTTTCAGATGCTTTACAAAGGAAAACTTTATTCCACTTGAATTAAAAAGCCCACAAACCTTAATGCCACTGTGCACTTGCCATTTCAAATCCAGGAGTCTTTTGAAAGCCTGTCAATATCTGCTAATGTATTGGGTATGATTTATTGTAATAGTAGTTCTACTGTCCCACCACATGTGCACACACGTCCATATGGAGGGAATATTAGAGCGTTCTGCAGCAACAGTTCAAAGCACTACACCGTAGCTGTTCTACCAGATTCCCAAACTGTGGGATTTGGGATCATGCCAGTGTGATGCTCAACTGTGATAGCTCCTGCCTTTCTTGTGTGGGTGTTCACCTGAGCTGCAGGGGTAAGTGTCTTCATGCATGTGGTCAGCAGTCATTTTCTGCAGTACCTGGTGGCAGTTCTGGCTCCCTGAACAGCCCAGTCTGCTCACAGCAGGATCATAACCAGTTTTTCAGTCTGCTTTTGTATCTTAGGAGGCTAGAGCAGGCTTGAGGCAGGATAAGGCAGGAGGCATGAATGTGCTGAACTGGGATGGGATAATATTTTCTGAGAGTGGGAATCATCTTGGCCCAGGCAGGAAAGACTAGGGTCCTAATGTAGAACTGAAAGCAATGAGAGCAGAATCATGCTTTGCAGGGTAAAAATATATGGTAAAAGCATGGGGACAGAGAATAGAGGCATATTTCAGTCAGAACACATTCAAAATATGTGCCGTAGCACATATCAGCTACAGTCTTGCATTTCTAGCTTTTTTGTATTTTAGGAAGGATTCCTTATACAGATCAAGTTAATATCTTTTTAATATCTTACTTTTTTTTAAAGTCAAATCTACAAACATTCTGCTGGTAATGAAACTTCCCAGTTTTAAGCCATAGTTCATATTAGTGACAATTTCAGTAACATAAACCATAAATGCAAAATGTGTCAAAAGGGGAGATCTCTGAATTTGGAGAGAACAATGCAAACACATCACCTTATATCAAAAAATACACAGTTCTGTTCTAATCCTGCTGTTTTCTTCTTAAAGAGTGCCTTAGGGCTCCCTCTGATAATTTTGTGATTCTGGATTATAGAGTTTGGAAGGACAAGACGTGTCCATAGAGACGATAGTGTCTGGGAGGCTGTGGAAGGTGTTTATCAACAGCAATGACTAGATGAAGTTAAGAAGTTTTAAATGGTTTTATATGTAGTATGCACCCCTAACTGTGGCAGGTGTCCTTTCAGCTAAGCAACTTTTAATGATTTGTCTTCAGAGGTTTTCTAGTTTCCTGCTTTGTTGTTAAGGGGTTAAAGGGGATCAGCCCTCAGATTTAGTCTCTGTTAAGATATGGGATTAATCAGAATGGCAATGGAAGAAATTGACATATTTTCTCTTTAACCTGCAAAACCAATAAAGACCTAAATTCACTGAATATGTTTTTCTTCCTTGAATGTTTAAAGTGTATAAGAGCTCTTCTGAGCATATCTGATTGTGCTGAAAAATCTTTAAATATACAGCTTTGTCTACTTCACATACTTGCTGAATGACAAGAGTTGTATTTTTCTATGCCATCTTTACCTTTAGAAACTGTTTTGGTTTTCTTGAAAGTGAGATATGGTTTCTTGTGAACTTCAGGAATTTCTGGAACTACTGTAGCTTTTTTTTTTTGTTAACTGTCTGGGCTTGCTTAAGGAATTGCTAAGTTTAAATAAAATCAGGGAATTATTTAGAAATTGAATGATCAGAAATTTAAATGACATGGTAAAAGTTAAACAGCATATAGGCAAAATTAGCTGAATCCTCTGTGGGTAATTTGCAGCAAACTGTGACCTCTGACTGGTACCATCTTAAACATTTAGATGGAAGAAACAGATGTGCTGGCACATCAGTACTGGTGGTTGAAATAGCTTTGGCATGTATCATAAGTTTCTGAGGGCTGCTGTAAATTTGTCTTTGAATAAAAGTAAATCCTTGTATTGATGTTCTCAGCATATAATGCACAGAGAGCCACTGCTTGATACAGTGAGCAAACTCTCCGAGTGTTTTAAAGTACCTCTGTTAACATGGGTTATTGCCTCCCATTGTTGCGGGATTTCCGAGGTACCAGACTTATCGGTACTCAACTTCAAGACCTAAAAATCTACTCCACTGTTATTGGAGTGATTTCTTTGTGGTTTTTGAAGGAGCACTTTAAAGAGCAAAGTTCTTTAATGATTGCCATTGAGCAGAAGTGGTTTAACACAAGAGCTGGGAGTGATTTGCCTTTTATTAACATCAGCAGTAAACTCCTGCTGTACAAGGCTGTTAATTAGGCTATTAGTACAAGGCTGTTAAAATTTCCCAGTTGCTGAAGCCTGAAAGACTGCCTGTGGTCACAGATGAGAGCTAGTGAGGCTGGGAGGCTGGTCCTGGAGGCCTCTCAGATGTTACCTATAGGGGGTGCAGGCTGTAGGGCAGTTGCCCTAAGCAGTGTGTGTACATTTGTATGTAAAATTTCATTTATATATGTGTGTTAGACTTGGAACTTCTATTCATTTGAATTGACGTAGGCATTCTTATTAGTTCTGGTTTCCTTAAAGCAAAGTCAGTTGTTTGAAGACCTTGCTATGTTCCTGTTTTAACAATATATCAAATACTGATGTAAGAGCTGCTGAATGTTTAGGTTTCTATCATCCTCCTGCTCATTTCTTCTTCTGGAATTGGTGCTTGTGTGAGGAGGGAACCTGATAGGTAATGAGAGTGAAGATGACAGCTCCACAAGTGAACTCTTAATTTGTAGACTAAAATGTAAAAGTCTCTCACAAGCCAGTGCTTAGAATTGGAGTAGCTTCTGAAAGATTAAGGTACATGCTGCAAGCTCTAATTTGAAGAATATACTCTTATCTTTAACAATATAATGGAAAAAGATAGTCTTTGTACGAAGTCCAGTCCAAGCAAAGAATATTGCTTGTTCTTTGTTAGTTATTGGAGCTAGGGAATATTCCCTTATGTACCTGAAAGAAAAGTTGTTGTCCTTAGCTGTTAATATTTAGTGAAGGTCACGTATTTTAGGTTTGCTTTTCAGTTGTTTCACTAACTGCTTTGTTTATGTGCATTTCACACTAAATAGGTGTGTTTCAGCTGTGTTTTGTACAGTCATGTGGATAAGCTTCGACTGTTTGGAAGAGGAGAAAAAATAACCATGGCATATTAAGCTCTTAGGAGAAATCAAGGAACACAGAAAATTGTGGATGAGACAAAAATGGCCAAATAAGTTTAAAATATCTCTTTCACTTTCCAAACCTCCCTGCTCAGTGTCAGTGGTGGGTGTTGTTGTTCTTTCCCCCCTCAGCTTTCCTGCTGTGGGCTGGAGAAAATGAACTCAATAGATTGAATGGCTGTGGACAGTCGTCAGTTTAAAGAAAGTACGGTTATTTGGGTACTCAATCCACCTGTTCTGGGAGACAGAGGTCTTGGCAAAGCAAACTAAAAATTCAGAGTCTGACATCATCTCAATGACCATATTTGTTCTCCCTGGCTGAGTTCAACTCCTTCATTGTGTGCGCTCAGCCTTCCTATGTTCACCTCCTTCTTTAAGGATGGGAGAGGAGGAGCAGGATACGTGGCTTTTTTGTGTGCTTTTGTTTTCCAAAGTCTCCTAGAATAAATGGAATTTAGCAAGGCGCCAGTGGAAGTACAAATGGACTAGGCGAGTAGGCACAATGATTGAGGCCTGTCTCTTGAGTATGCTGCTTCTCTTTAAAAAACCCAAACCAACCCCTTACCCCCCAAAAAAACTTCAGAAAAAAAAGAAGTGGGGAGGGGCAGGGAGAAATTAGAAGACTCAGATATGTTTATTCCATTGGGAAATAATTCTTTGATCTTCAGGGAGCTGTGTAAATTTAGGGGAGAAGAAAGACAGGTAATTTCTAGTTGCTTTTTTTTTCTGAAGCAGAGCCTCAGGCTTTTCTTCTCTCTCCCCCCAGCCTCTTTGTTTTCCTCCTTTATTATCACCAGGCTTTAGTTTCTCTGAAATGTTCCAGTCTCAGTGTAGCCGAAGAGCATTCAAATACACACCTGTCAGACCATGGGGCAAATGATAAGGGGATGCCAGTATATGAACGATAGAAATTACCTCTTTGATGTGCAGCTTTAGAGCTAATGACACCTCACTTAGGAGAGATCTTTGACTGCAGACAATTTTGTAAGTTCCCACTTGTAATAGTATATTTGTTTTTTAATTTGATGTATTTTTTGACTTTTTATTACATGGACATTCAGCCAATCACTTTTTTCATAATAATTTGAAATACGCAAACCGCATGCATCACAACAACAAACCTCTGTTTTAAGGAAAAAGATTAAGTGTGTTAAATTTGTGATCGGGCTTGTCTTCTGCATTAATTATTGGTCAGGGTTGTCTTCTCCCTTTGAATTCTGCACGTCCTTTAAATGTTGGGATCCAGATCTGTTGTGACTGTGTCTGGGGACAAATGCAGCAAAGTCACTTGGTCCACACTGCCTGCCCAGAGAAGGACAGGATGAATGGCTAGAGGAAATTACTTCTGAAACTAACCCAACTAGACTTTCAAGAGCATATCAGGTCATGGCTTTAGAAACCAGAGAGTGCTAACATAATTCCAGAGCTGTGCTGATTTGTATCTTAATGAGCATTCTTGTTAATGGAGGAGGGTGTATGTGTTGTGTCTCCCTGCACAGCAGCACAATGCACTGTGGCTGGTACAGCAGTCATTTAAAATCAGTTGTGCAAGGTGCTTTCTTTTGTGTTTGCAGCAAAGTCACCATGGTTCAGCTGTATGTTGACCTAGAGAAGACAGCCTTTAGGTCAGAGAACAGTCAAATATTGCCCAGTGCTCTCTGCCCTATGCCTTCTCAGACCCATTTAAGTCCATTTTCTTAATTTCATGGGCTATCACTGCTTTATGAATGTTTTGCTTCTTCCTGGGATACTGAATAACCTGTGGGTCCTAGATATGTCCCCTTGTACCATTTCGGTTACTACAAAAATTAACCCTGTTATGTCTGGAACCAGGACAGTTACTATACCTAATTTTGCAGTAGGCATTAGTTTAGGGAAAAAGTGTGATGGCAAATCCAGTAATGTACAATAGTTAACAGTGCTGACGTGCATTTTGTTGTGGAGAATGTTAGAAAAGATCAGGTGCAAGAGAGCAATCAGTTTTAGTTGAGCTGTTTTATTTCTTGGGATAATTCATAACTCTGACTTTGTTACTTTTTTCACAAACAGTTTTTAATAATCTTGTTCTCCAAATTAGTTGCTTAGTTACTGTTTAGCAGTACACAAAGCATACAACAGTATATGATGCTATCAACAAGGTAGCAGTAGGGATAATCTGTTCAAATAAGTAAATGCCTCTGCAATATTATATATGCTGTCAAGCTACTGTTTTAAGGACTTGTTGCAGTGTTAGAAGCTAGGGGTTTTGTTGGGACATGCCTTATAGAGTTATCAATTCATTTTGGTTAGCTGATTATAAGTATATCAATTTGTTAAAATGTTTTATTAAAAGTATTTGAAAAGTTTATTAGGGAACTTTATTTTAAGGGCTCTTCATTTGCCTTGAAAGGGTTTTCATGCATCTTTCAATAGAACTTCAAACTTTGCAGTATTGAATTATTTCAGTGAAAGATACATAAGCTTGAAAAAAAATGTTCATGAGTAGTAGGACTTCAACTGGTATTGTTGCTGATCTGTAGTTTGTGAGTTTGTTACATGAATTCTTTCTGTTTTAATATAGGCGTTTAGATGCTAACCATATTACTGCTATACCAGAAGACAGTTTTGAGGGTCTTGTGCAGCTGCGTCACCTTTGGCTGGATGACAACAGTTTGACAGAAGTTCCCATCTATCCCCTCAGCAATCTCCCCTCTCTGCAAGCCTTAACGCTGGCTCTCAACAAAATAACACACATTCCTGACTATGCATTTACAAATCTTTCAAGTCTTGTTGTTCTGTAAGTATTTGTATTTCATAGGTCACTTTGCTTTTCTCCTCAGTTACAGTTTCAATTAATCTAGGGTGGCTTTGAAAATGGCTTTTTTGCTTGTTTTAGCTCAGTTGACTAGGAACAGCCTATACTGCCAACATGACATGATACCATATATGTTAGAGAGCCCACCTAAGATTTGCTAAAGACTTTCTCCTAAACAAAAAGTCGCATGGGCTATGTGTAGTGAGATTTTATTTCGGACATCTCCTTATGTAATGAATATTTCGAAACAATGGTTGTCAGAGAAAGCTTTCAGAGATACTAAAAGAAGAAAAATTTCTGTGTTTTATCGGAAACCTGTTTCTTTGTAATCTTAAAAATCTCCAAGGAATAGTATCAAAAATTTGTTTGATTTCTGTGTTTACATGGTATTTTTGTCCCATTTCTGAACAGTGGCTAAAGATTTAAAATAGGTTGTCTTGACTGCAAGCAATCTATTTTGTTTCCATAGGAGGATGAAATATTCTGTCTGGAAGTGAAAGGTATTCTTCTGTGTAATCCACCTCATGCAATGTTTTTTTTAAACTACTTAACTCTTTTGATTTCGTAGAAATATCTGCTTATTTGTTAACTTATATGAAATCATTCACTTGTTTTGGTATTGCTTTTCAGACATCTTCATAATAATAAAATAAAAACTATAGGAAAGCACTGTTTTGATGGATTAGACAATCTTGAAACCTTGTAAGTATGTTTCTTAAAATAATTTGTGGTCAGTGTTTGTCTCAGTCTCAGTTGAATCAAGATTGCCATACTGGCATGATGAAAGTTTTGCAAATCAGGCATATGTGCACTGTGCAACACATGCCACTGACATTTAGGTCCAGCTCAGGTTTCAGAACTGAGGGCTGGTATCAATGCACTGCTCCACCAAAAACTAATTAACTATGTTGAGAAGCAGGTAAATATTAGCCTGGGTGAAATGTCATGCTGGATGATGTGACTCTAATGTTCCTATCCTTGGTCTAGTTGGTGTATCTTTGCATAGGACTCTGCTGAGTCAGGTGGATAGATCACAAGTGTTTAAGTGGCCCCATGAGTGATAAGGGACAAATATTTGTTTCTCAGATTTCCTGTAGGGTTAAACATATATGGGGTACATTGCCAAAGCTGTTGTGTGACAATAGGAGGTTTCTGAGAGGGCCTCAGAGGGCTGTTGCTCCACTGTTCCTCATCCTCAACCTCCAGAGTGTCACACTGTCAAGGAATGGCTTTCAGCTGCTTGGGTTACATTTCCCATTTCCCTTCAGCTCACTCAGTGAATGTCTAATAAGCAGTATGTCCCTCAGCAATGCATTTTTTCTTATGCTTTGGAGAATGCTAAATAAGTGAAACTAATGAGGGAGGACAAGGCCAAGCCAGTCACAACCTCTTAACATGACCAGCTTGGATGAGTCCAGAAATGCTGCTTATTTCATCTTGTCGTCCTCTTAAAACCTCAATAAAGTAATGAGGTGCTGTAAATACATACGGCTGATATAAGACTCTGAAAATGTTTTTTGCCATTTATAAGGAATCCTTTTTACAGAGGTCCTGACATTACTGCTAGAATAGTGACAAGTTAACTGAAAATTCAGCAGATCCCCATCACCGATGTGTCATGAGGTTTCTCTGTGCTTCTAATCAGTATTTGTAATTGGTTTTGGTGCAAGTTCTGCTTTTACATAATGGCTTATTTACTGTTTGTTTCATAAAACCTGGACAAAACATATTCTTAGTAGGATGATAATAAAGAGAAGTCATTTGTATACTTTTTTTGAAATCTTTGAAATCATAGTCCACTTCTGTGTAAATTCTCCTGAAGAAAAATCTATGAGGTTTTGAAAAATACTATTTGACTTAATATGAATAATCCTCTGGGTAATATTAAATATCTTACCTAAGTTATTAGCTGGTTATAAAGCATGTAAAACATCAGAAGAGTAAATCTAAGTTGGAGTTATTCTATGGCCTAGTTAAAGGTCTTCTGAGAAATTTTTTCTTTCATTGGACTGTCTTAAACAAAAATTATTTTGACAATTCATGGCTACTGTTAAAAATTTTATAATGTTCTTGCTTTGTTTCTTCTAGGGATTTAAATTATAATAACATGGTAGAGTTCCCTGAAGCCATAAAAGCACTTCCAAGTCTAAAGGAGTTGTGAGTATTATTCTCCCTTTTTACCAGTTTTCTTTCTCCTTTCCATAAATAAAAAGGGGGAAAAAATTCCTAGGTTTAAGAATGATTGTCTCATTATGTAGGAGCCTAAATCAGGTTAAGTTATGCTAAGTGAAGCTATAATTAAAAGAAAATATAATCATTATCTAGAGAGGGCATGTGTTGAAAATCATTTTAGAGTTACATAGGCAGACAATTTATTCAGGAGAACCATTAGCATAGATCTTAATCATGAGATGGTTTTGGCCTCCAGTAGCAGATTAAGTACTCACTGATCATACATATTTTCCTTGTCCCCTCCTTAAGAGATCAGTAAGAAAAGTGAAAGTACAGCATCATGTTTGGTCAAAATAATTTATTTCTAATGAAATTTCTTCAGAAATTCAAAATTTAAAAAATACTGCTCATGTGCAGTAGACAGAAATCATGCCTTTAAGGTTATTCCTACAGTTTGACTTAGTCCTATTGCAATCCTGGTTGTGGCAGGATTGGGAATTGAGTAGATGTGAAGAAAATGGCTACTGGTTGAATCTACTGGCAGTATAGTTTTAAATATTGGGTTTTTCTTTGCTAATATCTTTAGGGGATTTCACAGTAACTACATTTCCATAATTCCTGATGGTGCATTTGCAGGAAACCCCCTTCTAAGAACGATGTAAGTAATTTTCATCCATCTATTTTTAGCCTTTAGCAGATGGTGACTGTAAGAATAACCACTGAAACGTGTTTTTCATTTCCCAGACATTTGTATGATAATCCTTTGTCTTTTGTGGGGAACTCAGCATTTCAGAATCTCTCAGATCTGCATTCCCTGTAAGTACCTTCTTGACAGTACAATACAATAAATGGGTATGAAATGTTTTGGCTAAAACTCAAAATAAATAAATTTTCCGACTCCCTCTTATGTTAGAGGTTTTTTGCAGTGAGTTTTAATAAATATTGTTATTGTTGGGAATATCTAGTTTCTTGAGAAGCTCTATTAAATATGCTCTACAAGTTTTTTTTTAATTACCTTTCATAAGATACATAACCCCAGGCCAAATGCTCAGATTCTTAGTTAAACAATCTGCAATATGTCATTGGTGTTTTTTTAGCAGGGATGTACCTGGTAAGAATGTTTTGCAGGTTAGTGCATGTATGCTCTTGAAAGATACCACTTCTGGGGGTGATGAATAAGCAAAATGGAGTGAGACTCTGAACTACAGACTACACCTTTCATACGTGTATTTATAGCACTCTTTCCAGTTTGATGAATTCCAGTTGTTTGCTCATGGAGGAGTAATTTATTAAGCAAATAAGTAGCATAAGAAGCTGTGAAAAGACTGTCTTTCACGCATTGTTCCAGTGTAACATTAAAGAGCAGTAAGAATGTTAGAATGTCTCTTTGGTGTAAATATCTACATGATATTAAGACTGAATGTTGCAATTCAATTTCATAATAGTTCACAGCTAATTTTCATGGGGATTTTTTTTAGGGTCATTCGGGGTGCCAGCATGGTGCAGTGGTTTCCTAATTTGACAGGAACCATAAATCTGGAGAGCTTGTAAGTGTCTTCTGCAGAAATAAATTCTTGAGTTTGCTTCCTGTGAAGTAATTGAAATATGATTAGTGGATCTGGAGACCAACTGCATATATATTCTCTTCCTGTCAATAAATGTAATGATACGATTTTCCTCACTGTGATACCTGGTTGCCACTGAATGGGTTGGTTTTTTTTTTAGTAGGGAAAGCTGAGAAAAGCCTATGAAAAGGCCATTGATACTAATCCCCTCTCCCAGAACTGAAAAACAGAAAAATTGTCCTCTTCCAAAAAACAAACAAAAAAATTGGGTGGGTGAATCTAACACCCCGATAGCATTCTGCTCTTACATATCCTTGTTATGCCATCTGTCATAAACAACACAAGCATTTATATGTGTGGGTTTGTTGGGTTTTTTCCCACAGAACTCTTACAGGGACCAAGATAAACAGTATTCCTGTTAATTTATGCCAAGAGCAGAAGATGCTTCGAACTTTGTAAGTATACATATTGTGCCTCTCTTCATACATCAGAATATTTTGAAAGAAACTTAAATCTAATTTAAAGCAAAAGTGTTGCTTTGAATTTTTAATCCTAGTAGTTCTACCCAAGTTGGAAATCTGGTTTCTTGATTGTTCAAATCAAGATTTTTGGCAGATTTGATATAATGCATTGCATTCCTTAAACAGAGTCCTCTTTATAGGGATATGCTATATTTCTTTCATATGTTATGAGAGATATGTAAGGTGGTGCTGCAGAGGCCAATCTTGAAATTTGTTCTGCCACCATTCATTCTTATCACAACCGAAGTCATCTACATTCAGAGGTTAAAGAAGAGTTTAGATACAGTGCTTTGACTTTTTGTGTTCAGGAACAGAGGACAGAGCATCAGGAACCAAAAGAAATAGAGATGAGAATTAGAAAGAAGATAGCCGTACAAAGGCTAGACAGAAAAAGCACTGAGGATGTGGTAAAATAAATGGAAAAAACCCCAAACTGGTAACTGAAACCATTAAGAGGATGGGAACAAACCATGTTTGCAAAGGATACTTGCAGGAACATGTGGAACAAAAGCAAATCCTGAAAAAGGACGGAGAAAAAATATGTTCTGTTTGATAGAAGAAAAACAGGGGAGAAAGAATGATGAGGTGGGATTTATTTTCAAACAGCCATTTACCTTTCAAATAGAAATTTTTAGACTGTTTGCTTGTTTCTAGTTTTTTTTGCTGCATTGTTTTGCAGAACATTCTGAGCTTTCTTAGCCTTGCATAAGCAGTTACCAGCACACTAAATCAAAATTGACACCAAATTTGTGCATTACTTACAATTTATCCAGTTTATTCTAAAAAAGCAGGTTATGAATAAATTTTTTAGATTATAACTCTCAGAATTCAGGGACCGTGTACTCTATGTTTTTAGGGTATGTGTATACTGAGATATAGAGTTCACACTTGTGATTCCCTCTGTGATTTTCTCTAAACTACCCTTAGTTTTTCAGCAGAATAGTACTAACAGGATGATTTTTCTGTCAATCTATTTAATATTTACAAGTGATGAGATGTTTTAAGTAGAAAGCAGTTGAACTAAGCACCCTTCTCCCATTTTCTGTTTTGAAGGGACTTGTCTTATAACAATATAAAGGACCTCCCAAGTTTTAAAGGCTGCCACACTTTGGAAGAAATGTAAGTAGAAATAAGTGTTGTTTATTTTTATAAACTCCCTAGTATTCTGAGTCCACATCTCTAAGAGACTTTTTTGCTTCAAGTTTGATCCTAAGTTTCAAAAATTAAGGACCAAAGAGAGATAATATGATCTCATATGAGAAGTGTGCTGGACAGAAAATTCAACCACTTGTGCTTTCCTTAATTACCTAATGCTTAATTATTCCTGTGGCACAAAAGAAATGAAAGACACAGCTTAATCCTGCATTTCATAGTAGTATTGCTATGCACATAAATGGACTGGTTAGAGTATGCCTAAAGACTTCCTGAAGAATGGAGCTGAGTTGTTTTAAATTTCAGTATGACTCTTCAACATTCACAAAGAGTTATTTTTAGCTTGAAAGTAATTCAGTCCACACTTAATGGTCTCTTCTAAATTAATGAGTTGTGAATTGGGATTGGGCAGAGGTGCCATGAAAGTGCTTCATGGTTGTATTAACATAGCTGATGCAAAATACTTGGCAGTCTGCCTACAAGGGGAAATGAGTTAAATCTTGTCATTGATAAGGCTAAAGCCATATATTAGCAGACACCAAGCTATCTCTTCATTTGAAATCAGCTAATAAAGTTCTGTTTCTGTTTCTTCCCTTTGCAGTTCCTTACAGCATAATCAAATCCGTGAAATTGCAGAGGACACCTTTCAAGGACTATCCTCCCTTCGTGTCCTGTAAGTGCATATAGAGCTGCATGCTGAGTAAAACAAGATCACGTTTTTGATTCCCATGTAAACTGATGTCAGAGTTTGGTGTTACAAATTTGATTGATGGCAAAAGGCCAGCAGCCAGTTTCAGCCCTGTTCCTTCTATTCTCCATTTTATTTTTCTAGCCAATAAAGATACTTTTATAAATAGGAAGTCTAAAAGTGAGATTTTTTCAGTGGTCCAGTATTTTGCATTGTAACTATATTATTTCATTATATAGCATTTGTTGGAGAAATCCTATCTGTTTTCTTCAAGAGGAGCAGATAAGTAAACAAAGTTATCCTCTCCCCTTGCAACTGAAGCTATATTAAATTAGCAGGAAAAACAATCCAGGAATTGACACGTATTTTAAGAAGTCATGGCGGTCCAGCAGAAGCTGGAGTTGGATTTGAAATCCAACAAAGCAGATGCTCTTCTGCTTGTTCTTTTGTTGTCTTCCCCATCTCTGCCAACATGTCCTGCTACAGATGCAATTGTCACCAAAGTGGTCATCCTGGCACCTTCATGCTGGGAATAGGTGATGCTAGAGCCAGCCTCTGCCTTGGGAGCACAGGCTATGCTGGTGACAGAGAGAGTGGGAAAGGGAGCATAAATGGGAGATGGATTCTACTTTGGCAATGAGGTGAAGCAGGATACAGCTGCCTTACCAAGGAATTTGGCTGCTATTGCTCCTGGCTGAATGGGAAGAGACGGTATATATTCTGCTTTTCTGGTTAAGGCATGATATATTTGTGACCTTAACTTTTTTTTTCAGTACAGTGGCTGTTCATTTGGTTAAACTGCAAAATAATCTCCTTTGGCATTCATTGCAGGGACCTCAGTAGAAATCAGATCCATCAGATCCACAAGGGAGCTTTCATCACTGTTAGAGTTCTTCTTAACCTGTAAGTAGACTGTTCTGTGCAATCACCTTCTCTCTCTGTCATTAAACTGCTGAGATAATAAATATTTTTAGCCTAAAAGTGATGTGTTCTTCATTTGTTTAGTATTTGCAAATCAGGAAGGCTCTTGCTAGCTGAATATATGCAGGGCACACTTTCTTCAGAGTGCCTGCTGCACTGACAGGCATTTCCAGACCACAGCCTCATATGAGAGTTAAAGTCTTTCCCTGTTTTAATGAAATGTGTACCAGAGAATCTTCAAACTTACTTTTTAACACAGTCTTAATATACACATTCCAGAGACCTAAGTTTCAATGAGCTCACTTCAGTTCCAGTTGAAGGATTGAATGGACTGAACCAGCTTAAACTCACAGGCAATTCTGAGTTGAAAGAAGCTTTGGCAGCAAAGAACTTCGCAAAGCTCCGGTATGTTGGAAAATAACACCACAGAGTGCTTGCAGTACCAAGCAATGTGATAAAAAATGAAGCCAGTGTAGATAGTATTCATGACAAATGATCAGGCCCTTTGCTGAGTCCTGTAGTGTCTCAGTGTTGGTCTGTATAAAGGGCATCTGACTGTTCTGGTATAGAAGCCATTTGCAGATAATTTTTTGGGGATCTTTTATATTTTTCTTCCACCTCTTTTCAGGCAAGATATCATCCAACTTGAGAGTAGTGCTTTGGGTGGATTTGCATTTGTTACTGAACTGAGCACATCTGTCTTTCACAATGTGGAAAACAGGAGCAGACTGGCAGGTGTCTGATTACATAGTCACCATGCTTTATATATATATTCTTGGAGGCAAATGATAAGACTAAAAATAATCATTCAAATGGAAGCCTGTAATTGATTTTTGTGGGAGATGGATCAGACAGGGATGAACTGTTTTCCATTTTACAAAGATCCTTCTGACCATTAAGAAGAAGCAGTCTGATGTTCCTCCTAAATGTTTTCAAGAAGAGAATTCAGGATAGTTGATATTGTAGTCTTGAGTGAAAAAAATTAGATTCTGGTCTGCTGTTACCTCACTATTTATGTGGTTTTTTTAGAACTCTGTGTGAAGATGTACTTCTTCTCTGCCAGAATAATAATATGTACCATTTCTGCCAAACCCACAAAAAACAAAAATCTTATTTTGGTATCACAGAATGAAGAGTGAGAAGGAAAGATGTAACACAAGGTTTTGGTCATCTGGGAATTAACTTTCTTACAAAACAGTTACTCTTTAATTAGCTTACTTAATTAGTTTTCAGTTTAATTTCTACAGAAATGTCACAAACCCCGATCAGAATTTGGTTTGTATATGGAGTAGAAAGAATAATAGAGAGCTAAATATCATAACATCATCTTTGTGCTTCTCACTTGTATACATCACCTGTCCTTTATCTCAGTGCAAGAGTTGATTGGAAATGGTTATACCTGATCCAATTTTAAATAGTTTTTATCAGCAACTGTGAGAAAAAGATTTGAGTTTAGCACTAAAGTGTGCTACTTAAGTATTTTTAATAGGTGGTAATCTTAACTTTGGTTACAAAGTTTTTTGGCCTTCCTTGTTCTGCCTGTATTTCAGGTCACTCTCTGTACCATATGCTTATCAGTGCTGTGCATTTTGGGGTTGTGATTCTTATCTAAACTCTAATGCTGAAGATTCCAGTCACCAAGATCAAGGTGCCTTGATGGATCATGAGAAGGGTAAATGTTTCATCTTACTTAACCAGCAGGATTGTTTGTACCAGGCTAGAATAACAGTGTATGTTGCCTTCAAATAAGGGAATATGAAAAATATAAGTCTTTATAGGGATACAAAAGCAGTCTCTCAAAGTGCTTAGCAGTTGCTTACAAATCAGCAGTGCAGTGTTCCTTCTAAACATGTGAAAAATATGTTGGACACTGTAAGACTTGCCTGTCTGAAAAAAGAAAAGTAATTTTAAAAAAATTCAAACTGCAAGTATTTCTTGTGTCGTGGTTTTACTTTTCTCAGTGTTTCAACCTTTCTATTCAGACAGGACTTGTCCTTCCACTCTCTACTTCAGGCTCCAAAGATCTTTCCCCAGTGATCAAAGATGTTGCTTTGTTACAAAGCCTTGTGAGCAGCAATTTCTGCACTGAGCATCTGACCTTATGTGGCAAACCATAACAACTTCACTTGTCAGAAGGCTCAGGTGTTGGTGAACTACTTCCATCCTAGACAGCTTCACTGCCATTTCACTTACTTTTCTTCTTACAACTGACATGTTTTTCACTTTTACAGCTGATGCAGATGTTCTAAGAAATATGAAAAATGAGGAATTGGGACAGACTATTGTTCACTGTACACCAGCAACAGGTAAATCTTATAATGTGTTTTAGCCACACTGAACTTCAGGCAGGGTGTTATGCAAAGAGTTGAGTGCAGAATTACATCTTTCATTCCTGGTAGTCATTCTGTACACAGAAGATTAAATTCTACAATGCTTTGGGCACAACTTGATTTGATGTCAGTGTTGTTTTGGATGAGCAATCACAAAGATTTGACTCAGCTCTAGACACATAGCCCTTTATTGGAGAACTATGCTAGGAAAAGTACAGAAATTTCTTTCCAAAAGCAAAATAATCAAGACTATTAACACTAATATTTGGAGTCTGCTGTGTTTAATGCACTGCCCCCTTAATCTGCCTTATTTTTGCCAAGGACATGTCTGTGGAACAGACTGTATGAATGCTCGTCTGTTTCAGTGGGAGTCCAGTCTGTGCTTTAAAAGCTTAACTCAAACTGCGGTCTATCACTGGTGGTTTTAACAAAGCTTGATGTCTTCCCAGGAGAGAGGATAAGGAACATTCACATGATCTGTTCCCCAGCCCTCCTATAGCTGCATTACCTGTGAGCAGAAGGCTGTTACAGGTAGCTGGAGTAGGCAATAGCATCTTAAACTGCCGAAGACACTTGTGCAGTGGTTAGTCTTATTGACGTACCAGATTTACTCCAATTCAGGCTTGAACAGTCCAGGAGTGTTGAAAGTCTTTGATCTTGCAATGAATATTTCCATTCTAGGCAGCTTTGTTTCTGCCCTTCTGCTTCTTTCACTTGAACTGCAAATTTCTGTACACCATTCCACTCAGCTCCTGAAAGACTTGCTGTAGTGCCTCTTACTTTCTTGCCTTTGCCACAGACTCTCCAGAGGATCCCTTCCATACATCTGGTTCCCTTTTGTCTGCATAAACAGGAACATGTAGATGGGGGAAACAGTATGCTTCCAATGAAGTTACTTCTGGATGAGCAGTTTTCCAAGTCGTATTTCTTTCTCTTTTCCTAACTACTATTTTATGTTATAAAGATCTGTTTATCTTTTGAGCTAGCTCTGGCTTTAATATCCAGAATATCACAAGGTTTTTTTGATCACAGCCAAAAAAACCTGTAGTCAGAAAGTCAAATATATTATTAATGTAATTGTACATCATCTGAAAGTTAATTTGTTAAAGGTGCTTATTTGGTTTTGATCTCCTGTTTACAGAATGAGAATAGAGATGGTGTGTTACATGGGTTAAACTTTTAAAGTCTTTAGCTCTTTCTTTTTGCCCATGCCAGAAATGCTGTAGTAGGTCTAAAAGAAAGAGCTTGTTCTGCAAGTTCACATTTTGACTTTTTTTTTCACCAGTCCCTCTCATACTAACAAGTTTCTATGCCATGCTGCCATCTAGTCATAAGACACTCCACCTGTCATGTAAGTTCTGAATCACTGCTCAGCCTGTAGATCCACTTTCCACTTTGCCTAAAGAATGGATTGCTGAACAGTGGTGCTCAAGTAACTCAAGTTCACTGAAACATCCTTCTGAGCATGAATTTTTGCCCCCTCCAAGCATGGTCTGGGAATATGAGTGAGAGAGGAGGGTAACTTTTAACTCAAAGGATAGCTAGACTTTGGGAGAAAGACAGGAAAGGGTGGTGGCTTTTATTTATCTGAAGTACAGCTACTAGAAAAATGGCTTCAAATTGATTTTTAGAAGCACAGAATTGACATTTTAAAATTTTCTAAGTTGGAACTTGTTTTTATTTTTAAGTAGATCAGCTTAGCAGGTATTGTCATGTGAATGTATTGTAAAGTTAATTATTCTGTCATTGATGTTTTACTTGGGAATACCTGCTAAAAAGGGGTTTTACTCCTGATTTTCTGATAATCCAGTCGGCGCCATTATTTTGTGCCCATACATGAAGCTTGATCATTTAAATAAACAAAATGATTTCTTTTTTTGCATGTCAGTTCATTAATTTCTGGAGATGCTTTAGGCCTTGGGAGATTTTTGCACTGACATTTAATCATTCTTGGCAGTTCTGTTCCTGCCCATGTTAGGGATGGGTTGTCCTTACCTTTCCCCTGCCTAAAGGAAAGGCATGTGCTGCACAGAGCCAGGGTCACAGGCTGAATCCAGCTCAGAAGCTCCAGCCTTTACAGTTTGGCATTTTTCTTCAGCTCCCTGAGTGGTCCCCAGCTGCAGGGAGGGATCTCAAGTTATTGTGCTTTGGACAATTAGCGGTGCCTAATGAGGATATAGGAGAGGTTAAATTCTTCTAATTGTTACCTAAACTCAGTAGGATTTCCCTATGGAATAAATAGCAATTAGGAGGATTAGAAGGGTAAGCAATAGGAGTGACCTTTTCCCCTTGTCTTGCCTCCTATTATTTTGCTTGCTGGACTTTTTTATTGTGTAAGCTGTTTTAAGTGGCAGAAGAAGAAAAATACAATTTTCTCCTATGACTTAGCAAGTTCACAGTGCCTTTGGGTTGTGAGGCTAGGGGACAAGGCTTGTGGTAAATTCCTGTCCCTGATTAAATTGAATTTGTCTGCTGTTCTACACGTTTCCTTGTAGACCAAAAATTACTCCAGAAGGCATGTTTGTGAATAAATTTTTGAGAGAATATGTTCCTTCTAAAAAATTCTTTTCTCTTACAAGGGGATTGTGAACATCTACTTTGATATTTTTTGCCAACCTTTTTTATGAAGTATGAAATCTACATAAAATAAAAAAGTGGCACTGATGAGCTATTTTGAATAGCTAAAAGGTAAATAAGTTTGTTTAGCTAGCTTGTTTATACAAAATGTTCTCAAGTGACCATTCACTGCAGTAATTATTATTTCAGGCATAATTAATTAGTAAATAGCTTCAGCAGAATAGTTTACTTTCAACTGACCTATTTAGCAGTTCAGCTGTGTATTCTATTCATGAATTAATTAGGAGTACGCTTTTAAGACCTTTTCAAAATCTTGCTTATTAAGGCAGAATTTTTTCCTAAATTGGTTGTCCTTCTGTTTGTTTTTTGTTTTCTTCTAGGTGCTTTTAAGCCTTGTGAATATTTATTGGGCAGCTGGATGATTCGGCTTACTGTCTGGTTTATTTTTTTGGTTGCTTTGTTCTTCAACCTGCTTGTCATGTTAACAATATTTGCCTCCTGTACTACCTTGCCATCTTCCAAACTGTTTATAAGCCTGATTTCTGTCTCTAACTTATTTATGGGAGTCTATACTGGTATTTTAACTTTCTTGGATGCTGTATCTTGGGGGAGATTTGCTGAATTTGGCATATGGTGGGAGACTGGTAGTGGTTGCAGAATTGCTGGGTTTCTTGCAGTTTTTTCATCAGAAAGTGCCATTTTTTTCCTGATGTTGGCAGCTGTTGAACGGAGCTTCTCTGCAAAGGAGTTTATTAAAAAGGGGAAAAGCAATCACCAAAAACAATTTCAAATTGCAGCATTTTTTGCTTTCCTGTGTGCTCTGGTAGCGGGATGCTTACCACTTTTTTATAAAGCACAGTACTCAGCATCACCCCTTTGCTTGCCCTTCCCCACTGGAGAAACACCTTTGTTAGGTTTCACAGTAACTTTAGTGCTCCTGAATTCATTAGCATTTTTGCTAATGGCTATTATCTACACTAAACTCTATTGCAACCTGGAAAAAGAGGATCTCTCCGAAAACTCCCAGTCCAGCACGATTAAGCATGTTGCTTGGCTAATCTTCACGAACTGCATCTTTTTCTGCCCTGTTGCGTTTTTCTCATTTGCACCATTGATCACTGCAATTTCTATCAGCCCTGAAATCATGAAGTCTGTTACTTTGATATTTTTCCCATTGCCTGCTTGCCTGAATCCAGTCCTGTATGTATTCTTCAACCCAAAGTTCAAGGAAGACTGGAAGTTGCTCAGGCGCCATCTGACCAGAAAGAATGGAGCAGTAGCAATTGCTGTCAATGCTCAAGGGGGCTGCGTGACACAGGATTTTTACTACGACTGTGGCGTTTACACTCACTTGCAGGGTAACATTGCTCTGTGTGAATGTTGCGAATCACTCCTTTTATCCAAGCCCATGCCCTGTAAACATTTAATAAAATCCCACAGCTGCCCTGCGCTGGCAGTGGTGCCTTGCCAAAGGCCAGATGGCTACTGGTCGGACTGTGGCACCCAGTCAGCCCACTCTGACTATGCGGACGAGGACGACTCCTTTGTGTCAGACAGCTCGGACCAAGTGCAGGCCTGTGGCCGTGCATGTTTCTACCAAAGCAGAGGGTTCCCTTTGGTTCGTTATGCCTACAACATACCAAGAATTAAAGACTGAAAAGGCTTTCTGCCACCAGCTGTTCCAATAAAGAGGTATAATGCTTCGCAGACTGTTGCCTGTTTTGAACTTTCAAGCAGGAAGCACTTTTGTAATCGTTATTTAGTGTCATTTGTAAAGAAGGGAAGTGGGCAGTAACTTCTTGAGCCATACATTTTTAAAAAATTAAATAAATCAATTGCCCTGAATGTAAATAATTGGTAAACCAAAATTGTTACCCAATATTTTTACTCTTTTCACACAATAGTGGTTTCTCATATACAGTTTTTACATGCTAATGGTGTGTTTCCACATCATACTGCAGTTGTACTTTGTTGCTGCTGGTGGTGAGGTAAGTTCTGTTGATTTTTTTCCCCCCCCGTGAAAGCATAATATAAAGGACAGCTGTTTAATATTACAGAAATTATTTTTAAATGTGACTTTTCTATAATTAAGAAAAAAAAAATATATTGCTAGCTTTGTATAGTATATTCAGCACTGAATCTCAGGATGCATTTTATTGCAGGGCCAAAAAAGGGATTAATTCTCCCGTATGTAACTGTGACAGCAATATTGGAATACTGTGTTTGTTTTGTATTTTAGCCAATGTTCAATTAAAAAAAATAAGTTTGTTGCAGTAAAGTACTTGTAATCCACAATATTCTGCAGATTTATTGGAATAAGAATATTAACAGCTGTCAAGAATAATAGGGTTGAACGCATTTTTCCAGTGATGACACATTACTTCAGGTGAACCACAGCAAGTTTCTTCAGTATTATGCAGTCGAGTCATACCATTGGAAGGAATGTCGATGTATCAGGGTGTTAGCAGTGCTGTCACTGTACACAGCTCATTTCTTTGCAGTAAGACTGGCTAATACTCTGCAGCTTGCTGAATGTTACGGCACTCCAGTAATACCTGTGCATAGACTGAGGTTTTAGGAAATAGAGGCAAAATGCAAGGCAATTTGGCAGCAAAAAAGAAAGCATTTTTTCCAATTACTTTACTGACAGTGAAGTACACTGTGCAAAGTCACTGATTTTCACATAAATCAGTGCAATCTTTTCAAACCATTAAAGTTCTGAGACCCAAATGATTTAAGTACAACCAGTGATCCATTTTTTTATATTTAGTTTGAAATATGATCAATACAAAGTTATTAATGCTTGATTAAGTAATTTTTTAAGGTTTTTGGACAATACACTAGATCAAGAGTAAATCCACTGCCATCCCAGTTACCCTGGAGAAATTCTTGTTAAGATCTAAAGCTAGATTGCTGGTTTGAGAATTAAACTGTATATACTGTTCATACAATGAATTTTTATCTTTGTATTGTAAGTTATTTGATAGAACCCATGATGGGAAATGTGGCTTCAGTTCATTTTGTTAATTAAAGCTACCTCCTAAACAATAGTGGCTGCCAGTAGCAGAATGTTTAAAATGTGGTTTATGTACTTTTTTCATTGTAAATAGACATGGTTGTATATTGTCACTATAATAAAAACAGGATCCTTGTATATCAAAATCATGTACTTTGTACAAAGTATGGGAGGAATATTTACTGTATGCTGTTAATTTTGTAAGCCAAAATATTCAAGTGTAAAAAAGGAAGAAAACCATCCCAGAGTTGTTAATTCTTATATTTACACTCATGAATATTACATCTGCAATTAGCATGGAATGTTACACTGAAAGCAAATAAAGGGTACATGAATACCTATGGTTATTTATCTCTGTTTTCAAAAGTTAAGGCTGAAAATGGTGCACATGTAGAATTATTGAGCATAAATTATGTCTCATTTTCTCTTGGCTACATGTAGTGAAGGATTCAGGAAAGAACTGCCAGAAAAACAAGAAAGTTGCCAGTTTACAAGTGGATTTATGATTTCAGAATAATACTGACTCTTGGCATGCAAACGGTTAAAAACCTTAAATGAAGTGTTTGCCCTCTTACAAAGCAATCTCTTGATTAAAGGTGTTATGTATTGTGTTTAAGTGTTTTTAGTATGTTTTGAATAATCAGACAGATTATAATTTTCACATTGGTACTTTTTAATGTTGAGAGTTGTGGGGGTTTTTTAAGCCATTGTTGTGTAAGAGTCGCAGCTTGTCCCACATTCCTTCTGTTGGCCAACCTGTGAAAGGTAATAAAAATGCTTCTCAAAAAGAACTGTAAATGTCAGCTGCCGTTTATAATCGGTAGGGAAGGAAATCCAACCATGAAGCTTCCAGAAATCCTGTTGTATTTTTGATGTCCTTGAGTATGGATTTATTTCTTCTGTTTTACAAGTGAGTCTTCACTGCAGTGCTGTTAAAAAAGTCAGATGTGATCCATTTGAAGTTCTAATATTTCACTGTATCTCAGTATGTTTTTGGAGTTAGTTATACTAGCAGTTAACTCTTTAATGCAGTCAGCCCAGTGTCTTCCAGCATACACTGGTTCTGTCTGCTGCTGGTAGAGGGGAAAGAATATGAGCAGCAGCTACTGAAACCAGCCTATTAAGAAGCAGTGCTGCAAAACCTGCCTCTCTCAACATGACAGTGTGCGTGACACCCATGGATGATCACATAAGGAGAATCCAGACAAATCCAGCTGCCAGGGTACTTAGTGCCAGCTTTCATTATGTCTTTGCTGGTCAAGCTGATCTCAGGCCAGGGCACAGTGGAATGTTCAGGTGTTGACATCCACTGAGAATTTGCTCCCACTCCAAAAGCAATATCAAATACAGGGGGACAACTTGCCGTAAAGCTCTTTTGTGTTAGCAACGTGTGGGATTTTTGTTACCTTTGTACCAGTGGCTTTCTGAGCTGTCACCTCAGCAGTCTCTTCATCCAGGTAAAGCTTCCTAGTTTCAGTTTTGAGTCTGAAACAAATTACACCCTTCTGGAGTGCCTGCAGAAAAGAAATCCTGCAATTTTCTAGCTGAAACTGTTCCTACAGTTGCAAAGTCACATATCTTGCCTCTAGACCTCTCCACAACTGTCATACTGAGCTCCAGTGCTGGATTTAGCAGTCAAAAAGGCTTTGCTGTTGACTTTAAATGAAAAACACAGGGCAAGGAGAGCATTATGTTGTTGTTGTTTTTCTTCCTTATCTTCCGCTGTTGTGAGGAAGCACCCTTTTGCAGGGAGGTGGTCACAAAATTGGTAAAGGTATTCCCTATTTTTCCCCCATTAGGAAACTAGTCCCCCATTAGATGACTATTAGCCTGCTCTGTGGCAATATGCTGGTGAGAGCTCTTCATTTGAAATTAAGCCTTTTCATTCTCTTATAAAAATAATGCATGTGCTTTGCAACTTTTTGATCTAGATGCCTTTTGCCTTTTTTCATTTCTTTCCAGTAGAATTTCCCATTTATTTATAAATTTACTCAGAAATTTCAAACTTACACAAAGATACTTCAGTAATTCTTTTCACTTTGATTACTATTTTTAAGCCTTCAGTTTCAATTTACAGGGTAATATTTTTAATTCAAAGCACAATACAGAGTTTGTTTCATATGTACTCTCAATAATTTTTAATTACATAAGTGCTTTTGATCTTTCACTGTTAGCGTAGGTTTTTTTTTTTAGCAGGAGATTTTTTCAATATGACTTTTCACATATTGTACTGTACAGACTGATTTAGCACTAGATTTCAATTGAAGATGATTCAATAAATAAGGAAATCTGAAATGGGATAATATATCACAAATTGCTGTTTTCTGTACTGTTGTAAGAACTTGGAGGGTGAATGGACATATTTCATACATTGCACTTATGGCACTACACCAATATAAAATAACATTGTTTAGGTTTTACATAAGAATTACTAGTTAGTGGTCAGTGTGGTGTTTGCTATAGGGAACTAATTTTGATTTGAGGGTAACAAAATATGAAGTGCCTCACTGGTTTCCAGTAATAAAAGCATAACCTGTGTTCTGAAAATTCCAGCCCAAAAATTAGCAAGTAAATCTGTTACTAACTGATGCTTTAAAAGAGAGAAAGATTTATGCAGAACTAGAAACTAGCTAAAGAAGTGAAAGCTGTTCAAAAGCAGGAGGTCTGTGATCTCCAACTGACATAAAACAGCTGGGTTGAGTGGGAATCCTGCTAGCAATTCACAAAGATTGATTTTAAAATAAATATGTTACATACAGTTCTTGCCCATTTCCCCAGATGACAAAAATTCTCATCTCAAGGCCCTATCCCTTTAAAGCAGATGGTTCCACATCTGCAGTCAGCATAATCTGGGCTGGGACTAGTAGTGTATAGAGTATACTGCAACGATGAGAATACATCATACCATGAAGGAAAGTGAAGCAATCCAGGAGCTCTCAGGTTTCACAGCCTCAAATCAAGCAGAACTATACATTCAGGGACAAAAATAGCCAGTAGACAAGTATAGGCAGTGTTTGTTGAGCTCTGACATGGAGTGTGAGCCAAGTAGTTTTCTCCCTTGCTCCGTGCCTGCCACACTATTTTTCCTTATGCTGGAAAATCTGAAGACTTAAGAAGACTTAAGAAAACTTGGAATTCAACTATATTTGGTTCAAATTTTCTACTTTTTTCAAGGTGGCAAGTAAAACAGTCTTTTCTTCAAGATTAAAGCATGATGTCTAGGCCTCTGTTTCTCCCTAAATTTAGTAATTTTTTTTTTCCATAGGATTATTTTTATACTTCTGTGTTCCTTAATGTTTGTTGGGGAATTAGACATGACATCTGCAAGCAATCTGATCTGATTCTTTTCATTAAATCTGGCTAGTATTCACCAAGTTGAACTGAGAAGTTTCCTTCTGCTGGCTCTTGTGTTTTCAGAGACTGAGTTCATCAGATTACAGTTGAATTTCTGAAACTGAACTATTTCATAAACAAGAGTTGGCAAATCAAGGTGCTTAGCGATTCAGAGTAGTTTGTGTCTAGAATTTAAATCTTTTCTATGTCTGTTACCTATGAAATTGCTTTCTTGATGTTTTATGTGTAAAATGTTTTTTCAAATACTGTGGGTGGCATTTAGGGAATACTTGTGAGAAATTTGTCAGGAGCATTTGGTTGTTCAGACACACTGATTGGCATGACCAAACAGACAGAAAGTGTAGACTTGTGAACACATCACACTATTTTTACTGAATTTTACTCCCTGTTGCTAGATAGCTCTTAAGTTCTTATTCCATAAGCAGTCACGGTGACAGTGAGCTAGCAGTGAAAGACTGAATGTCGTTTTTGTAGTCTCTTTAGTGAGAAATTAGGATGATTTTTCACACTGGTATTAACCATAGGGGTGTGTATATATATTTATTCACTGCATTCAGTTGTTTGTGGCAACTTCTGTGCTTCATTGTGGCAGTTTGATTTTGCCTGTGGGTTTTAGCAGTGTTGGCATGTAATTCTTGCCAGGGCAGCTGCTTCTGGCATTCAGTTCACAGAATTAAGGTTTTGCCATCCTTGCAACATGCCATTTATCTGTTTGTTAGTCCTTCTGTGGCCATAGGAGTTGTGTACCTGAACCTGCAGGATGCTTTTGTACAAAATTACATTATTTGGGCTCATACCTTTCCTGTGTTAACTAGGGCACAGTGGCTGTGGAGCTGGCTTGACAAGTTGGGCAGAATGGTAAGAGGAATAATAACTATATTATGTTTTCACATCTCTTCAAAGTTGGAATGCTTCTGCCATTCCAGCAACAATGCTTTCATTTCCCAAAGGGTGAACTGGCTTTTGCCACCCTTTCTACGAGCAGTCTCGATGCATAAACTCTGCTAGCTTGTCCCAATGCTAAGGTTTGTTAATATAAGCTATTTGCCCAATATCTGCTCCTGAATCCTGAGAAATTCTCATATTCTGTATAATAGGATAGGGAGGGAATAGACAAGCTCAAATGTTTGTGTGTTTGGCAAGATTGCTGCTACCTTGCCTTGAGACGTCCATTTCATAGTTTCCGGCCATCCCAGATGATGTAGGCCTTCATTAGAAGGGAGAGATGCCCAGTGCAGTGAGCTCCAGAATTCGTCAATTTACTGAAACAATACGGGGCTTTTCATTTTTCCTGTTCATTTACAACTGTTGCCAGTCTTCACTATGAGATGGTCTTTAAGGTCAGGGAAGGTTTTCAATCCTTCCTAAGATTTTTTGAAATTACCTTGGTCTGCAGCCTGTTGAAATAGTTGAAGTTTTCCTGCTTGCCATGACATGGAGCTTTGCTCACAGTGCTTGTGTAGCCATGGAGTGAACAACTTTTATGCTGCTTTTATGTCTTAGCTGCATGCAGCACATCTACAAAAGCTCCTGTAAAACTATAGGTGGTTTGTGTTGAGCAAAGCTGAGGCACTGGATTGTGTAACTTGTATCCTAAGAATTCAGACCAATTTGAAATTTTCTTGTTGTAACTTTACTTGGCATCAAATTTAGATTCTAGCGATATTCTGTCTCCAATACCTGAATCATCAACTTTAATTATTTCAAAAGGTGTAACTTGTTTGCTAGATACTATCGCTAGTCATACTTGATCCTTTATTTTATGACAATCAGCTCAACAATCTACGACAAGTGGCTGGAGTTATTTTAGCATCATGAGCATCAGTTTGGTGCATGGTGATGTAGTCAATATTCTGGGGATGCTTAGATCAGAGATGTATTCAGGCCGCTTTTTGTGTTTTTCAGCTTGCTGGAAAACAGCTCTGTATGATTGTCTGGTGATCAGCGATGCAATAACATCTGTTTTTTTCTTACAGGAACCATAATGGTATTTCACCAACCTGTCAAAACTGCAGTTCGTTATGAAATGGTAAGCCAAATGCAGAAGCTCCACCACTTAAAGGGGGAAATCCCAAATCCCTTACACCGCACCTCTGCCTCTCCCTCTCAGTTTGTGGCTGTGTATTCTTGTCACTTGCCTGGTTTTGGCCTCAGCAGTTGTCTGGTACATTCCTGAGTTTAAGCTTGCTCAGACCACAAGTTGTTTGGCCAAATATTTTTCTACTACTTCAGTAAGATTTCGTGGGTCAGTGAAGAGTTCAGTGAGCAAGAGGGAGGGAGAAGTATGTGCTCCTGAGAGATAGGAGAGTTGCAGCCTGTCTGGCAGAGAAATTACAGATTCGGGTGCCTGTCAGTCTGCAGCCCAAACACCAAACATCCCATCTTAAAATTTTCAAATATCACTTTAAGCATCTTTTAGGACTGCTAACAATGGCATTTAGATGTCTCCTGCCTCATGGCACTCATTTTTGGTAGTGTCTAGCTGCACATAATGGCTGTATAGATTTGATAACCTTTTTGTATCATTGAGCTACTGAAATTCAATTTTTATGGTAAGTCAATTGCCTCAGATGTCACAATTGACTTTCTTGACTTAGATAAAGCATTTTTAATGCTGTTTCTTATTTTTCAACTTGCCTATCCAATTAAAAATATATTTCTTGTTAAACTCACTTACATGAAGAATCTTGGCAAGAACAATTAATATAGCAGCCAAATTTACAATAATTTTAAAACTTCTGTATCTCATGTTAATATCAGTAATGCTTCTGCTTAGTCAGCCACAGCAAAATGACTCAAAGTTTTATAAAAATTTACCAACTGCTGATCAGCGGTTACCTCCTTGGTTGATGAAATTTGAAGGTAATGAAAAGCTTTGCTAATGCAAATGTTTGTTGCTGATCCTGCTTAAGATTTGGCTAAAAAGGGGAGTCAGGGTGGCCCAGCATAAGCAATGAGGAGGGACTGTGTTCCTGGGATTTGGAACCCAAATAGAAAACTGACAACGAATGTAGTGGTGAACAAGTACAGGAATATATATAGATATAATCTGACCTATTTATTACAAATAGTTGTAGACTCAGTAGAGAATTAACTGATAGAGAAGGCAAAGGACGCCGTTTAACTAGCAGAGCTGTATGAAAACCAAGTCTTTATAATTTTGAATCAGAAACAAGATAATAATTGTTAGGAGTAAAATGCGATTTTGCAATTTAATTCAAGTATGGATTACAAATTTTGACTTGGCTGTTCCAAAGTGTTAAGATGCCGCCTTCTGATGTATTGGGACTGTCACCTGCAGATGAGGCTCCTGTTTATTGGACTAGTACGTGTGCAAAAACGTTAAGTAAGAAAGAACAACTGTGAAGAGTTCCTATAGATTAGAATACGCGTGTCAGTGATCGCCCTGGAGATGCTGAAGGCCAGGCAGGCAGTCCCGGGCCTGCTGCCTCTCCTGGGCCGGGGTGCCTCCGTCAGATCCCGTGCGCTGGGAGGACTCCACTCATTGGTCAAGAGCGTTTCAGGGGCCGCCGGTTCTGATCCCGTCTTTTCCCGGTGTCTCTCCTCA
>VYXC01009848.1:3102-59710 GCA_013397175.1 Platysteira castanea
CCTCCCAGCTCAGGAGATTTTATGGATCTGTGTGTGACTTTCCCCCTCTCTGGGCTCTTTTCCTGGTGCACAGGACACTTCTCCTCTCTTACTTGTACTTTTCCATTCTCCAGTGATGTGTGGGCTGCTGGTCCATGCTCACCTGGGAGGATGCCGTGGGTTTAGAGCAGCTCTAGACCTGTTCCATGAGGCAAGAGGGCAGCACAGCTGGAAACCAACCCCTGGGGCTGGCTGGAAGGGGAAGGGGCTGGTGGCAGGCTCGGATCCTCAGGGACAGGTTTCATTTTCCCTGCTCCTCCTGCCGATCTAACTTCTCTCGCTCACCGCTAATTTCCTCATCCAGATGTTTCCAGGTGGGGAGAAAAGCGCTGCTAATTTTGGGAAGCTTTGTGGGCTGTTCCAAAGCTCTGGCTGGGGTGTGTGATTTCTGCGTGCTGACGTTTTAATCCTTCAGACTGTTCCCGAGGCTTCCACATTTCGGAAATGCAGAATAACTCCTTTCCAGAGGGCTGATCTCATAGTGTGTGGGCAAACTAACACGGGTGATCCCGCTGGCTTTCCCTGCTCATGTTCTCTCTCCATCCCTGTTACTCCTTTGGTTCAACCCTCTAATTCCCCACCTCGGCTGAAAATTCCCTCTTTTTTTTTTTTTTTTTTTCCTTCTTGATTGGTATTTAGGGAATCGGCGCGAATTCGGGTGCTGACTTTTCCCGTTTCTCCCGCCCTTAGCAAGCAGCAGAATTCCTCCAAATCCAAGTCGGTTTGGGAGCAGAGGACGAGCCAGATCCGGATGCACAACTTCCGAGCCAGCTGCGAGGCCCTGTACAACGAGCTGGACCCCGAGGAGCGGGTCCGCTACGCCACCACCCTGCACATCCGGCCCGACATGAAAACCCACCTGGACCGGCCGCTGGTGGTGGAGCCCCGCGGCGAGGGCAGGAACAACATCACCAAGCTGAGCCCCGTGGATGTCCAGGAGGTGGTGGAGCACCCCAAAGCCACCTCCGCCGATGGGGCAGAAGCGCCGCGGAAGCACCACCGGCACCGCGATAAGGAGAAGCTGGGAGAGAAGGAGAAGCTGGGAGAGCAGGAGAAGGGGGACGTGACCAAGGACGAGGGCGGCGAAACCGGGGTGGGCAACAAGGAGGAGCGGCACAGGCAGCACCGCAGCCGCAGCAAGGAGGTGGAAGGGGGCAGCAAGGAAGGGAAAAGCGAGCGGAACAGGGGGCAGGAAGGGGGGAAGAGGCACCACCGGCGGGGCTCGGTGGAGGAAGGGGCCGAGAAGGAGCACCGCAGGCACCGCAGCCACCGGCACTCGTCCGACCGGCCGGGCAAGGAGGGCAACGGCCCCGCCAACGGCGCCCGCGGCGAGCGGCGCTCCCGGCACCGCGGAGGGTCCCGCTCCGGGAACAGGGATGGAGAGCCCGCGGCCAAGGGCGACAGCGGAGAGGAGCCCCACCGGCGGCACCGGCTCAGGAACAGGGCGCTGTCCACCTACGAGTCGGTGGAGAAGGAGAGCGGCGAGAAGGAGGGCGAGGCTGGCGAGAAGGAGCACCGCAACCACCAGCCCAAGTGAGTGGGTGCTGCCGGGCCCTCCGCGGGTCGGCTCGGGGGTCGCAGTGGGGCCTGAAGTGGCTGCCTGGAAACTGAGACTGGGCAGGGGTAAGGGAATAAAGGTGGGTGTTTATTTGAAGGGCCTGCAAAGGTGCATCCTGGGGCAGAAATGGACCCCAGGATGGACTACGAGTCGTGAGTTTTTCACACTTTTATAGCTTTGGTCCATTTGCATATCAGCATAAATTCGCTGATTAAAACTTTAGCTAATGATGTATTTTCTTCAATTTCTCCACCTCTCTAGAGGCCCCAGTTTACACCTTTTGGGCCTAGGACAGTCTGAGTGCCCTTGAACAGCAAGCTCAGAGAGGCTTTGTTGTGTCTGTCTGGCCTAGGAGAGCAGCTACCGAGCCACAAGAGACTGCAGAGTCACACACTGGGCAATGCAGGGCTTGAAAAATATAACAGCTAAAACCTAAGGCATCAACAGAGCCCCAGAGGTGTTCCAGGAAATCCCTTATCCCCTCCCCGAGGCATTCCCTGCTGTCCCTGTCCCCACACCAGCTCCCACCACAACCTGCAGCTCTGTTCCGCCGCAATCAGCGATGACAGAGGCTCCCAAAGATGATTTTGGTTCCTAAACCAGCTCAGGTTTAAGGCAGGAAATCTCCTGGCTGTAAACACCAACAGACCCTGTAGGACACCGAGAGGAGCAGAGAATTTCCCAGCTTCTGAAGGGAGCTCCTGAGAGAGATCTTTTTAAATTTCAGCCAGCCTTGCTTGCAGCCCTTTGATTTTCATTTTTCATGGGGAGCCTTCAGCTGCACCACCAGTTGTTCCAGCACGTGGCCTCTTCCATTAAGAACAACGATGGCCCCCATTTGCTTTGATTCTTATGTAAGTCAAGTGAGAAAAACAGCCCTGGCGAAGCACTTGGAGTCGTTAATAAAGAAGGATAGATTGCCTTTTCAGCTTTATTAGTCTGATGGAAAAGAAATTGCACTGGGATTCTTTTAGCTTAGAGTTCATGTCACCGTGGAGAGCTGTGAGTGGCACTGAGATAATAATTTTCCTGTCTAAATTATCTTCCTTTCAGCTGAATTTCCAAACACTCTGCCTGCTGCTCAGCGTGCACGGGCTCGCTTTCCTCCTCACTGGAGCAGAGCTGCTGCTGCTGCTGCTGCAGAGTCAAGCAGGAGCCATTTAGCTGCTGACAGCCACGTTCCAGAGTGCTGCCAGGCTGGAAAAGAGAATCCCCACATTGAAATAAGGCCTTGGGAGAGCATTTTAGGGCGCAGCGTGTCAGGATTCGTCCAGCAGCTGGTCTGGGGGGTGGCTCGTGGCACTGCTGTGTGTGAGTGCCTCGTGGTCCTGGCTTGGGAAGGTCATTAAAGTGACCCAAGGGAGGTTGAGTGCCCCTAATCTTGTGGTTGGGGGTTGGCTTGGGAGGTCTCAGAGGAAAAAGACCCAAATTTTGCTGTCAGAGGTTGTCCTGCACAGGATTTCCATGGAGAAAACAAACCCAGCACGAGGTGCAGCGTCGGGGCTGTGTCCTCCAAACCCTTCCCGGGCCCCACTGAGCAAATCCTGCTTTTCCTAGGGAGAACCAGTGTGAGCTGGAGGCCAGTGGCAGCGGCAGTGTCCCCGGGAGTGTCCCTGTGCACACCCTGCCCAGCACGTACCTGCAGAAGGTGCCCGAGCAGCCGGAGGATGCTGACAACCAGAAGAACGTGACGAGGATGATTCAGCCCCCGCTGGACAAAACCACCACTGTGAACATCCCCGTCACCATCACGGCCCCTCCTGGGGACACCACGGTCATTCCAAGTGAGTGCCTTCGTCCCCTGTGTGCTAGTTCGAAAGCAAACTAGTGAGAGACTTCAAGTCAGAAATACAATTTAATAGGAAAAATAAAATAAATTTAATAGTACAAAAAAACAACCCACTGACAAGAGTCAGAGTACAACCTGACCCCCTGACAGTCAGGGGTTGGCAGCAGTGCAGTGAAATGGTGGCTGCAGTCCTGGAGTGATGGTTCTGTTGAGGCAGTGACTCTGTAGAAAAGGTCTGGTCTTCCTCTGAAGGTCTAGTGGCAGTGGAGAAGGGTCTGCTCTTCCTCTGGGAATCCAGTGGGAAAGCCTGCCCCTGATGTTCGAAATTTCAGCTTCTATCCAGGATGGAACGCCTGGCTCCTCGCTCTGGGCAGAGCATCTCACCATGGGATGGAATCTTATCAGTCCCACGGTGATGGCCCATGAACAGGAGATATCTCCCTGGAGGGAGGATGGGTCATGGTAGAGATAAAGAACTCTGCCCCACCTGGAGTTAACAGCTGGCCCATGAACAAGAGATAACCCCATGAGTTTATCAGGGGTGGGGGACACTGTCCCACCGGTTTGAACAGCTTATGAAGATGATGAATAGAATACAATCTTTTGGGTACATCTTACACTGTAACCTAGGACACCTGCTGCTCCTGCTGCAGAGCTGCCAGGAGATGGAGATTCCCAGGGAGCGATGGGGGCTCTGCAGGGCGCTGCTGTCCTCATGAGAGGTGCACAGGGAACTTGGTGATAGAGGATCTGTAATTCCCACACAGGCTGCAGGAGCTCAGCGAGGGTTCCTGGCTGCCTGGTGCCTCTGGAAAACACCTGAGAGTCCCTGGAAATGGCTCACCCAGAGCACAGAGAAAGCTGAAGGAGCAGGGAAAGCAGCACCCATGCATGATCCTGCAGCTTTGGGATCCTCTGTGGCATTCCAGAGCTTTTTACAGTTCTCTGCCTCACAGCTGGAGCAGATCCACCCTCCCTGTCCTTCTCCAGAGCTCTCTGCCTTGGGTTTATCAGCACGGATTTACAGATGGTGCCAAGTTCCTTGTGCCCAACCACCACCAGCCTGTTCCCACCACCTTGGGGCTGATCCCTGGTGGGGTGGGATCAGCCTGGAGAGCTCTGGAGAACTGAGGAGAATCCCAGTGTGAAATCCAAGAGGTCCCCAGTGGACTTCAGGCTCTCAGGACGCTGCTTTCCACACCAAAAACCTGGCAGGGTCTCTGCTTTGTCACTGTTGTCAGCCCCAAGATTTATCTTTTCTTTTGTTTCCTTCCCCTCTCTCCTTTTTTCTCCCCTCTTCAATGGTAATTTTCCTATATTGCCATGCTGAGCTCCTGTCAGTCACAGCTTATCAGCCTCTCCCTTTCCTGGCCATTTCCTCTGGATCTGACTGGAGATCCAATAAGGAATTTATTGCACATGTCACTCAAACTCAATGAAATGTCGTTCTCTTGCAAAATAAGATAAAAAGTAATAAAAGCCCTGCACTGAACACGTTCCAAAGGGTGGGGTTGGGGGACTTCAGGTCCTGGAAATTAATGGAAGAACCTTTATGTGTTGTCTAAAAAGAGAATTTGCAGCGTAAAATGTTACCCAGTTCATAGATGGGAAATGATCTTCAGGAAATTATCCCATGAACCCCCTGGAAGTGAAGTTAGGATGAAAACTGGGGAATTTCCAGCCTTTGGGAGGGAGGTTGGGAACAATCTCAGAGGAGGAGACCCTGAGACCTGCTGCAGGATGGAGCTGCACAGCTTTGCAAGTGGGGAGCTCTGGCCAAACCGGGGTGCACGATGCAGGCACAGCTCCGTGGGGTCCAAGAAGTCCTTTCCAGGTTTTTCTTCCTAACTCTGGGAATTCCAGCAGTCTCAACCCCCAGATTATTAAACCTCATCCATGAGTTTGCTCTTTTGTGTGCTCCAAAGCCCGTTGTGTTCCTGATCCATGGCAGAAAACACCCAAACACGAGGTTGCTCAGCCTCCCTTTTCTTTCCTTCCAAGGATCCCGAGCTGCTCCCTCTCCCTAAGGATCTGAGCTCTTTGGGATGGGTTTCCCAGCCCCGGTTTGGCAGCTCTGGGATCAATAAGCTCATGGTTTCTTTTCATTTCCTGGCTGCTCCGTGGCTCAGCAGCAGCTGAGGGGTAGAGCTGCCTCACTGCGGAGCCATAACCACCCAGGGATTGTTCATCCCAGTTAATCAGCACTTCCAAAGGCTCTTTGCTCCCCCAGCTGCACTGCTGGCATTTCCAGCTGTTCCAGGCAGCGGGAAGGGATCCATTTCTTAACCCTCTCCTTTGTGTTTTCCCTGAATCCCCGTTTCCAGTGAACAACGTGGAGTTTGAAAGCAAAACAGAGGAGAAGAAAGACGTCGACGACTTGACGAAAAACGGGCCTAAACCCATCCTGCCTTACAGCTCCATGTTCATCCTCAGCCCCACCAACCCGTAAGTCCTGACAGCACCAATTGTGGGTTCCAGGTGCTTCAAAGAGTGGGATTTTCATCTCTGAAAACACTGAGAAATGCAATTTCATTGGGAAATTAAATAAAAGCTCATTTCTGTGGGCTAGATGCTGGGTTTTCCTGGGGCAATAAATTACCAGGAGAGGGAAAAGAAAATGCTTCAGGCAGAGCCTGCTGATGTAGATCCCACGGAGTGGGAGCACAGGTGTTTTTGGGAAAGGACTTATCAGGAATAACGGGTTGAGGACTGTCTGGATGGCAGCAAATTCCTGCAGGTTCCTGAGCTGGAATCCCTGTTTCCATCAAGTGGCTCTGCATCACTGCAAACTTTGAACTTGTGGGAAAACCTGGGTAGTTTTTATTTGCCAAGGCTGGGAGTGCAGCCCGTGGGATCTGCTGGGATTAGGGCATTTCTTCCCCTTCAGGCAGCTCTGCCTCCTGGGGAGCTTTGGCCTCAAAGCCTGGGAATGCTGAATCTGTTCCTCGGGAGGGCTGCAGGACCAGGGGGGAGAGGCAGGGGATGGAATAATTGTGGCGTGAGGGGCTGTGGGGCTTTTAAAGCATTTTAAGGGAGGGTGTTGGAAACTTCTGGAGCTCCCCTTGGAGCAGAGGTTTCCCTCTGGCTCAGGTAAACTTGCAGATCTCAGAACTTCTCTCTGCCCAGATACCAAAGGGGAGCTCAGACCCTTCTTTGGCAGCTGGATTGAAGAGGAGAATGAGTTCCCCTGCAGCTCCTGCTGCTCAGGACTGTGACATCTGTGCAGTTACAGAACGGAACAGGCTCCATGTTCTCATATTTGACACCCAAAAAGCCCCTGTGGTGGGAGCACCCCCGGGCACTGGGCAGCCTGAGCAGCACCCCAGGATCTCCTGAGCTGGGAGGGACCCACAGGGATCCCTGATCCAGCTCCTGGCCCTGCACAGACTCCCCAGCAATCCCTCCCTGTGCATCCCAGGTTGTCCAAACGCTCCTGGAGCTCTGGCAGCCTCGGGGCCATGCCCTGGGGAGCCAAATTAGGATTATTGAGCTTGGCCTCTGGCTGGCTGGATAAGGAAATGGTATTTCCCTAACATTTGGTCTTTTTGCTGGGAAGTGATCACCAAAAATGAGCTGGGAAGGATCTGCCAAGGCAGAGGGGACGAGAGGGAGCTGAGCCCAGGGCTGTGAGCTGAGACTGGGCTGGGCAGGCAGGGAAGCAGCAAAAACCTCCTCGTTCCCTACGGCTGCTTCTTTTCTCTGCCCTCATCCTGCAGCTAGGCCCTTCTGAGCCTCAGAGCCCAGGATTTGGGAGGTGTTCCAGTTGTTTTGCAGTTTTCTCCAGCTCACACCCTCCCAAAATAAAACCCCTGTGCTAAAAGACGGCTGGCAAAACAAAGTTCACTGGGAGAAAAAGTGTGTCACGAGCCAGCCGGGGGGGATAACACGACAAAAGCCAAACTCCAGGAATGTCAGCAGCTTGTTTTTCCTCCTCTGGGCAAGATGCAGAGCCAGCTGCATGCCCCCAGGTGTCCTGGTGGTGGGAGCTCCTCCAGAGAGCTCCTTCTGCTCGCTGGGGCAGGAAGCTTTTCCCATCTCCCTTCCAAGCCCTGCTGGGGATCCCTGACCCGGCTGCTGCCAGAGGGGAGAACAGCTCAGGGAAGCAGAAATAAATTCCCTTTTCTTCCTCCAAGTGCTGCTGCCCTCTTGGAGCACGCAGGGCTGTGAAGAGATTTCTCAAGCCCCACTGGCAGTTCACAAATGCTCCCACATCTCACTGCTGGTTATGAATGGTGAGGAGCTAAAAACAGGGGCTCGTTGTTGCTCTGATGGATTGAGTTGGATGCGGGAATCACGGCTGCAAACGTTATTGGGAATGTTGCCTTTCACTTGTGTGGCTCCACGGAGCAGGGAGATGATCATCTTCTCCTGGCACACTGAAAACCAGAGCTAAGGGATCCACGAAAGCACTTTTCTCCAGGTTATTTTCTATCAGATTTACTTCCCTGGTATTTGTAGCTCTTTTCTGCTCTGAATCCTTTAGCAAGCCGAAGAAAAAGAATATGTAAGCAGATGTGAAAAATAGACTTTAATTCTCACTGTTCAGACATTTGCTTAGAGAAAATGGGATAGAGGAGCTGAAATACATTCTCAGATAACAACGTTGTTGGCGAGTTAAATCTATAATTTGATTTTCGGGCTAAGTCCTTCATTCAGCTGAGGAGTACGGTGCAAATGCAGAGCTCTGCGTGCAGTTAAGGATTTGGGAATTGTGGTCAGACGGAATTATCAGCTGCAATTTGTGAAGAGTTTTGGATTGCTTAGAGATGGGAGCATTTATCACTTTCCTCGGACGCAATTGGTGAATAAAAAGATTAGGTGGAAGTAATCAAATCTGCCCCTGTCAAGTATTTGTGCTGTAAAGTGTGACTTGGAGTGAAGTGCAGGCAGAGAGGGATTGGTGGGAGGAACACTCAGAGCCACAAAGGCAGATCCAGCTGAGAGTCTCAACATTTTAAAGGGATTAGTTGACATTAAAAAGGATTTCAAGCCTTGTTTTGAACTCGCGGGGCGTCAGCCCAGGAGTTCAGAGGGAGAAGGATGGGGGAGTGCCACGAACGTAATTTGTGGAGTTGAGTGTGGATGCTTGAAAGCTCTCAGTGCTCTTTTGACAGATGGGTAGAGAGATAAATAGATAGAGAGATAAATAGATAGGGAGACAGAGAGATAAATATATAGGGAGATAAATAGATACGGAGACAAATAGAGAGATAAATATATAGGGAGATGAATAGAGATAAATAGAGAGCTAAATAGATAAAGAGGTGAGTAGATGTTGTTGCTTTGCAGAGGGGGTAGAGAGCAGTGCAGAGATGCTGAACTCCCTTATTTAAACCTCACCAAGATCTGCTGCAAACCCGAATTCAAAGCCTGGTTTTTACTTTCCTCTCATTATTACAGCAGGAATGCCAAAGGTGCTGTTCCTGCTGGATTTGTGCCACTGCTCCAGCCCTCACCTCCCTGTGCTCCTGTCCCTGCAGGATCCGGCGCCTGTTCCACTACATCGTCAACCTGCGCTACTTCGAGATGGTGATCCTGATCGTCATCGCCCTCAGCAGCATCGCCCTGGCTGCAGAGGACCCTGTCCAGGCCGAGTCTCCCAGGAATGACGTGAGTGCCACCCAAAATCCCCAGAATTCAGGCCCTTTTCTTCTCCCGGTCCCACCTCCGCAGGGTAAGGCGCTGCGCTGGCGGTGCAGAAGTAAAGCTGTCCTTGATAACATGCCCAGCTGATCTTTGTTCCACTATCAAAATGCTCTCAGTTCCTGTCCCTTCCTGCTGCTTCAGCCACATCTGGGTTTGAGAACTTGAAGATGGTGTGGCTGATGTGGCTTTGGTGGAGGAGCTGCAAAGCTGAGACCCCATCCCGCAGTGGGACAGGCTGGTGAATAATCTCTTCAGCAAAGGATACTCCAACATTTCCTTTTGAAATACCCCTTTGGCCTGGTTAAACCTGCCAGAAGTGCAGGTGCACCGAAGCCAGCCTTGGGTGCAGTCTGGCGAGGACTGGGGAATGCTGCTTTAAATCAGAGGATTCAGGTTGGTGCCTAAATCATCTGAAGGTTTTCCCACCAAACAATTTTTGTCCATTGCAGCCAAGAGACCACTGCTGGATGAGATATCTAACCTTGCTCCTGTGCAGGTGATTTCAGTGTGTGGCCTTCCCTAACACACATTTCCCTCTCCCGTTTAGGCTCTGAAATACCTGGATTATATATTCACAGGAGTCTTCACCTTTGAGATGGTGATCAAGGTAAGAACTTCTCCAAGCAGAGGGAGTCGCCTCCTCTCTCAGCTTTATTTGTGAGAAGCTGGAGAAAGGGTGGAGCAGGATGGGAGTGGGAAAGATGGAGAGCTTGATGTTGGGAACAGCTCTTAAAATCAGATGCAGCAGCTCTCCTGGTTTGCCTAATCTCATATTTTATGGAGGAAAACCAGGATGTCTTTGGGAGCTGTGTAAGAGGATAAGAACTGGGAAAGACACAGGAGCTGCCAGACCTTGCTGAGACACTCCTGATCCTTCCCTTTTCCTTTGGCTCTGAGCAGGAATATTGATAACAGCTGATTCTTGGTTTGTCACGTTCCAAAAAGCTGAGAATTTATCTTTTTACTCAGCAGGGTGACAGGTTTTGCCAGGACTGTGGGGCAGTAACTTCCCCGAGAGCACAGTGCCATAAAGTCAGGATTCAGTGGGGGGATGAGGCAGGAGTTGGGTTTTCCTATCAGAGCAAGATGCAAAAGAGATGCAGAATAAAACCAGGATTACTGCACTTGTGTGGAAGAAATCCTAGGAGCAGTGAGGGCTCTTGTTTCGACAGCTTTTGGATGTGGTTGATTGATCTGAGCTTCATTTTTGGGAGAGTTTTCCTGCCTGTTCGAGGGGAGCAGCTTGGCTGGTTTGCGAAGGGTCCTTAGCTCCAGAACCTTTTCCTGCCCCTCAGCAGGGTGGATTTGGGCCATGTTTGATTAAAACTCTTCCTTTTCCTGGGTTTTCCCTGCAGATGATTGACTTGGGGCTGCTGCTCCACCCCGGCTCCTACTTCCGTGACCTGTGGAATATCCTGGACTTCATTGTGGTCAGTGGGGCCTTGGTGGCTTTCGCCTTCTCGTAAGTTCATTTTCCTTCTCCTCCCAAATTCCAGGGAATGCGGGACAGAGGGGGCAGGACCTGTAATGTTTGTGGCTCCATTTCTCTGTGGAATTTTCAGTTCCTGCCCTTTTTTCCTCTCGTAGCTGGGCGGGGTGGAGGGGTGTGAAGAAAAGAATCAACCCAACTAAATTTGTGTTGTGGAACCTCTTGAAAATCCTCCCAGCTTTAGGCTGAGCCCACTCGCTGCTCATTCGAGCACGAAGCTGAGATTTTTGTGACTCTTTGGCCGAGTTCTTTCCAGGAACTCTTTGTAACATTTCGTGGCAGTCCAGTGTGTCCAGGCCATGCCTGTAGGAATTGCTCTCACTATGGAAAAACTGTTTAAGGGATCAGCTGATAACCCCGTGAACTCTTGGCAAACCCTGATTTCCCGAGCTGTGGATGTTTCTGGTTCACAAACCTTTGCTTTTCCTCTCCTTTTCTCTCCTCTCTCGTTCAGGATCTTGTATTTCCACTTCTATTTCTCCCTCCCTCACACCCAGCTCTCTATTTATGCCTTTAAATAATACCCCACCTTCTTCTCTAATGCCTCGGAGGATTTTGAGCAACAAACAGGGGGAAATAACTCTCTAAAAATTAAGATTAGCTTCTCATTTGAGCTTTTTTTCTTGGAAACAACCACAGGAAGAGCAACGCAGCTTCTTCCAACCTTCAGGAGCCGAGCTGGGGAACGGAAAGAAATTTCCCCCTGGTTCTGAGGCACGGGAATTGTTTGCAAAATGCTTTGCTGAGAAACAATGGGAGCTGAGCTGGAAACAGGCAGCAGGACTCGACCACTTTAATCTTCTGCTAAATTAGCCCTGAGCAATTCCGGGAGCGTTCAGCAGCCCGTGCCCAGCCGAACTCACCTGTTTGTCGACACACGATGATTAGAGGAGAGGAAATTGTTTAATTTGCTAATGAGAATTAGCAGCGTTTCACTCGCTAATGAGGAGAGCACCCACCTTTGTCGGGGAGCCGTGGAGCGTGGCTGGGCTGCTTTAAATTGGCAGCAGTTTTTAAGCAGAGCCAAATCCCCGCTCCTCCCTCGGCTCTGCACAAAAAAAATTGCACAAATTGTTGCCTTTCTGGTAAAATATTCCTCGGGAATTTTTCGTTTTCAAAATTCCCCTCGCGTTCAGGCTGTGAGATTTGTATTTTAGATTTCCTTTTCTTCAGTGCAAGTGCTGAATGCAAATAAAGGCTCCGAGCTAAAGCGGCCAAGAAGTGGATGGACAGGGTTGGTATTTTAGGTGTGATTCTGGGGGATATTAAAATCTGGGCTGTGCCTGATCCTTCACCAGATTAGTTAAGTCTTGGAGGAAATCATATCCAGCATAATTTTTTCAAAGGGCTGCTGCCCTCCCCTCTTTAAACATTTTGTCCCTCATTAAAAATCAGGTTTTTGGAGGAGCTGAGTGCTCAGTCATGAGCAAAACTGTCTTGGTGAATGTCCTGTGAACCTAAAATTTAACCTCCAGAACTGAGCTGCTTTTTAAGCTTGACTAGACATGTGTGGGGTTTTATTTCCCAGCACATGAAGAATATCCATGGAACATCTTTCAGAACTAGATTGACTTAAACCAGGCTGAATTAAGCAAAAATTTAACTGAAAAAAAACCCATTTGGCAACATCAGACTTTAACAAAGCTCCTCTGAATGGAAGAGAGGTGGAGAAGTAAAACAATCACAAAAACCAACATAACCCCAAGTCCGGGGTTCCGTGAGAATTTCCCTTTTCCATCAGGAATTCAAACTTCCAGGGGCATTTTGGGAGCCCTTCAGAGCAGCTCCCTGTGCTGTGAGAGCAAACCTCAGGCTCTGCCTCTAAAACATCTTCTCTTTGAACACGGTTTTCTTTTGAAGGAGATTTTCCTTGCTCGAGTTACGGATTAAAATGAATCATTTTTAATCTTTCTGAGCCTTTTCGTGCTCAGGTTTTCTTCTCTTGCTCATGTTTGGCCATGAATATCTAACAGTGCCTCATCAGCCTCTAAATAAATTACTGCTCCATCCCCTGCCTGTGCTTTGTAATGGGGGCCCCAAGCTGCTTTTATTTTCCACTGTGAGCGAGTCTTGAGCAGGGTTTTACAGCCAGGGACTGCATAAACCCAGCCCAGCTGCTGTGTCCCAGATTAAAGTCTGACAAGCTGATCTGCGAGGCTTGGGAAAATCTGAATTTCTCCTGTGATTTTTCAGCTTTCTGCAAGCCTTGCTCCACGTCCCCGTTTCAGGAGGCAGCAAAAATCCAGGGAATGCCTGCAGCCTCCCTGGTGTGGCCCAAAAGCTGGGAAATCAGTCATTCCTAGGAAATTTATTCTCCCTGTTCCAGTTCTGAGTCCTAACAGGGTAGATGGTCATGACTTAGGCCCAGCTCCTGGTTTGGTTAAACCAGAGCCAGCTGAACGTTGATAATCCCGAAAAGGAGCTTTTGGAGACTCTTGGTTGTTCAATCAGGTGGATTTTCCCAGCAAATCCCACAGCCCTGTCACCCTCCTCAGTGGCACTAAAAATGGGGTTTAACGTGGGTGCCACCACTTTGTTTCCAGAGCCCACAGCTGCCACGGGCAGGGTGGGTTTAATTCGTGTTTTTGGCCTCCTTGCTGCCCACTGAGGGTGATGGAAACCAGCTCCTTGCTGAATTAACCCACCCCTAAAAACCTGGGGATAACAGAGCTTCCTGAACCGCTCCCATCTGGGATGCTGCAGCAGCCTGGGGGGATTTAAGTGTTTGAGATGGAATCAGTGGCTGCTACAAGATTGATAAAACCCGGCTCTCAAAGCAGCTCGGGGTTTTCTTTCTGCTGGCAGCTCTTGAGGAGCAGCTCTGTGCTTGGCTGGGGTTAGAAGAATCAAAAATAAACTTAAAACAAAACCCCCAAGGTGATGCTGGGAACAACAGTAATGTGATGGTGATAATAATAAAGGAATGTTTTCCATTTAGCAGAGAGTTTCAAAGAGAAATCCCTTTCTTTTTCTGGAGATAAACACGCCACAAACACGTTCTGAGTCCTCAGGGAAATCGAAGCAAACAAAAAACCCATGGAAACTTGTCCCCAAAATCTCTCAGCCCCAGGTGCAAAAGGCACTTGGGAGGAACAGCTGATGATGAAGAGCAGCAAAGATTTGGCCTGGAAAATTTTGGAACGGAGGAAGGGTGGCTAAGATGCCCAGAATTTCGGGATGCTCTTGGAAAAAAACCAAATAGTCGAGGTTATCCCTCCCGAAGTGGGGGAGAAGAGAGATTTGGAGGTGTTTCCCCAGTGGATCCAGCGGGGAATGTGGGATTTCTGCTGCCCAGAAAACCCTTCCCCGCTGGGTTATCCCCTCAGGTCGGGGGGAGCGGGCCAGGGGCTGGGGGATCTCTCGGATGTTTCTGTTTGTCATTGACTCTGCTCTTTCTTTGTCTTCTCCTTGCTGGAATCTCTCTCTAGGAGTTTCATGGGGTAATATGTTCTTCCTGTCTCTTGCTGCTCTGTTTTTGCCTGTGCACCCTGTGTCCACACACACTCTGTGGGACTCCCCAGCCATGTTCCACCCATCCCATCCACCCCTCCGCCCCTGTTCTCTCATCACCCGGGGAAGATCCTCCCTTAATCCTCATCCATCCCCGTTCTCCTTCAGCAGAGATAGGAACAGAGGGAAAAATCCCAGTCAGAGAGTCAAAGCACACACAGAGACAGATCTGTACCAAAAAGGCTCGAGGGGCTGACTCAGTGGGCACTGATGGGTTACAGTGAGTTACAATCCTGAGTTACAATGGGCACTGATGAGTTACAATCCCTGGAAATCTGAATAACTGGGTGTAAAGAAGAAATTTTGGTCTCTTTTAGAGGATTTCACCTCCAAACAGCCAAGCTGGAAGCTCCAGGACTCATTTAGTGCCCTGTGGGCAATGGGAGCCAGCTGGGATCCGGGCTCTGGTACTGGGGGAAAGGCTCTGACACGAAAACAGAGCTCAGGGAGCTTTTTGCAGGGGGATTTGTGAAGAAGGAGGTCCCAAAATGGTATTTAACCCTTGCAAGTGGCAGTTTTGCTGTCAGTTCAGGACAGCTTCATTCAGGGCTCCAGGCTCTGGTACTGGGGGAAGTGTCTGACACAAAAACAGAGCTCAGGGAGCTTTTTGCAGGGGGATTTGTGAAGAAGGAGATCCCAAAATTGAATTTAACCCTCTGCAAGTGGCAGTTTTGCTGTCAGTGCAGGGGCAGGATGAGAGGCAGAGCTGTGTCCTCTGTCCCCACATTCCAGGAGCTCCGGGGGGATCCTCCACAGCGAGGAAAAGGATGCCAAGAAAAGTCTTTGATGTGGTCCAGGAAATTTGGCACTGGATTCTTTCTTCTCTCGAGGAAAGCAGAGCATTTAGGGCAGGACGAGGGTGGCTTTGTGCTTGGGCAGGGTGGGGTGACCTCATTCACTCTTCCAGGGTGGAATTCACTCTGCCAGGAGGATTCCAGGCAATCACAGGCTCCACCTCACCCTGAATTTTTGATGGCCCTGAGAGGTCCCTGTCACCTGAAATCAGAGCTGCTGGCAACAAGCAGCTTCCATCTGAAAGAAGCACTAAATTTTTAAAGGCTCTTTTATTTATTAAAGGGAGAAAAGGCTCTGCAAAGCTCTTTTAAAATATTCCTGATGTTTGAAATGAACAGGCAGCAAACTGACACGGAAAACAACAACAGAACAGCGCCTGCCTAATGCACCCAAAACTGATATAATGCGATTTTTTTTTGGTGGTATTCTCTTTTTTTTCCTTTTTTTGGTGTTCTCTGCCTCTATCCTGTGCTCCTCTATCGCTCTAATTCAAGATTCAGCTCTCCTGAATGTTGCAGCTGTTATTCTGCAGTCAATTAAAATCTCGTCCTTCCAATTCCTTTTTGTCGTGAGGAACATCCAGGTCAAATGTGTGCTTGGATACACCTTTTGACTGAATCCCTGTTCCATCTGGAGCTTTTATTTTCTGAGACATCTGGCTTTGTATGAAAGCAGTGAAAAAAACCCCAATATTGGCAGAGAGGGTTCTTAAAAACACCCAAACCCAGCCTTTAGGGTTTTATTTGACGGGCAGAGGATCCTTTTAATTAAAATGCAATTTGCATCACTCTGGGTCAGAGTACCAGGAAAAGCTTTTCCTATAGCAGGGACCTTACTGTGACAAGAAATGGGAATTTTTTTTTCCCCTCAGGATTCTCTATATGGCTCAGAGCATAAATCCCATTAAGATTTAATTGGCCTCACGCTCTTTATTTGCTTAAGTGCCTGAATGGAATAAAAAAAAAATCAGTCAGCCCTCCTTAGTGTCCTCTGCTGAGGCAGAAGGAATTCCGTGTGACTGGAGCTGTCTGCCCTCCACCTCCGGGCTCTCCCATCCCAGGGAAAAGCAGGAGCACGGGTTTGCCCTGCTCCCCCTCTCTGTAACCTCCTGGAAGTATTAAATCCACAGAAATTCTTGCTTCAGGCGTGGAGCCCGCCCTGGGAGGGCAGAGCAGGGAGATGTCTGTGTTCCCAGCAGGCCTCGTTAGTGCGGCTGTTAATTGGCCCAGCAGCGGCGTGGTGTGTCCAGGTGTCCTGGAATGAATGTGGGAATGTTCTGGGTGAGCCCAGGAGGGCTGAGCTGAGCTTTGCTGGGCTGGAGTGGGATGTGCAGAGCGGCTGGCGGGGAGCGGGGCAGAGCCCTGGTGTCCCCCGGTGTCCCCATGTCCCTCTCCTGTCCTGCTGCCCTGGCCACACGGCCCTGGAGGGTCCCACCCTCACTCCTGCTCAGCCCTGCCTTCCTCAGCTCCTGCTGCTTCCCCCAGGTGGGAAACACGAGCAGGGGAAGGGATGTGCCTGGCCTTGCAGAGGGGGCAGCCCCGGGGACGGGGTGGCCACCAGCCCTGGGGACAGGTGGGATCTGCTGTGGCATCTCCTCGTCCGTGCCCCGTTCCCCCTTTTGCTTCCCTGCTGGCATTCCCGTCCTCCTGGAGAGGCTGGCAGCCTGTCCTGCAGCTGGGCACTGTGTCTGGGAAAACACAATAAAGAGGCTCTCACACCTGCCAGGTTCAGCAGAAAGGAGGGAAAAGGCCACTTTATTGACATATGTCACATTCTTATACAATTCTGAACTCCACAAGGGATTGGAGGACATGTCACTTCCTCCTCAATCCCACTGGAGAAAAAAGATGCTCATCAAAGTTCTCTTATCACAAAAGGAATGAAAACCAGAAAATACCGTTAAGTAAACATTGGCCATTATTTACATGAAACTGTGTGAGAAAGAATTCTGACTCCAAGATTAAAACAGAAGGCTTAGCAAAAACCAGGTGGGGGGGGGGCTGCTGAGGGGCAGCCTGGGGAGGGGACAGCTCCAGCTCAGCTCTGGTGACACCGAGGTGACCGTGGCAGCTGAAAGCAAATCCGCCAAGCCAAGCCTAGGCCAGACCTTCAGCTCTGCTAAAACCTGACAAGGCAGGCAGTGAAAGCTCTGCTGGCAGTGCCTGCTTCATCTAGAGCAGATCAAAGGTCTCTAATGAATCAAATATTATTTAAAAAAAAATATTGAATAGTTGTTTTGTGGCTTTAAATCAGTCCTGAAGCTCTGGGAGTAAATCCAGCCAGGATTTAGGGCCATGCCAGTGGTCAGGGTCCAGCTGGGATGGATTAAAATGGCCCTAAAATGGCCCTGAAGGATGAGAGAGGGAGAGGTCAGGGACCTGTCCGTCCTGTTCCCCCTCTCCTCCACTTCTAAATCTTGTGGAAAGGGAATATCTCCCCAGTTACACATCCCTGGGATGCAACCAACCCTCCAAAAATTCCTGTCTCTCCCTCTTACTGCGTTTCCAGACAACTGCAGTGCGCCTGGTGATGGGGGAAAGGCGCTGGGGATGAGGCAGGAATGTGGGTTGGGGTTGTAGATTCCAGTCCAGCGTTAGCTGTGAGTTCTCGAGTCCTTTGGAAGTTTCCAAAAAGACCCTTCCCAGGGCTGAGCAGGGCCAGCCAGCCACAGAACTGGGTGGTTTCCTCCACCCTTGGTGCTCCTCCTCAGCACGGGGTGTAGGGCAGGCTGGGGGAGGCTCTGCAGCCCCTCACAAACCTCCGTGGGTCTCTCGGGTCTCTCGTCCTTCCGTCATTCCCCTCCTGGAGGAGAGGAATGCTCAGAGCCTGGGCGAGCACAGGACAGGGGTTCTCAGCATCTGTCCCACACGTTCCTCATTCACGCCTGTGTTCCCTCAGCGCAGCCCCAGCCCCCAGCCTCCAGCCATGAATAAAACTCCAGATTTCCATCCCATTTTCCACCTCATACCGAACGAAGGGGATGTCGTTGTTTTGCCGTGGGGTTGGAAGAAGACGTACCTGTTGTCTCCTTTTGTTTATTCATTTTGGAAGTGCACGAGGAAAGGAACTCTGTCCTTCCCCCCTAAAACCCCTCTGAACCTTAACGAGAGGAACGCTCTCGGGCCTTGCACTTGGTTTTAACCAAACCTAAACCCCAAATGTGACTGACAGCACCTGCATGCTGAGTGGGGAGTTGTCCCAGCACTGCTCCAGGCATGTAATATATTGCCATATTACATGTTCCTGCATGGGATCGGTGGCATGTCCTCCACGGGACACTCAGGGGTGAGGGAACAGGCTCTGAGCCCCACGAGAGCTCTGTCCCTCACCAGGAAGGCTCCCAAACCCTCTTGGCACAGTGTCCCTGCCAGAGGAGTGCACGGAGGAACAACCCCTGCCTCATCAGGCCGGGAGGGAGAGGAGCCACGTGTGGCTTTGTCCCTTCTCCTGCCGGGCATGGGCTGGAGGAGCTGAGCCTCCTGTCCTGCTGCTGCTGCCCTGCCTGGGAGCCTTGTCCCCTGTGGGGTCGGGGCAGGGAGGGCCCCAGGTCCTGGTGAGCGGCCAGGAGGTGACAGAGCCTGGACACCCTGTGGCCGAGCCCTGCCAGGACCCTGTCCCACCCCAGCCTTCTCCTGGTGCTGCAGGATCCATCCCAGGCGAGGCTGGGCCACCCTGCCCGCAGCCCTGCTGAGGATGGGCACCAAACCTGGCAAAACCCCCCTCCAAACCCAACCAATTCCACCACCAGAGCCAGCGTGGATACCCACAGATCCCCCGGGGAGTGAGCTGAGGAGCAAACGAGGTTCCCTCTGTTGTTCTTGTGCCCTTTTCTCCCTTGCAGAGGAACCAAAGGCAAGGACATCAACACCATCAAGTCCCTGCGGGTCCTGCGGGTGCTCCGGCCTCTGAAGACCATAAAACGGCTGCCAAAACTCAAGGTCAGGAAAAAAACCCCAAACCTCCCTTCTCTGGGGGTTTCTGGCAGATCTGAGCAGGGACTGGTGGGCTCCACTGAACCCAGGTTGTTTCTGTTGCTTTTATTTCGTTGCGATGAATCCAGGACCAGCACAAACAGCTGGGCAGATGTGGAGAACATCAAACACTCAGGTGGTTTTGCAAACACTGTGGGTATTTTTTAGGGATTCTCCTGAATCCACATGAGAATAAAACCTCTACAAATAGGAAAAAACCCACAAATAAATTAAATTACAGCTCGTAAGTGAGATGGTCTTCCAAGTGATACAGGAGAAAATGGGATTGGGAGGGTTTGGCTTTCCCTGGAGAATTTCACATGAATATTGCAAGGTTTTCCACACGGCTGTCCAAAAGGATTTGTCACTGCTGTGGGAGGAGCTTGAATTTATTCATCTTTCTGTTAAAGAATCCATAGTCCAGTTCTTTTCATCTCTAGAACACTGATCTAAAAAATAAAATCAGTGTAATGGCCTGTGATTACTCATCCAGCATCAAAAATTGGAGGTACAGCCAGGCCCTGTAAAGAGAGAATGGAAGGAGTTAAGAAAATGAATAATTTCTGAGGTTTAGGGACTCCAGTGCATTTTGTGGGCTGTTGATGGGGAAAAAGCAGTGGATGTTTTGGAACAGTGAAAATGTGTTTGACAGTTCCTGTTTTCACATCAAAATAAGGGTCAGCTCTTCTGTAGATTTGCTTTTGTCTGAGCCCACCGTTCAGGCTTAAATAATTTCAGTTTTATGCACATGAAATTTATCTGAAAAGAAAAGGAACATTGCTATTGAACCAGGTAGAAATTTCACATGGGATTTGTGGGTTGATCAGAGAGATTTCCACCAGGATTTCAGGGCTGATCAGAGGGATTTCCACCAGGGTTTCTGGATTGATCACAGGGATTTCCATCAGGATTCCTGGGTTGATTGAAAAGATTTCCATCAGGATTCTTGGGTTGATCAGTGAGATTTCCATCAGGATTCTTGGGTTGATCAGTGAGATTTCCATCAGGATTTCAGGGCTGATTACAGGGATTTCCGTCAGGATTCGTGGCTTGCATCAGGAGTGGAATTCTGTGAATTCAGTGAATGATTCACCTCCATTGAGAGGAACGGGAGCAGGGTTGTACGAGCCCTGTGCTTGGGCAGGGACTGCTCAATTTCTGCTATTGTGACAAACTTCTGACTAAAATTAAACCACAGATTGCTTGTAATGAATCAGGGCCCCATACCCACGTAAGAAATGGATTTGGGAAGTTCTTTACAGGGAGTTCAGGAGAGCACATTAGTCACACCTCATTTTGACAGGCAGCTCTGTAGAAAAATATTTATTCAAAGCATTTGGTTGTTTTGTTTCTGGTATTTTTTCCTTGTTATTCCAGCAGTTTTTATGCATCCACTGGAAGTAAAATCAGAACAATTTTCATTTTATAGTGAAATGTTTGCTCAGGGCTAATATTGCCTTGACAAGCAGTGATTGTCTTTGTAAATGTTACGAGCAGCATCAGAAAGTTTATCCAAAGCCAAAGTTGTGGATAAAGCAGGAGATGAGGGAAGCTGGAGTTGTTTCACACAGCTTTGGGAAGTGGAAATCCATCGAAGCATCCATGGGTTGTGGGATGGGGAATGAGTCCCAAATGAGAGAGATTTAGGTGGGATATGGGGAAGGAATTGTTCCCGGGGAGGGTGGGCAGGCCCTGGCACAGGCTGCCCAGAGCAGCTGTGGCTGCCCCTGGATCCCTGGCAGTGCCCAAGGCCAGGCTGGACACTGGGGCTTGGAGCACCCTGGGACAGTGGGAGGTGGGAATGGGATGATCTTCAAGGTCTTTCCCAACCCAAACCCTTCTGTGATCCCATGCGCGTGGTTAAACGGTGGATGCCAAGATTTTGGATGAACTTTTCCTTCTTCCTTCCTTCCCTCTCCTTGACCTCGCTCCCCTCCACGCCCAGGCCGTGTTTGACTGTGTGGTGAACTCCCTGAAGAACGTCCTCAACATCCTCATCGTGTACATGCTCTTCATGTTCATCTTCGCCGTCATCGCCGTGCAGCTCTTCAAGGGCCGCTTCTTCTACTGCACGGACGAGTCCAAGGAGCTGGAGAAGGACTGCAGGTACAGCTGTGTCCTGGTTTGAAGGACAGGTGTCTGCTTCAGGAGGGCAGCAGCCTCCCTTGGAATGGAAAAATGCAACTCCCCTCCCTCCGATTTCATAATTTTGAAATTAAGGGGCTTTCAGGCAAAGATATGGAGGATAGGAATAACAGTTCTTTTACTAAAATATATTNGGAGATAATCCAGGAGCCAGTTCTCTGTGAGTCATGCAGGAAGGCCTTGATGGGCCCATGAACAGAAAATAGTCCAGAGGGAGGAGGCAGGGAGCACCACCCCGCCTGGTCTCAGCAGCTCATGACAATGGTAAAAGAATACTTCTTGGGGCCTATCTTACACTATAACCTGTGACAAGCTGGGAGCAGGGAATGTGGCAGGGAGCAGCTTCCTGCAGCTCCCCAGGCTGGCCCCAACTCAGGGCTTGGCTGAGGGGGAAGAGTCTGCTGTAGATAAGAGCAGTAATTCAGCACAGCTGCCCTGGAGGTGAATTTTCCCTTTTTTCTGACGGCTGTGTCATTCCTGGCTCTGATCTTCTGGATTCAGGGGAGGCAAGCTTCTCTACTGGGAAAGCTGGGTGTGATTTTTAAGAAGGTTCTTGATAGTGTGACTCCTCTTTCCACCTGTTGCCTCGATTCTTAGAGCTCCCATGAATTAGGAAAACACACTGAATAAATAATCAGAAGCGTGGGACGTTAAAGAGCTACTAATTAGTGAGGAGAGGGGCAGCATCTGAATATTTTAAAAGCCCCTGCATGCTTTGTCCTTCCCAGCAGGCTGCTGAGGTGTGTTACTCCACAATGTGCATCTCAGCAGCTTTTTTCTTGGCACCCAAAGCACCTCCTCAGCACTGTCCTGCTCTGCCCGTCCCTCTCCTGCTGCCTGGCACGTGCAGGGCACGTCCCGGGTGGGGTCCCAGGGGCTGTCACTGCAGCTCTTCCTTGGGAAAAATGCAGATAAATTACGGGAAGGAATGTGAAATTACAGAAAGGGGTAGGTTGGAGAGGGTTCTCCACGTGCCAGGCCCCTAAAAGCAGGACACATTTAGGACTTAGATCCAGCCCTGGGGCAGGAGGCAGAGATGTTTTCCCATCAAGCAGAGGTCTTCTGTGGGGTCAGACAATTTAGGGGCCAGCATGGTGTTTTAATGAATGAATAAATGCCCTGATTAAAATTTCTTCCATTTTTAGTCCTCAGGTCCAGTTCCCATGGCTAAAAGTGGCTCGAAAATTGGCCTTTACTTCTGTCCCAGACTTTGAGGGAGTCTCTTTGTCTGTAATCCACAGCACAGTCTGGACTGTGCTGCTGGGGCTTCCCAACACTCCTGAGTCCTAAGCAATGCCTGACCCGCTTTCATTCTCTCACTGGCTCTGAATCTCTTCTTCCTAGGGGTCAGTACCTGGATTATGAAAAAAATGAGGTGGAGGCACAGCCCAGGGAATGGAAAAAATACGAGTTCCACTACGACAACGTGCTCTGGGCTCTGCTCACGCTCTTCACCGTGTCCACAGGGGAAGGGTGGCCAACGTGAGTAACGGGGCTGGCAGGGGCTGATGGTGCAGGTCCCCAAAGCTCTGAGGGACAGCAGGTGACCTGGGAGATGGGAACAGTCTCTTATCAGCTGAGTTTTGTGTGATGGTTGGGTGAACCAGCAGGCAGAGCTCCGTGTTTTCCTTGCCCAGGGATGCTCAGGAAGTTTTCCGTTCTTGCTTCAGGCTTTTGGACTCGCCCGCCTTTCTCAGGGGTGAAACTGAGAATGGAAATGTAAGAAAACGAAGGGGGGAAAATATTGTGAGCTCTGCTGGAAGTCTGCTGGGTGTGACGGTCCCCAAATGGCATTTCCTGTTTGGCACATGACTTTATTTTGGCACATGTTGCTGCTGGCACACGTGGAGGGCCTTGTGTGGCCAGGGTTCCTCCGCCTCCACGTTCGACTCTTCCATAAAATAAAGCCTGAACAGCATCAGCCTCCCTTTTCCAGTCCCTCACTGTGTTCCCCTATTGGATGTCATCAATACCTCTCTTTTCCCACCTCTACCCCATCCCTGCTGACCAGAGAAGAGAAGCCAGATCCAGCTGGATCCCCTCCCCTTGGCCCGGGGGGATCAGTGGATCTGGACCCAGCGAATCTCCACCATTCTCACGATGGTGAGAACGAAGGGCTTCCCTAAAAACATCCTCAAGGAAAACTTCTCCCCAGCCACGTGGAAGGGAGCAAGCTTTTCCTGAGCATACGTGGAAAACCCTGCACGTGAGGGAAGGCCAGGGAGTGATTTTCAGGGGGTCCTTGGTGCTTCCCAGGGGTTGTGTTGACCTTTCCTCTCTCTTTGCATTTGCTTGCAGTGTGCTGAAGCACTCGGTGGATGCCACCTATGAGGAACAGGGGCCCAGCCCTGGCTACCGAATGGAAATGTCCATCTTTTACGTGGTGTATTTTGTTGTCTTCCCTTTTTTCTTTGTCAACATCTTTGTGGCGTTAATCATCATCACCTTCCAGGAGCAAGGAGATAAAGTGATGTCAGAGTGCAGCCTCGAGAAAAACGAGGTACCCACCTCTTGTGAGTCCAGAGTTGGTGTTCCAGGGGCTCAGAGCACCTGGATACTGGTGGAAGGCTGCTTCTCATCCCCCCTGTGCTGGGGGGACTGGAGGGCAGTGGTCATTGGAGGGTGTGTGCTGTAGAGACCATAGAAATGAGGGATAAAATAAAAATAAAACCAGGGAGAGCCCCCAGGTGCTTCCTGTTAGGAGCCACTGTCACCCATCCCCGTGGACCACAGCACAGTGACGATGGATCTGCCCTGGCAAAGGGTGCCCAGAGCAGCTGTGGCTGCCCCTGCATCCCTGGCAGTGCCCAAGGCCAGGCTGGACACTGGGGCTTGGAGCAGCCTGGGACAGTGGGAGGTGTCCCTGCCATGGCAGGGGTGGCACTGGGGGATCTCTGAGGTCCCTCCCAGCCCAAACCATTCCATGATTTTCTGTTAGCCTGAGTGTGGAGGTGTGGAAGGGGACAAACCTTGAGGCCAGGCCTCAGAAACCAAACTGAACTCCAGCTGCTGTGGCTGCCCAGAGGAAATCTCCTCTCCACAGGCTGGTTTCGTGCCTGGCTGGGACTTTTCCTCCTGGCAGCAGCCAAAAGGAGATGCCTTGAGAGGAGTCAGAGACCAGGGTAAGAAGCTGTGAGGTTTTCCCTTAATGCCCCCCAAAATACCATTGTTTTCCACTCGGGGACCTCCTGAGCTGGTGTTTCTTTAGTTACTGGCATCTGTGTATCTTCCTTCCATGGATGTATCCGGTTTCCTTCTCAATCCATGCAGATTTTTAGCATCTGCAGCATCTTTTGTCCGGGGTCCCACAGCCTCAACGACCTCTTATGGGAAGAACCATCTCTTTTCATGTATTTTGAAACTGCAACCTGATTTTTGATGAAAAGAGATGAAGTTTTAAGCGATTAATAATTAGTTCCTTGTTTGTCTCTATGAACAAAAAGTCCAAAATAAAGCAGACTATTTAGATATGCTTTGTTATTTTCCAACTAAGCAGAAAGTGATTTAAGACTGAATTCTTATGTAAATCCAAGATGAAAAAATGCTCCAGAATCAAAACCTCTTGTGGGTAGAAACCGATTTTTATTGTAGTTTTATATTCATAGTAAAGTGAGCAGAAATAGCCAGTGAGGGGGTCTGGGAGAGTTCCCCCAGTGCTTTTGGTGGATGACTGATTGGTAAATTCAGTTCTCGATTTGTGAAACATTCTGAGCTGTCTGGGTGTTGCTGTGTGTGAGGACACACCTGAGTTCCACAAGACTTTTTGGAAACCACAGAGAACGTCTTTACCAATCCTCTGGTTCCTACGGTGCCCATCAGGAGGAATTGGAAGTGTTTTTAAAGGTGGGAAGGGATCAGGACGTAGCAGGAGCTGGGCTCCAATGGAATGCAGTAGGATTGGGCATAGGAGTGTTGTAGGGTAAATATTCCAGGAAAATGGATCAGGATTTGGGGAGCCCGTGCTGCGTTTTACAGGAACAGTCAGTGCTCAGGTGGTGTAAATGCTCTGCTCACTCTCCCAACCACATCCCGACGGATGAAGACTTCCAGCCCTTTTTCTGTCATCTCTTCACCCCCTTTTTGTTTTCTAGAGGGCCTGCATAGACTTTGCCATAAGTGCCAAGCCCCTGACCCGCTACATGCCTCAGAACAAGCAATCCTTCCAGTACAAGATGTGGAAATTCGTGGTGTCCCCTCCCTTCGAGTATTTTATCATGGTCATGATCGCTCTCAACACCATCGTCCTCATGATGAAGGTGAGTGGGATCTCCCTGAATCCGGGAATTTTGGGCTGGTGGCTGGGAAGATTCTCACCCTGAGAGCTGGGGGGGCTCAGCAGGAGCAGCCACCACTCCTCATGTGCCTGGTGGGATTCCTTTGGCCCCCGAGGGAGGTGGTTTGGCTGGGGTGGGATCCCACCAGTGGGATTCCCTGCAGAGGGGTGGTTGGGCTCTGGTGTGTGAACATGGGATGGGAACTGGGCTCTGCAGGTCCTGATCTCCAGCTCAGCCTGGGCTTTCTCCTGCAGAGCAGGGTCCTGGGGCTGCTCAAAGTCCAGTCGGGCCAGGGAAATTCAAACTGAAACAGAGTAGGGATGGATGGGGTATTGGGAAGGAATTGTTCCCTGGGAGGGTGGGGAGGCCCTGGCACAGGGTGCCCAGAGCAGCTGTGGCTGCCCCTGGATCCCTGGCAGTGCCCAAGGCCAGGCTGGGCGGGGCTGGGAGCAATGTGGGATAGAGAAAAGTGTCTCTGCCCATAGGAACTGGATGAGCTTTAAGGTCCCTTCCAACCCAGGCCATTCTGTGATTCTGTGAAATGACCCAGTTTTGGAACAGCCTCAGCTCCTGGGCTGTGATCAGGAGTATGTCCGTGGGACACAATAACGAGGCTTTTACACCTGCTAGGTTCAGCAGAAAGAAGCAAAATGCTAGAGTTTATTGACACGACATTATTTTTATACACATTTCAATACTTAAGTAAACATCGGCTCTATTTACATAACTGTGTGTGAGAAAATCTCTGACTTCAAGGTTAAAACCAGAAGGCTTACAGAAACCAGGGCAACACAGGAGTGGGGGAAGAGGTGCAGGAGGATGCACAGTGTGGGTGCTGTCCCCTCCTGTCCCCTGCCTAGCTTAGAGTATCTTCACAGTCAAGGGGTCCCCATATTCTTAGGGTTCTCTGGAACAAAATGCAGCTCTGCACTTCCCCTCTGGGTTTGAAAATGCCCTTCCTCCCTCCTGGGCCGTGCTGGGCTTACCAGGGAACATCCCCCAGCAACAGGCTGGGCATATTCCAGCTGCCCCTCAGTATAGGATGGAGGCAAGAGAGACAGGAATAATTGTGTTGTAACCCCAAATCTCGCTGGAAGGGAGCACAGAATCCTGACTAAAACGAGCAAATCAGCTGGGAAAGGTTTTACTCCCTCAGGGATTTTCACTAACAGCCTTCCTTCCACCCCGCTTTAGTTCTATGACGCTCCAGAAGCGTACGAAGAGATGCTGAAATGCCTGAACATTGTGTTCACATCCATGTTTTCCATGGAATGTGTGCTGAAGATCATTGCCTTTGGTGTGCTGGTAGGTGCCTCCCTCGTTCCCTTCCACCTCTCTCCTCTCTCGACGAGACGCTCGCCTTTCGCGGCGCGCATTTTAAAACAAGCAAACAAAAAAAAACCCCGACCTGTGCTGGCAAAGAGAAAATAACCCCTGGACCCCTCTATTCCCCTTGTGTTCTCGTTTGGCAGAATTATTTCCGAGATGCCTGGAATGTCTTTGATTTTGTAACAGTGTTGGGAAGTATTACTGATATTTTAGTAACAGAGATTGCGGTAAGTACAGTTTGCTCAATTTCCTTCATTCCTAACCAAAGCTGTGCCCTGTCGAGACACTGAACCTTCTCCCTACCAGCCTTATTCCCTGGAGCTGCCTCTGGGAGTCACGATGGCCCTGGCTGAGCCTGTTCCAGCTCTGCTTTACCGTGGAGCTGAGCTCAGCTGTGTGCCCCAAAGAGCTCTGACGAGAGCCGCGGTGCTCGTGACTCTGCCAGCAAGCAGCTCCCTCTCTCCTGCAGCCAACTACTCTGTCCCCAGGCCTTTTCTGCCTATTCATGGAAAAATCCTGCTGGATTTAGAGAGGGAAAAGACCGAAGGGATTCTGCTGTGTTCATGTGGGAGGTTTTTTGCAGGGCACGTCTGGCCCTTGGGGCTCCAGCCCGGTCTGGGTCACGGGGCAGGGTGAGGGTGAGAAGAGGTGAAGAGTGTGGATGGGGGAATGTTCCTGTCACAAAAGCTCTGTGGGGCAATGAATAAACAGCTTTCCCAGAGGATTTCTGGCCAGCCCTACGAGGACTGCTGTCTCCCTGCTGACAGTCTTGCATATCACACAAAGTGCACAGACTTGGCATTAAATTCTGAAGGATTTTTCCACAAGGGCAGCAAATGCCTGTCTCAACCCCTGTCAGTCTGGTATTACCCAAAGTATAAATTGCTCCTCTCCTCTCCCGGTGCATGTTGTAGCTGATGATGCATCAGTGTGTGATAAACCTGACCATAACTTTTCTCCTCAGCCCCAGGGGTTTGCCTGTAGATCTGTTCTGTGTGTGCTGAGAACTGTGCTCCCCCGTTCCTTTGCAGGTGCTGCTGAAGACCATGTGACTGTTTCTAACAAAATGCGTTTTTATTTAACCTCCCTGGTACAAAACAACGACCCCCCCAGGTTTTCCTCCCTGTACAAATTATGTTCATTTATCTGCTAGTGAATCCTGTGCTGTAGGGTTTTGTTTTTGGTGCAGCCAGGCTGAAGTTGCTCAGCTCAGCCTCTCTGAGTGCTGTGGGTTCTTGTCCCCACTCCCTCTCCCACGGGATGTGTTTTCTTGCCAAGAGCACCCAAACTTTTGCCATGGTTTGAAAATCTGTGGAAACATTTCCCAGTCAGCCCCAAACAGACTGAAGCTTTTCCACCCCTCCTCTGTCCACTTCTTCTGGGAAGAAGCAGCACTGACAGCTCACACGGGTAGGGGAGCCTCTGGTCTCTCGCAGATTGGTGTCTTCTCCTACAGGAAAGTTTCTACTTCTCAACACCAAGCCCACGTGCTGCTAAAATCCTCATTTTTGGAGCTGTTCCGCAGGCAGGGAGCAGCCACAGTGTTGCCCCTTCCCTGCTCAGTTATGGGATGTTGCCTCTCCCTCCAGCTCCCATGGGATGGCCCAGCCAGGGGTTGGATCAGGTTGGGCTGGGAGACATTTCCAGCATCAAAACCTTTGCAGAGGAGTGTGAATTCCCCCCAGAACTCCAGCAGGGCACCCATGTGCCTTTCCCTTCTTCTCCCAGGTGGGAAAGAAGAGGTTTTTTGGTTTATGAGGAACCAGATCCATTCAGTCCTTAGAGAGGGTTCTTTAAAGGAGGTCACCTGGCAGTGTCCAGCATGGAGGTGACCACAAACCTCTCTCAAATAAAAGCCAGATCTCCCCAGGACCACTCCAGCCCTGAGCTCTTGGTCCTCTGGCTGTGTCTGCAGAACTTTTTGAGCTCTGCTCTCTCTAAACCTTCCCCTTCATGGGGGCTGACCTCGTCTCCCAAGTACCAAGCAACAAGGCAAGAGGAAACAGCCTCAAGCTGCTCCAGAGGAAGTTTAGGGTGGATATGAGGAATAATTGCTTCAGAAAAGGGTGGTCAGGCACTGGAACAGCTGGAGCCCCCATCCCTGCAGGGCTTTAAAAGCTGTGTGGACGTGCCACTTGGGGACAGCGTTTCGTGGTGGCCTTGGCAGTGCTGAGGGAATGGTTGGACTCGACAATCTCAGAGATCTTCTCCAACCTGAACAATTCTCTGATTTCTGTGTAGCCGCCACATCTCCTCCCTGCTCTTCCCTTCCGAGAGTGCCCAGGGGTCATCCCCTGCCACTTTCTTTCCAGATTTGGTTTCCAACACTTCTTTCATGCGGCTGCTGTCTGATCTCTCCCCAGCAGCACACGTCCCTTAGGCCACACACATCCCTGTCAGCCCCCCTCAGGGACCAGGACAGGGATCAAGGGCAGCGTGCACAGCGCCCTGAGCAGCTCAGTTTGCTTGAAGTGAGCACTTCTGCCCAGGTCTGAGCATCCCTGCTTAGCTGGGTGCTGGCAGTGGTGCCCTGAGGATCACACTGATAACAAAATTGATAACAGGGTTGGTAATGGCAGCTGTCAGGACGCCCCTCATGGAACTCGTTCCACTTCAGCCAGTGGCATGTGGTGGATGTGGGCTTGTCCCAAGCTCTCCACTGCCACTAAAACCTTCCTGCCCTCAAAGCCAGGCTGGAGGGGGCTTGGAGCAACCTGGGACAGTGGAAGGTCCCTGCCCATGAAGGAGAGGAGCTTTAAGGTCCCTTCCAACCCAAACCATTCCATGATTTTATGATTCTCCCCTTCCTGTCCTGAGGATGGAAAAGAAGCAGAAGGATGCAGCCCTCTGCTCCTGCCCCATGTGAGGTTGCCCGTGGGTTATCCTGACCCACAGGGCACCAGGGGGGTCCCAAGGGCTCCCAAATCCCAGGATTGCTTTGCTGCCTGCAAGGTGGCACAAGGCCTCTTCATCCTGGCAGAGTCACACTTTGAACCAGCTTTGGGATATTTTGTTAAACTGAAGCTTCACCCGAGTAATTGAAATATTTCTGGTATTTAAAACCAATGTAGAAAAATGAACCAACACATCCAGTTTATCCAATTTTGAACCAGTAGTTCCAAAATAGAACCAATTTTAGAAAAATGTAGAAAAAAAAGGTGCTGCAAGAGCTGATGCAGAGATGTGAACGTGCAGGGCTGCAGGTGAGGAGCAGGGGGTGCCTCGCTCACAGAGCACAGCCCAGGCGTGGCCTCTGCCCAGCCTCTCCTTCCCTTTGGAATTCCAGGTGGGGCAGAGCAGGAAATCAAGGCTGGGGATGGGCTGAACCAGCCCCACCTCTCCTTCCTCAGGAGCTCCCTCATGGAGCAGGGAATAGCCAGAGAGGAGAGCAGGTCTGGGCTCACCCCTGTGTCCCCAGCAGGGAACAGCCCCTTCCCCGTGTGCCTTCCTCAGCTCCAGCCTCTCCTCAGCCTCTGGGCAGAGTTTGGGGCAGCCCCTTTGGTTCTTCCCACCCTCCTGGCAGCCATTCCCACGGAGTTTCCTCAGCTGGGAAGTCCAGGTGACAGCCACCAGGTGACCTTGCCTGCCAGCCTGCTGCTGTCCCCGTCCCAGCCACCCTCCAGGTCCCCGTGGAGATGTTCTCTAGGTGTGACACTGAGCTCAGGCTCACAAACCATTGCCAGAACGCCTTTTCCTCCATATTTTCCAGCTAGAAGTGTTCTCCAAAGGTAAATAATCCTGGGTGGCCTCACCTTGAGAGGCTTGGCTTCCAGCAGCCTTGTTTGGTACCGCTAACCCTCGGAGAAGTAAAGACAAAAGGAAAAGAAACGTGTGGATTAATTGCTTTGTTTTAATTTTCCTGGTCATGTCACATGTAATTTACTTTGTGGTTGTAGTGGGATATCTATTTTTTTTTTTATTTCCTCAGGCAAAAGCATGAATGTCAGTTTTTTTATCCTCGGTAATGGAGGGAAAGGAGGTGGGATTAAGGAAGAGGTGTCCTTGTGGACACAGCTGGCCTCAGGAGGCCGAGTGGGCGTGTGGCAAACTGACATCTATTCCTATGCCTGGAAATAGAAAAAAACCACCCTGAGAAGTGTTTGTGAATTGTCTCCGGATTTGCATTGCAAACTGAAATGCAAATAACAGCTGCACTGTCTGTGTTACCTCGGGGATCTCCGAATCTCTTCTGGGTTCGAAGCATTTTTTATTCCTGGAGTTCCCATAAAATAACACCTCTCCCCCACCCCCATAGCCCAACGGGGTTTTTTTCCAGTGAAATTTTTCAGAGTTTCCTTTTTGCTTGTCCTGATTACTCATTTTCTCTTTTTGTTTCCTGTTTTTGTTCCTTATTTTCCTTATCTACCTGCTGAATCACGCCATCCAATCAACATACAATGCGAAAACCATGTCTCCGTCTGTATGTTGTGCACCTGCTGCTCAAAAAAACACCCTAAAAATTTGTAAATAATCTTGCAAATATCCATCCATGACAACATCACATATAGGACACGGTTGGTTTCATTGAATTTAAACAATTCTTTAAATTCTCTGCTTTGATTTTCTCTCGTTTTCCTTTGATTTGATCCGTTTGGTTTTTGGTTTGGTTTTTTTCTTTTGGATGAGAGTTCCGATTGCACTGGTGGAAAAGCCTCACTGCGGCGTGCCCTGGAGTGGCTTCTGTCCTGCACCTCCCTCCCTGGGCTCATTGGTGGCACTGAGTTGCCAATAGCCCGTGCCCTGCTCCCCGTGCCACCCCCTGTGCCAAAGGGGACACTGCCACCTGATTGATTTCCGTGGGAAACGGGGAGGGATGAGGAGGGAAGGATGTTCTGGACCTGGAAACGCTGGGGTTTGGAGGTGGTGGTGCCAAATTCAGCTCTCCGAAGGTGGCTTTGGGTTCTTTTAGGATGAGGTGATGGAGCTGAAGGAAGCACCTTCCAGCTGTTTTAACCTCTGTATTGGAAGGCAAGAATATTATTGAAGTGGTGACAGACTTGCTTCCCTCAAATCAAAAATGATGGGAAAGAAGGATCTTAAATTGGAAAATTCTCTGTGGCACCAACCCACAGAAGCATTTTGCCACCACAGTGGACACGGAGCCACTGGATCCAACCCCAAAACCCCACATAAAATGCATAAATCATGTTATAACCAGAGCTGAAAAGTACCAGGAACCAGATCCCACTGGGAATTTAGTGCCAAAGTGCAAATTTATTCCAAAGATGCCTTTGGAAATATTGGCCTTTATTTTTGAAAATCAGTAATTAAACAAATGAGAATCCGTAAAGAAAAATGCAATCTGAAATATTTCTATTTTCCTATTCTTAATTATCTTGGCTATGGTTGGTAAATGAAACCAAAAGCTTCTCGAAAATCCTTGCTCAGCCACCTGACACCAGCCCTTGGATCTGTGAACATCCACATTTCCTGTTGCACAGCTGCTGTTACGAAAGAAATCTGGGGGAATTTTCATTTCCAGGCTGCACAGAAGCTCCATGGATGTTCCTGGAGGGTGTTTTCTGCTGGAATGCAGCAGAGAAAATGACAACGTGTAAATTCAAAGTTTGCCCAGTGCAAGCCGAGAAGGGAATCCGCGGTGCTGGATCCATTCCAGATGTGTGGGAGCAGTCAGGGCAAATTTGGAGACTTTGTCTGCTGCACACCTGGCCCAGGCAGCACAGAAAAGGGCTCTGGCAATATCCTGGGGGAAAATCAGTTTGCCAAACTTTGGCTGCTGTCCCTGCTGCAGGTTAAGGGTTGAGAAGCTCCTCCTGCACTTCGTTAGGATTGGGGTCGTTATTCCATAGAGGCAGGTCCGGGCTCCTTTGAGCACCTGGCATCCAAGTGAGGTTTTGGAGCACCACGGTGTCCTCTGGAGCTGCTGCAGTGCCACAGCAGGAGCAGCAAGGCTGAGAGGAATCCTGGAGAGCAGCAGGATGAGGGCAGAGCTCAGCAGCTCCAGGCTCTGCTCGGGGACAGGGACAGGACCCAGGGAGCGGCTGGAGCTGGGCCAGGGCAGGCTCAGCCTGGAGAGCAGGGAAAGGCTCTTCCCCCAGAGGGTGCTGGGCACTGCCCAGGCTCGCCAGGGAATGGGCACGGCCCCGAGGCTGCCAGAGCTCCAGGGGCGTTTGGGCAGCGCTGCCAGGGATGCCCAGGGTGGGGTTGTTGGGGGGTCTGGGCCGGGCTGGGGTGGCACTGGGTGATCCTGGTGGTTCCCGTCCAGCTCTGGCCATTCTGTGATTCTGTCAAGTAGGGAACGAGGAGAGTTCTGGGCAAACAAAAGAATTTTTCCAGCATTGCTGACTCGGGATGGAAGGACTGATGGGGTATCCCTGCGATGGCAGAGTCCTCGAGGCACAGACAAGGGTGGCAAAAATCTTCAGCCTCTTAAAATCAGCAGTGGATTCCCCAAGCTCCAGATGAAGCCAAGACCCCATGCAAGGTTCAGGAAAACTTCAGTGCTGGCAATAACATGGATATTTAAATGGGAACACAGCCGTTTCCTCATCAGGAGCTCCTTAATTAATTAGTTAATAAGGTAGTTCTTGTTGATGTCAGATGAAGAGGAGTCCTAAAGCTTCCTGAGTGATCCCATTCTTGGCTTGGTCAGACACCTCTTCCACAGCATCCGTGTGGGCAGAGGGAGCAGCTCCTGTGATGGGCAGGAAACGACCCTGCTGCTGAAGGCCCTGGGGGCAGATCCAGGCAGTGCCTGTGTGCCCTGTTCCTCGTGGCTTTCCTGCTCTTCAGCATGGAAAACTCTGGGGCCTGCAAAACAAGGAGGATGTGGAGCTCCTGGAGTCCAGAGGAGGCCCTGGAGCTGCTCCCAGGGCTGGAGCCCCTCTTCTCTGGAGCCAGGCTGGGAGAGCTGGGGGTGCTCACCTGGAGAGGAGAAGGCTCCAGGGAGAGCTCAGAGNCCCTTCCCACCCAAACCAGGCTGGGATTCGATGAAAACAACCTGAGAAAGGGTAACAGAGGAGGCCCCGTGGTGGGACAGCCTTCAAGGGCAGCTCTTTCTCAGTGGTGTCCATTCTCCCTGCTTCCCCACTGCTTCCCAGTTTCCTTCGGGGATGCATCGCCCATCTCCTGTTGTGGGCAGTGGTGGCAGTGCCCAGCCATGCCCACACCCCCAGGCCCTGGCTGGTGCCTGGGTTCCTTCAGCTCCAGAGCTGTTTGTTTTAGGAAAACAGCGACGTGTGGTTCGCTCATTGCGTGTCCCGGAGCGGAGAGGGAGAGATGCAGCAGCAGGGAGATGCAGCTTGAAGTGATTTATTAAATTATTTACAGCTCTTTTATAGGATAAGTTTCTCATGGTTTGATTGGTCCATTTCTAACCACCCATCTGGGGCGATTGGTCAAACTTATATTCCAAATATTTTCCTTACTTGTGCTTTAAACAATATGCAGTTGTCCTGTAGTTTACAACTCTACTGATAGCTTCTGTGAGAAAGAGAACTTTCCCACAGGATTAGACAAAAGCAAGAAAAGTTCTTGCAAGCAACATTTTTCGTATCCACAGCGACAGGCCAGGGGGAAATGATCTTCCCAACATAATTTGTTATTCCTCAGATGGATGATAAAATCCTGCGGTGCCTGCTGTGAGCACTGTGAGCATCTGTGCAACAGGAAAGCACAAAAAACCTGGGAGGGATGGCTTGGATAACCCAGAGTCAGATTTGTGTCATGGCACAGAGGTGGCTCAGTGGGAGGAGAGTCGATGCCAAGCGCTGCTTCACCCGAGGAATTTGGCAGTGTGGAGTTTCCCCTTTGGCTGCATGCCATCCCAATTCCTGCCTGGAGAGCTGAGGCGTCGGAGGATGGGATTTCTCCGTGGGGTGCTGAGGGTGCCACACACGTGGAGCCCTTCCAGCCACCACCAGCGTGGGGAACTCGGCCTCTCTCCGGGCAGTGCTGAGAACGGTCCTTGCAGCAGTCCCAGGGGGTCGGGGATGGGGATTTTCCTGGGTTGGGAGTGATTCCACACGGAGCCGAGGCTTTCACTGCTCTTTAGGAAGTGGCAGTGCCAGAGTCAAGAAGGGAATGTGGGGGGAAAAAAAAATCTAGGGGCTGTTTATCCATCTAAATCCCAGGGAATGGGGGTTACAGACATAACCGCACACTTTTAAACCCTTTTCCTGTTCATATCCCTTTTCCATGGCTCAGCTTGCAGGGAGCCCAGCCCAAAGCAGATGTTAAACACCCTGTGCTGGGGAGGTTTTAGCAAAGCCTGAGCAGGACAACGTTCCTGCTGTTGGGCTGCAGTTATGTGGGAAGAGGGAGATCCTGCAGGATCCTGCAGAGATGGATCCTTTGTCCCTGCTCCTCCTTGGAGCCCGAGGGTTGTGTGCAGGGAAGATCTGGCTTGAGCATTGCTCTGAAGTTAAAATCAGCCTTTGAGGCCTAAGTGCTGCCAGCGTTACCCACAAGGTCTGACCCCGTTGCCACTGGTGGGGAGATTTTCCTGATTAAAGGGGGCTCTGGGTTAAACCTCTGCCCTGCCCTGGGCCTGGCTCACAGTGGGGCCAGGGGATGCAGAACCCTGTTAGGGATGCCCCAGCCGAGTTCCAGCGCTGCCCCAGGGGCCTGCCCCGCTCAGGTGAGTGCAGCTGGACTGCTGAGAAGGGAAGGTAAGCGCTGTGCAAGCACTCCTGGAGCTGATGCCAAGGCAAACTGGGCATTTTCAGTGCCTGTTTTTCTGCCCAACCCAGGGGAATCCTCGCTTGTGCTTTGCCTGCCGGAGCCGGGTTCTGTTGCTGGCTTGAATGAGCTCAGTGTTGTCTGCTCTTTCATTGAACATTCCTGTGCTTTTCTCTTTTCTCTTTATTTGAAGATCGAGTCTGATTTTCGGTCTGTGCCTAACTCTGAGCTGCTTGTGTTTTAAACCTGAGAGAAACCGAGTGCATGCCTGAGACTTGAGTTCTGGGACTCTTGGATGGGATTGGTGGAATGCAATGCTAATGGCCCCAAAACTGAGCTGGCATTGAAAGAATCAATAGATCCAACAAGCCCCCCAATTTCACCATGAGCTCTGTAGCCAAATGAGCAAGAAACGTGGGTCAGTTCAATGTGATTTCTGGTAAAATAATCCAAGGGAAATCCTATTTTTGCTCATCTTTACCAAGCAGAGCTCCTTACGATTATATTTGCTGCTCCACTGCTCAATAGTTTGAAGTGGGATGTTTTCTCTCTTTAGCTCACTCAGTCAAATAAGTGGCTGTGATCAGAGATCCACAAATAAGTGAATTATTGAAAGGGGGAATATTTTTCATCTCCTTAAAACAGGAGGGCAAGAGGGATCTGGCTTTTGCATGTTTTGTTTTGGAAAGAACCCTCTCTAGATTAGCTCATTGGGGCAAGAATCCTCTTTTCCCTAAAGGAAAGAAAAAAAAAAAAATGGGGTGAGGGGTGGGGAAAATCCTAGAAAACAACTGGAAATCAGAACCTGCCTCCAGCAGTTCTTTGATCCACCTGTGAAGACACATTTAATGAGAATTTGGAAAACCAGCAGGTTCCTAAGGCACCTTCCTGCTGGTGAAAGCTCAACCTCCCCAATTGACTCGCTGCCATTGATCCATCTTCCAAACAACCTTCTGGTGCCATTTCTCCTTGAAAAACCTGTCCAGTTACACGCTGAGTAAACATTGAAAACCTCCGGGTTGGAAAACATCCTCATTCTTCCAAGGATGTTTGAATCTCCACTGGACAGTGCCTTTCTGTGTCACGCCGTCCCTTGCGAGTGTCTTGGCTCAAGTTCAATTCCCTGTGGAAGCAGAGCTGACCAAGACTTCCAACCAACCTCATTCCTTTACAAAATGAAAATCCGGCACTGTCCCCCTCTCCCCGAGTCTTTAGGGGGAGAAAATCCGCCTTGCTCAAAGCAAATCAGCCCTCCCTGGACAGCGTGACAGGGCCTTTTCCTCTCCTCTCACTGACCCAGTAGCAGAGGGGAGGGCTCTTGTGGAGAGGGGTTTTCTCATTCTTGCTGCATGTGGAGTGATCTGCACTGACGAATGTTTCTTTTGGAAGGTTTTCTGGTGGCCGATTTGCTGCTTAGATCGTGAAGCTGGTAATTTTAATTTCTTTTTTGCGGGCTGTGGTTTCGGATGGCGGTCGTTTCTGAAGGACACAAAACCTTTACTTTCCGCAGGACAACTTCATCAACCTCAGCTTCCTGCGCCTCTTCCGGGCAGCCAGGCTCATCAAGCTCCTCCGCCAGGGCTACACCATCCGCATCCTGCTCTGGACATTCGTGCAGTCCTTCAAGGTGAGCCTGGGGAGTGCAGGGAGGAGATTTGGGGACAGGGTCGTGCTTGGTGCATCTGGATCTCCCAGTGAGGATCCAAGAGCTGCCCGTGCCTTGGAACGGCCTCTCTGCACCTCTGCAGAGAGATTGCAGGAATTCAGGAATTCTTCAGAGAAGAGGATTGGTGAGCACTGCCCAGCCCCAGAAGAGAGAACTGGTTAGCACCAGGAATATCAATTATGAATTATTAATTAAACTGGTTATCATCCCAAGGAATATAAATTCTCCCAAGAGTGAACTGGTTAGTACTGATCATCCACAGGAATATTAATTCTGCAGAAAATCGACCTGGTTAGCACTGCCCAGCCCCAGGAATATTAATTCTGCTAAAAACATACAGGTGAGCACTGCCCAGCCCCAGGAATATTAATTCTGCTAAAAACATACAGGTGAGCACTGCCCAGCCCCAGGAATATTAATTCTGCTAAAAACATACAGGTGAGCACTGCCCAGCCCCAGGAATATTAATTCTGCTAAAAACATACAGGTGAGCACTGCCCAGCCCCAGGAATATTAATTCTGCTAAAAACATACAGGTNGCATCTCAAGGAATATAAATTCTCCTAAAAGTGAACTGGTTAGTTCTGATCAAATGATCAGTACTAATATTCCTACTACGGTAGGAATGTTAATTCTGCAGAAGAGAGAACTGGTTAGCACTAGGAATATTAATTAATAATTAAATTGGTTATCATCACAAGCAATATGAATTCTGCTAAAGGTGAACTGGTTAGCACTTCCCATCCCCAGGAATATGAATTCTGCAGAAGAGCACACTGATTGGCACCAGGATTATTAATTATTAAACTGGTTAGCATCACAAGGAATATTAATTCTGAAAAAAACCAACTGGTTAGCACTGACCATCCTCAGGAATATTAATTCTGCAGGAAATCGACCTGGTTAGCACTGATCACCCACAGGAATATCAATTCTGCTAAAAATGAACTGGTTACACTGCCCAGCCCCAGGAATATTAATTCTGCAGAAAAGCAGACTGGTTAGCACCAGGAATATTTATTAATTAAACCAGTTATCATCCCAAGGAATATTAATTCTGCAGAAAAGCAAACTGGTTAGCACCAGGAATATTAATTACTAATTAAACTGGTTAGCAACCCAAGGAATATTAATTCTGCAGAAAAGAGAGTTGGTGAGCACTGCCCAGCCCCAGGAATATTAATTCTGCTAAAAACATACAGGTGAGCATTGACCAGTCCCAGGAATATTAATTCTGCAGAAAAGCCACCTGGTTACCACTGCCCAGCCCCAGGAATATTAATTCTGCAGAAAAGAGAATTGGTTAGCATTGGCTAGCCCCAGGAATATTAATTCTNTATTAATTCTGCTAAAAACATACAGGTGAGCATTGACCAGTCCCAGGAATATTAATTCTGCAGAAAAGCCACCTGGTTACCACTGCCCAGCCCCAGGAATATTAATTCTGCAGAAAAGAGAATTGGTTAGCACTGGCCAGCCCCAGGAATATTAATTTTCTACAGAAAAGAGACCAGGTTAGCACTGGCCAGCCCTGAACACTGCATTTCGGAGGATGAGGCTCAAGGGCTGCTCGCTCATGCGAACTCCAGCAAGTGCTCAAAGCTCAGGTTGCCCTTGAAACTACCCCAAAATCCCTCGGGCAAAGCCTGCACGCCCAGGTATTTGCATAAAGAAGCGGTGGCCTGACTGATCAGTGCCTGGTTCTTCACCTGCAGCCAGTGGGAGGTGAAATGACCTTCCCCAGGATTTGGGTGTGCTGGGATCTGGCAGAGGTGAAACCCAGCTTAGAGCCACGGGCCTGGGTTTGAGGATGAGGATTTAAAACATGAGGTTTTGTGGAGGTTTTGCTGTGAAGCTGAGGCAGTTTCCTGGTTTCCTCTACCTCTGCCCTTCCCTCCCACCAATCCTCAGCACACTGAATTAGCTGTGTTCTAGATCTAAGTAAGAGCCCACGTGTCCCAAAGCTGGTTATTTTTACAGCTCTCAGCACGTTTGCAGCCCATTTTTCATTGTTTTATGCTTTGACTCTGGTGCTGGGGCTTGCTCAGGTTCTGCAGCGTGGGGAGGAGAACACAGAACATGAAATTGGGATTTGTGGCTGATTCCAGGCTCTGACACAGCACAGTTCATGGGCTGTGAGCTGTGGGTGCAGATCCCAGCCCCTGTGTCTGGGAAGACACAATAAAGAGGCTCTCACACCTGCTAGGTTCAGCAGATAGGAGGGAAAAGGCCACTTTATTGCCATATGTCACGTCTTATACAATTCTGAACTCCACAAGGGATTGGAGGACATGTCACTCCCTTCTCAATCCCACTGGAGAAAAAAGATGCTCATCAAAGTTCTCTTATCACAAAAGGAATGAAGACCAGAAAATACCGTTAAGTAAACATTGGCTGTTATTTACATGAAACTATGAGAAAGAATCTGACTCCAAGGTTAAAACAGAAGGCTTTAGCAAAAACCAGGGCAGCAAGCCCCTACTGTGGGCTCTGCAGGTGTAAAGTGATCCCAGTCAGGAGAGACTGGGTGGATATCGGGAGAAGGGGCTCAGGCACAGCCTTTTCCAGCACAATCCCAACCCTTCCCAAACCTGCGGCCAGAGCGTGGCCCTGAAGCGGAGCCAGGACGTTCCTGGGCTTCACGAGGAGCTGTTTGTCTGTCTGTCCCCTCAGCGCTGAGCTCTCAGGCCGTGTCCCTCAGGCAGAGGTGTCCAGCAGACCCCACATCAGCCCTTTTTTGCCCAGATTTCCTCCCGGTTTCTCCCAGGGGAGCCTCAGGCCCAGCAGCGCTGCTCCGGCCGGGGAGGGATTGTCCCGCTCTGCTCTGGGCCGGGCCGGCCTCAGCTCCAGTGCTGGGGGAGCTCCGGGTGTCCCAATGTCAGAAAAAGACCTCAAGCTGTGAGGGAGTGCCCGAGGGAGGGACACGGGGATGGGGAAGGGTCTGGAGGGGCCCGTGGGGAGCAGCCGAGGGCACCGGGGTTGCTGAGCTGGGGCAGCCTGAGGGCAGAGCTCCCCGGGGGCTGCAGCTCCTCCCGAGGGGCAGCTCCGGGCTCTGTTCGGGGACAGGGACAGGAGCCAGGGAGCGGCTGGAGCTGGGCCAGGGCAGGCTCAGGCTGAGAGCAGGGAAAGGTTCTTCCCCCAGAGGGTGCTGGGCACTGCCCAGGCTCCGCAGGGAATGGGCACGGCCCCGAGGCTGCCAGAGCTCCAGGGGCGTTTGGGCAGCGCTGCCAGGGATGCCCAGGGTGGGGTTGTTGGGGGGTCTGGGCAGGGCCAGGAGCTGGGTTGATGATCCTTGGGTGTCTTTTCCAGGTCAGGATATTTCATGATTCTACGGTTCCTGCTGGGCTCCCCTTGGGCTACAGAACTCCTGCCCCAGGCATCACAGGGGCTGGCCCGAGGGCAAGACTTCTCAGTTTTTGAGCTATTACTAATTAAGAGGCATTAATTACCCATTCATTTAGCCCAAGCGGAAAATAGCTGTCACTCTCAGCCTGGGTGACATAATTACATTGCAGCCTTCACTGATTTCTTGCTAAAACCCAGAATCTTTTTGTCCTCCTGGGATCCCAAACTGTGCCTGTTTGGAGCTCATTTCTGGGATGGAGATTTCTCTTCCTCAGACTGAATTTCCAGCAAGGTCATTAAAAATTAACTTTCATACAGTTGTGCACACAAAGTGCCAGGGCCTGCTGGTAGCTCCAGTGTTTGCCACGAGCCTTGGATTACATTTTCCCTGCTTGCTGCTTCCAAGGATACAGAGCGAGCCCTTGGAAAGCCCTGACTGTTGTGTGATCCATGAATACCTCACTCCAGGGGGTTGTCTCCTGAAGGCTGCCACAATTGTTCACATTCTCCTCCCAGTCCCCTCACCTGAAGGACAAATTCCACAAAACTCAGCCAGTCCTGCCTGGGAACTCAGTGTTTGCATTTGCTGTCATTAATCCCACTTTTTCCTTTCCCACAGGCCTTGCCTTATGTGTGTCTCCTCATTGCAATGCTCTTCTTCATCTATGCCATTATTGGCATGCAGGTAAAACAGTGAATTCTTCCATTCTGGCCATGGGGCTGTTCAGGGGGCAGGTGGGTTGTTGCCTCCACAGCAGGAGCAGCACTGATCTGGGATGAGGCAAAAGCTCTTCTTGTCTGGTGTCAGGTAAATTAGAAATGAAAAAAAAGGCCTCTTCTTCTACTTCAGTTGTCTGCAGTGAGCTGGACACAGCAGCTGTGGGCACGAGCCTGGACAGCCAAGAATCCCACGGGAAGAGACATCCCCTGGCTATGGACACATCCAGAGGCTGAGAGGAGGGAGCAGCCCAGGCACTGCACCTCCCTGAGAAGAAATAATGAAGTTTTCTTGGCCTGGGATGGAGCTGAACTGCTGGGAAGGACCTGTGTGAACACAAAGTTAATCTTGTGTTTGATCTCCACAACACATTTTTATCTCCCTTTTCAGCACAGAAATTATTCCAGCTCTTGAGAGCCCTTAAACCAGGACAGATTCCTTTCCTGCCTTATTTTCCAGCTCCACGTGCTGTGCTTGGCTGAACCCCCTCTGTTTCCCGTGGCAGGTATTTGGGAACATTGCCTTAGATGATGAAACCTCCATTAATCGGCACAACAACTTCCGGACCTTCCTCCAGGCCCTGATGCTCCTGTTCAGGTGAGGAGAGGACAGAACCCCCTCTGATTTGTGTGTGAACAGCAAAACCATCTTTGTGCAGGTGCCAGCTGAGCCGCTCGGACTGGAGCATCCTTTAAAGCAGGGATTTGTGTAAATTATCCATTCCTGCTTCCTCCTCCTCCTCCTCGGCAGATGGGATTCAGCCCCTCCCCAAAGTGTCACCCAGAGCTGTGACCCCCCACATCACCTCAGGTAGAAGCAGAATATAGATCAGAACTGGTTTTCATTGATGGGTTTCCCGTCCTGAAGCTTTCTTTTAATTTATTAAGAGAGGATTCCTTTAATTGGTCATTTTTGCATGACAAACGAGTCAACAGTTCCTACACCAACGCTCTCCTGTGCTTCACCATTCAAATGTTTCCCTCTGGGTTCATCCTGCCTGGAAATGGAGCATTTCCAAGTGAAAAAACATTCAATTAAATAATAGATTTTCATTTTAAGACCTGGCAAGACAGGCCCTGCTCCAGCTGAGGGGAGTTTGGGGGAGATGCTCCTCATCCAGCTGCGGGGACCCCCCAGTGAACACCAGTCCCTGCCAGCCCTGCCAAGGCTCAGCTCCGAGGATTCTGGGGTGCTTGGAACTGGATCCTTGCCTGGGATTTGGTTCCCAGGATGCCTTCTCCCAGCCACCCAGAAACAGAGAGCAGACAGGAGTAAGGGGATAAAGGCAGGGATTTATTTGAAGGCCTTCAAGGCACACCCTGGGGAGCCAGAGGCTGCTTCCATAAAATGGACCCCAAGATGGACCACAGGTCACGAGTTCTTTACCCTGTTATAGGTTTGGTCCATTTGCATATCAGCATAAATTCACCAATTAAAACTTTAGCTCTCTTCAATTTCTCCACCTCTTTCATGGTCCCAGTTTACACCTTTTGGGCCTAGGACAGCCCGAGTGTCCTTGAACAGCTCAGAGAGGTTTGTTGTGTCTGTCTGGCCTAAGAGAGCAGCTCACGAGCTACAAGAAACTTCAGAGTTACACACTGGGCAGTACAGGATTTGAAAAATATAGAAATTAAAACCTAAGGCATCACCCACAGTTCCTGTGAAGCCAGAAATGAAATCAGCCCTCTCAGCCCGGGATAATCACTGGGCTCAGAACTCTGGATTTTAGTAAAACTGGGTAATTATTCAGCCTCGTGGTCCCTGCCCAGACCCACTGCAGTGGGAATGAGGGGCAGGAACCAGTTCCCATCCCAATCCCCCCCAAAGGGACTGGGCCCTCAGCACCCGGGCACCAGTGGGGCCATCTGCTGTATCTCGGAGTGGCCTGGAAGTTATTCCAGTTTGGATGGAGCACGGAGTTCTCCCCAAGACCAGGACCAAAGTTTGTGTGCTGGCTGTGGGAATTCAGGGCACATGAACACTGAGGGAAGCAGGAATTCAGACTAAAAGCATGTGGAGAATCCCTGACTTCCAAACCCAGCGTGCACTTCACAGGCATTGGTTTATTCTGAGGACAAACCCTCTGGGATTCCAGAGTTCTTCCTTTTGGCTCTTATCTCTTGGTAGTCAAAATTACAGAGAGAGGAGGGAGTTGATGAAAAACGCCCAGGAGACTGTGACAAAAAAGAGACCCAAGTCCAAGTGGCCCATGCTGCAATTTACCTGCCTGCCAAAGGAAATAAGAGATTCCAGTGGAGAAGCCTGGTTTCATTTCCCATCCTCTCCACTGGGTTTAGAGCCAGCACTAGGTTCAAAAGGCAACAATCTAAACTCTGTTTACTCAGATTTGCACTGTTTAAACCAATCTGGTTTTACTCTCCACAAAAGCAATAAAGCTTTTAGCCTACCTGAGCCTGGCTGGTTTCTTTTACCCCCCTGTGACACAGGGAAATGTCCTTTCTCCTTCCTTTTCCACGGGTAGTTCCTACTCCCAGTGTAAGTACAGCCTCTCCTCCTGGGCACAACCTCCCACCTAATTAATCTGGTTAATTGGGCGCAGCAATACTGGCATGGGGAGGGGTGGATAAACTCAGCCTCTGCTCTGGTGTTGCAGGAGTGCCACGGGGGAGGCCTGGCACGAGATCATGTTGTCCTGCTTGAGCAACAGGGCCTGTGACCCCCTCTCCGGCCTCACCAAAAAGGAGTGTGGCAGTGATTTTGCCTATTTCTACTTCGTGTCCTTCATCTTCCTCTGCTCCTTCCTGGTAAGTCAGTCCTGCTCCCCTCCCAAAGTGGGGGTGCTGGCGTGGATCCCCCCAAACCCTTCCCTCCCTTTGCCTCCCCCTGCTCCTTAATTAGCATTTAGCAACCACCGAGCCAGCTTGGCTAAACCCCATCCATCATCCTGCTGATAAAGCCCCCGAAGAGATCATTTAGTCATTAAAGGGAAAGGGTTTATCTTTCTTCTCACAGCGGGGGCTAATGTTTGGAATTAAGCGTGAATCGGGGTTGTCTGGATTTGTAACATCCCTTTGGAGGAGGGCACTGGGGAGGGCAGGGTGGCAATGGCCCAGTTCAGCAGCATTTCCTGGGAGCATCACACTCATCCCACAGAATCCCGGGATCTGCTGGGACGGCAGGGACCCACAGGGATCATTTGTTTGTCAAACAAATGCAAAAATCGCTTTTTTCCTGCCAGAAAAGCTTTAGACATGAAAACGCCCAGAGCTGCCAGGCTCGGTCTGTGCCCGTGGCCGTGGTGGGGCTGAGCTTTACGAGGTGCCAGGGCCTTCCTGGGCCTCCAGAACCAGCTCCCTGCTCCTTGGGTCACTTCCCAGCCCTGCTGGGACAGAGGGATGGAAAAGCGGGGACAGGGACCCAATCAAAGCTCAGGCAGGACGAGATGAAAGCTCTGTGATGTTCCGAAAAGCAGCGCGTGGAGCCTTCGCTCGGCTCCAGGGGCTGGCTTTAGAATCCCACATTTGATGCTGAGTGCAGCCAAGCCCTGCTGTCCTCAGACCCCTTCCACCAGGAAAAGGAGCTCCCTGGGCCAGTTTGGAACTGGATATGGACACACCAGCTTCAACCCCCCAGCCCGAGATCCTTTGGCTGGCTGCTGCTGGTCCTTTGACCACCCGTGGATTATTTCTTGTGCATGTATTAAAAAACCTGCAGCCCCAAAAGCTTATCCAAAGTAAAGGCTCCATGTACTGATTCCTTCAGCATTCTGGGCTTTAAACCCAAATTCTTCCCNTTTCGAGTACCTGACCAGGGACTCCTCCATCCTCGGGCCCCACCACCTGGACGAGTTCGTGCGGGTGTGGGCTGAGTACGACCCGGCAGCCTGGTACGTGCTGGGGCTCGGGGGTGGGACAGAGGGGACAGCGGGTGGGACAGAGGGGACACTGCTGTACCCGGGCACGCTCAGAGCCTGATTTAATGGGAACGACTCCAGGATTTGAGGTTCTGTCAGTGTTAAACGCTCCAATTCCCTGAGCGCTGGAGAGGAGCAAACCTGGTGTCACTGCAAGGGCGTTCCCTTCACACGCCCCCAGCCCAGCAGGCAAACCACAGCCTAAATTAAAGGATGGACGGCCTCGGTCCCACTGATCCTGGCTAAAGGGCCGTGGAGAAAAGCTAGTTAGCACTTCCAAAAGGAGCTTTTGGTTCGGAGATGAAAATCCGCAGCGCTGGAGGGAGGGGGAGCGGTTCACGCCTCATTTGTGCAGCGTTTTTCTGCTTGAGCTCCACCTCGGTGGTTTCCCAAACGCTGCGCAGACACCTCAGCAGAGGATGTGCTGCCTCTGAGTCAGGTCCTGCAGGCTCGGATTCCATCATCCCGCCCACTCCCACGGGGAATGATGCGGTGCTGCTCAGCCCTAGGCTGGTTTCCTGTAAATATGAGATTTTTGGAAACAGCCTTTCCTCGTTAAACGCAACATTTTTCCCTTGGAAGGCTCCTTGTAATGACATCAAGCTCTACGTGGGAATTTTGGCCTTTGGAGTGATATTTAGCTCTGGACTTGCAGCTGAAACTTAGGACGTGCCAAATAATCAGGATAAAATGAAATGGGCCGAAGTTTGGAGGTGTTTCATTCCTAGAGAACTCGGCTAAAATATTCCTGATTTGGGACGGGGGTTAAAGGAGGGGATGGTTCTCACACATTGGACAAGGAGATGTTTATTTTAGGGGGTTATTTTTTATTTTATTCCTTCCAAGACACAGGGGAAGCTGCACACTGGGCTTAGGCAGGGGGGCAGCAGCACAGACCCAAAACTAAGGAATTTTTTAAACTGAAGGAATGGCCCTGCCCAGTGATCAATTCTAGAGCAGTTTAATAAATTGATTTTAATAAATAAAATTATTTATTAATTAAATTAACTAACTCTTAATTAATTAATTTAATTTCATTAACTCTGATTAATAAATTGCTTTTCTGTATTGCTGCACCACAGCCCTGGTGTTGGGTTATTCTCATTTCTAGATGCTCTGTCCCAGGTCCCAGTAATTCCCTTGATATTCCATTCGGGAATTTGCTTTTTTGTTAATTTAAAGCTCTCCTCATTTTGGAGAGCTCCTCACTTTTCCTCCCCCTGAGTTCCTCTGCCATGAACCTCCTCTGGATTTGTGATGCCTCCACCTCCTCCAATCTTTCCCCTCTTTTTTTGTTCCCCTTCAGCAGGAAGTGTTTGGATAACCAACCTCTCAAACTCCCTGCTAGGCTGCAATTAAACTGCTTTCAAATCTCACTTAAAATGATTTAGGCCAACTTTAAATGCAAATTTGTTCCAAAAAATCTGCATTTCTCTGAACTGTGGGGGATTTTAACTGCTCCAAGCCACCCCTACTACCAGCTTGAATATTTACTCCACCGTTACTACCAGCTTGTAATCTCCAGGCAGACTTTCATCCCCACGAGCTCTGTGACACAGCAAATCCTCTGCGGGGATTTAGCAGGCATAAATAGCTTTTCTTTTTCCCTTTCCCCCATCCAACCCTGCCTCTTCCCACTGGAAAATCTCAGTGAGGCTGAAAACTGGGGAGTGCCTGGCTGCTCCTTCAAAACCCAGCCTTGGCTCTCCATCCGTGGGAGGAGGAACACACCTGCAAGGGCGAAACTGGGATCAGTGGGGATTTTTAATGTTTATATTCAGGAACTTTCCACCCAGAAGAGGCACCAGGGCTGAGTTTACAGGAAGATTTCTCGCTCTATTAACTCTGAGCAGAGCCTGAGTCACTCAGGGGCCAAACCTTTCCACTCTCAGAGCTGTTAATGCAGAGAATGTCCGATATTAAGATGCTAATTCTGTTGTTTCTCTTCCCTAACCCCGTTCCCTTTTCGCTCTGGTGGGAAGTTATTGAGTGTGAAGAGTTCCACTGGAATCCCATTTTCAGAAGTGGGACTAAAATCCCCACAAATCTGAAATCCTTTCACGCTTTAAGGCCTGAACTGATCCTTTAACAATTTTAATTTAAGATCTTTCTGACTTTAGAAATCTTTTCCAACCCGAATGATTTTATGTTTTGATTATTCCATGATTTGGGCTGAATTTGGTCACTCATTGATCACTTCTCCCAAGGTCTCTTCCTTGATTATCCCAAAAAAAAAAGGGAATTACAGTGTTTATCCACTTCCCATAGCTTGAGACCCTCGATGGAAGATGCTCCACAGTTTTTATATTTTTATTATATAGATAATACTTTGTACACAACCTAATGTGTATTTTACCCCTATTTCTGGTATCACCTTTGGGTTTGTTATGAAATCCAACTCCCTGGAAACTTTCCTGGGTAAAAACATTCAGAAGGAAGTAAAAAAGGCAGTTAGGAGCTGCTGTTCCAGCTGTGCCACATTCCCCAGGGGTGAGTATGGGAAAACTGCTGGATTTAGGGGTGGCAAAAGCCTTGAGCTCACAAAAACAGAGGGACTGAGAGCACAGGGTGGTTTGGTGGGGCTGGGAGTTAATCAGGGAAGGAAAGAAAACGTAATTGGATTTCTAGAAGCTTTTATCTGTTCAGTGTATAGAAAGTGAGTTCTTGATCTGTTTTATCCCTGTCCCAGTGCCCGCCCCATGGGGACACTGGGAATGTCACTCTGGCTGTCCCATTCCCACCAGTTGCCCCCCAGAGCACTCGGGAGGAGCTGCAGGTGCTCCCAAGGGAGCTCTGGGCTCTCTGGGATAACGGGAAGCTGAGGAAAATCAGATTTAAACAAGAGGTTGTGGCTGCTCCACCCCTGGCAGTGCCCCAGGCCAGGCTGGATGGGGCTTGGAGCAGCCTGGGACAGTGGGAGGTGTCCCTGCACGTGGCTTGGAGGTCCTTTCCACCCCAAACCATTCTGGAATTCTCCAACCCTGGGCAAGGATCCCTGCTTGTCCTAATTTTGTGCCGTGATCTCCCAGTGCAAAGCAGCTGTTGGTTTTCCAGCCTTCCACGGACTCTTAGAGAGCTCAGGGAAGTGTTCAGCCAGATTTTCCATGCCCTGGTTTTCCAAAATCCTTCAGAAATTGTAAGGAAAGCGTAAACTTGGTGCCTCAGTTAAACCAACACCTTTTTAGACCCACGCTTAGGCCTGGAGCCAAGACTTGCACGGTTCCATTTGATCTCCCTCTGAATTCAGTTTGGGCTTGACTGGGGAAAGCCTTGAATAGACCTGAATTCTCCACATCCCAAAAAGCAGCAACACTGAAGGAGTTCTCCCAGAATATTCCAGCCTCCTTTCAGGAACACACCAAATAAACACAGGGAGGCCAAACCACCCCAGTTTGCTTCTGAGGGGATTCTCAAGTTCGGCTCTTCTCACCCGTGAGTTGGTTACTCACAAACGATTGAGAAATGTAATCCTGCTCTTTAATTAGCTGGGGATTAATGAGAGTGACCATAAAGCTTCCGTGAGGTGTCTGATTTCTCCTACTGCTAAGGAAAGCTGGATTTTCCCAGTGCCAGTGCCCAGCGTGGCTCTGGAGATGCCATTTCTGCTCTCCCAGCAAATTCCTCATTGCCCAGGAGTCAGAGAATGGCCCTGCTGGGAGGTGACAGTGGCAGGGAAATGTCCCCAAGGTTTTGAAGCAGCTGATTTGAATCCTGGGAATAATCCATCAAAGATCTGTCATAAAATCCTGGGAATAATCCATTAAAGAGGCTCTTTGTGGGCTGCAGGCTCCGGGCATTGGGCAGCAGAGCCTGGAGGTTGATGCTCAGACACAGGGAATTAAGGCACAAGTGGGAAAGGAAACCAAATATTTGGGAAGCCTTGCACGTGGCACTGAAGGTTTCCCAGAGGAAAATCCAAGATATAAAGTCGGGTGAGCAGCTGGAAGTTCTCTCTGCGTGTGTGGAAGTGGCTCCTTCCTTTCCAGACTAACCTTTCTTTTCAGCGTGTTCTGCCCTTCCAACTTCTCCTGTTTGCCTTGGGAAAAGCTGATTCTTCCCCGTTTGCCTTGGGAAAAGCTGATTCTTCCCTGTTGGCCTTGGGAAAAGCTGATTGCAGTCGGATTTTGCTGTCGTAACCTCTGGTGTTTCCTTTCCAGCTGCCGCATTCATTATAAGGATATGTACAATTTGTTGCGTGTAATTGCTCCACCCCTGGGCTTAGGAAAGAAGTGCCCTCATAGGGTGGCCTACAAGGTTTGGAATTTCAGAGCTCCCTCCAGCATCTCTCGTCCTGGTTCTGTTTCTTTTTATCCCCTCTCCCCTCCCCCGAGTGCAAATGCAACTGGTAGAGAAAAGAAACTGGAACGTGACGAATCCCTTGCCTGAAAAAAAGGAATGATTGACTGGACTGCCTCCTTTTCCCTCCATGCATCCCTTCCCCGTCTCCTCCCACACCCCAGCTGGCTGGAACAGGCAGTTTTATGAGACAGGGAACCCTCCAGCTTCCATCCTGCTGGCTCCAGCAGGGAAAAGCATCCCAGCACCCCCAAAAATACCAGAGAAACGTCATCCCAAGGTTTCCAGGGAGCAGCCAGTTTGGTTTGGTTTTGTAGCATGGCTGCTCCAGCTGAGTGATCAACTTGGCCTTTCCTGAGCTGGAAAATCCTTGGATCTGGGCAGAGATGAGGGATGAGCTTCTCATGGTGCCACAGCCAGAGATGGCCTGGGGGTTCAATTGTGTCCCTAAATTGTGGTGGACACCCAGGGAAACCTCCTGCTCATGGCACAGCTGGAGTTCACTGCACTTGGGAGCCCAGGTGGGGAATTTGGGACAGATCTGGCCAAGAGATCAGCACAGGATGGGCTTCAGTGGGGACCCAGTTCCAGGCAGGGAATTTCTTGGAGAGCAGAGGATGAAGGAGAAGGTGGGAGCAGCCAGCCCAGAGCCTGCTTCTCTCCCCCACCCCAGCCCAGGGGTTCCCACACCTGACTGAGGATCGGGAGCTCAGAGGAGACCCCACAGCCCAGCCCAGGAGTGGGGCAGGAGCCAGGGGAGGGCTCCAGTTCCCATCTGTGTCTCTCAGCAGCCTTTAAATCAGCTCGGGGCTGGGAAAGCTGGGTGGGATTTTACCTGCAGCCACTACCAGGGACAGGAATAGATGTTTTGGGGCTGGCTGAGTTCTCTCCTCCTCCTCCATCAAAGCTTTCCATAGGAATTGAGATCTGTGTCAGGACACTGGGCTGGTGGGAAGGTTCCTGCTGGGAAAAGAGGGTTTAAGTGGGTGCTCAGGTTTTCCCTGCTGGTACAGAGGAGATGATAACACCGTCCTGCTTTTCCAGGGGTTAAAATTTAATTGATAACATCCCTGGATCCCCTCAGATGCCAGGCAGCACAGATTTGCACATTGGAATAAACAGCCAGCTCTCTGGTAAAAACCCCTGGGATGGTCACAGTCCTGCTCCCAGCTCCAGTGGGCACAAAAAGGCAAAGCAGGAATTTCTTGCTGGTTTGCACCCCGTGTGTTCCAGGCCAGGATTTTATCCACCAGCACCACCACGTGCTGAAGGGAGATGCCCTCAGCAATGCTCCCAGCTGCTCTGAGGCCTTTCCCTGTGTCTGGGAAGACACAATAAAGAGGCTTTCACACTTGTCAGGTTTAGCAGAAAGGAGGGAATGACCTTTAGTATTGACATATCTCACATTTTTATTCAATTCCCAACTCCACAAGGGATTGGAGGACATGTCACTTCCTTCTCAATCCCACTGGAGAAAAAAGATGCTCATCAAAATTCTCTTATCACAAAAGGAATGAAAACCAGAAAATACCGTTAAGTAAACATTGGCTATTATTTACATGAAACTGTGTGAAAGAATCTGACTCCAAGGTTAAAAACAGAAGGCTTAGCAAAAACCAGGGCAACATTTCCCCAAACCTCTGCAGTTCCCAGTTCTCTAACTGGGAGGAGACACCCAGCTGAGCTTGGCGTGGTGACAGACAGGTCCCACCAGGAGGGAGGGAGGAGCAGGTCCCCCTCCCACCACCCGCCAGGGGCTGGGCTCTGGTTTTGCCAGCCCTGAGTTCAGGCTGGAGTGGGAATTTGCCAAGTCCCCCCCTCAGCTTGAGGCCCAGCGTGTCCCTCAGCAAAGCCCCCACGATTGGCTTCTCCCTCGCCTCATCCCCCACCCCAGAGCCGAAGTGTCAGTCCCTGGAAGCAAAGCTGGCTGTGTTCTCCCAGCCCTGGCCCATAACTCTGCCTCCCAGCTCTCCCTGGCATGGGGACCTGACTGGTTTGGGGGTGACGGGGGGAACCCTCATCCCCCACCCCGCCAAGAGCCAGCCAGACCCAGCCCTGCCACCCCCTCTCCCCTGGGGGACATCCAGCATCCCCCAGGGGACATTGAGCATCCCCCAGGGGACATTGAGCATCCCTCAGGGGACATCCAACATCCCCCAGGGGACATTGAGCATCCCTCAGGGGACATCCAGCATCCCCCAGGAGACATTGAGCATCCCCCAGGGGACATGGAGCATCCCCCAGGAGACATCCAGCATCCCCCAGGGGACATCAAACATCCCCCAGGGGACACCAATCATTCCCCAGGGGACACCAATCATTCCCCAGGGGACATGGAGCATTCCCCAGGGGACACCAATCATTCCCCAGGGGACATCAATCATCCCCCAGGGGACACCAATCATTCCCCAGGGGACATGGAGCATCCCTCAGGGGATACAGAGCATCCCTCAGGGGACACCAACCATTCCCCAGGGGACATCGAGTATTCCCCAGGGAACATGGAACATCCCTCAGGGGACATCCAACATTCCCCAGGGGACATCCAACATTCCCCAGGGGACATCCAGCGTCCCCCAGGGGACATGGAGCATTCCCCAGGGGACACCAATCATTCCCCAGCGGACATCAAACATCCCCCAGGGGACATCCAGCATTCCCCAGGGGACACCAATCATTCCCCAGGGGACACGGAGCATCCCCCAGGGCCACCCCTGCAGGAGGAGGAGACGTTGGGCACCAAACAGCAACGGAAGCGGCGCCGCCTTTCTCCTGCCCCACCCCTGAGTTTGGTTCTGTTTCCCGGAGCAATCTGATTAACCAGATCTCTGTTCTCTTGTCTGCTTTCCCTTCTCTCTCTCCCCTCCTTTTCATTTGCTCCGTTGTGTTGCCTTTCCCCCACCCTTCCCCATCTCCCCCTGCCTCCATCCCGTTGGATTTCTGTGTCCTGGCGCTTTTGCCTCGGTGCCTGCGGTCCCAGCGGGCGCATCAGTTACACAGACATGTATGAGATGCTGAGACACATGTCCCCACCTCTAGGCCTTGGGAAGAAATGCCCAGCTCGTGTTGCCTACAAGGTAGAAAACCTCCCCAGGACCTCCTGCCCAACCACCAGCTTTTTGTGCCGTGGCTCACGTGGGGTTTCTGTGGCATTGGTGTTGTTCTTCTGGACTTTCCTGGGGCTTTCTCTGCTTTCCGAGCAAGATTTTGGATATTTTGATTTTTATTTTTTTAATTTTTATATATATATATAATTTTGGGGGTCTTTGAAACTCTGGCACATCAGTTTGTCTTTCTAAGTATGTCTCTGCTCTCTCTCAGTGTTTCTCTCTGTTTTCTCTCATTTTGCTCCCATTTAGGTTAATTTGGGGAGGGACGGTGCTAATGAGCAAATTACCCCCCCATCAGATCCCCATTTTTCTTCCTGGAGCTCTTTGTCTCACTAACCCTTCAGCAGAATGTTGGTTTTTCCTCCTCTTAATTAGACTGGCGTAATTAGAGTAGGAGTGAGCAAGCAATTAAACAGAGACAACACCAGAAGGGCTCCTTAAACACCCTCGTGGAAGAAACGACCTCAACAGAAAACATTTAGGACAGGGAGATGGAGAAATCACTCCCAACTCATCGCTGATTTGGCAAAACTTTTTCACTGAGCCACCAAAATGAATTCTGTCCCAAAGGCTGCTGCCTGGCTGGAAATTCGGATGGAGACAGAGCAGACCCAGCCTGCCCTCCCAAAAACTCTCAGGGTGCTTGGAAACTTCCATTTCCAGGGCAGTTCCTTGGAATTTTTACCACTGAACCTCACAGTTTAGAGGGAGGGGTTGCTCAGAACCATTTATCGCTGGTGGGGTTGAGAATCCACCAAACCCAGGAGGGTTTTCTGGCTCTTGGTGTCATTCCAGCCACCCCCCAGCCCCAAAACTCAGTTCCATGGGTCCAGATCACAACAGCCCCTCCTGCACTGGGGGGTTTTTCACTGAGGCCACATAAAATCAAGATTTTTGTCTTGAAGAGGCTCAAGCTAGACCCAAACCTGGGGCTGATTCATGTAGGGCAGGTAGCAGCAAGAAGAAGTTGAGATAAATCTTCCTACAAGGTCCCTCCGCAGCATGCTGGGATTTAAAATAAAAGGCAAATGAAACATCACCTTAAATCTCTCCAGTTAGGTGGCTTTGCTGTATTTGATTTGTTTCTGCCCACCGTAACTGAGCTGGAGGAACCCAACTACATCAAAACTCCAGGTCTCAGCTATTTCAGACACCAATTACCCACAGAAATCCATGGATCTGCCACCTGTGAGTTTGCATTGGTTTAGCAGAGCTGTGTCCTGTGTCCTGCCCAGATCTGCTCTGTGGCTGGACCAGAAGGATAAAACTCTCATTTCCCCCCCCTAAATCTTGTAGAATTCAAAAAGGAAGAAAACAAAAGCGGGTTAAAGAGATCCTGTGTTAAAACAGGCATTCTCAGTGAGGCTTTGGGCTGGTTTTCACAGCAGACCTTGTGCCCACAGGCACTTCCCCAGCCTGGCTTTTCCCCGAGAGTTTCCTGATATCTCCTTTCATTTGTCTGTTCTTACAGAATAAATCCCCAGAACTCGGGTACATAGGAATGGCTTCTTTTTATAACCCAGACTCCTGATTTTTCTAAGACTTGGGTAATTTCTCCCCATCTCTGGAGAAACCTCTGGGTTGTGCCTGTGTGTCAGAGATGGGTTCCAACAGCTCCACTCCTGGCTGAACATCAGATTTCTCTCCATTTGGAGATGATCACATTCATTTTACACCTCATCAAAGAGCCCTGAACTACAAAATACGGATTTGAAACCAGATCAGGATTCTCCCCGTGGATTAAAGCTGCAGTTTGGGCTGATGAAATTAAACCCTCATGGTTTAGGACTGGTTTTTGCTCCTCCCCTCCTCCACATCCATGGATTGCTGCTGGGCATCCTCCCCCAGGACTCTGGAGGGACGTGGCAGCCCCTGCCCTGCTCCTGCCAGGTGTCCCCACGATGGTGCCACTCTGGTCCTCCCACGTGGGTGAGGGACTCAGGAGGACACTGGAGTCCCCCCAGGCACTGACCCCTCCCCAGAGCCTGGATAGGGACACTGACCCCCTGCTCCTGCAGGTGTGGCTCAGTGCCAGCAGCAGCCAGGGCTTTGTCTCTGCCCTATTTTCGCCCTCTCCCTCTGAATTTTAGAACCCCAACTCTTCTGTCCAGCAAAAGCTCTTCTGTCCCACACATCCCCCCTTCTTCTTTCCATGTCTGTTTTCCCCAGTCCTTTTCCAAGGTTTTGTGTGTTTTCCCCATGTCTTTGTTGCCTTCTCAGTACATCCCCACTGGTTTTTGTTTGGATTTCCCCCTCTTTGCAGCCTCCCTGGCTGCTGTCCTTCCTTGCTGATGTTTTCTGGTTCCCCTTTCTCAGCTGTTCTCCTGGCTCAGCCTCTGCAGCTCCGAGCTCGTGGCTTTGCTGCTCCCTGGGGGTGCATGCCTGGGACCCTCGGGATGCTCTGCTCGGGCACAGGAGAGCTCCATCCTGCACTGGATGGGAAAGGAACCCAAATTCCTGGGTGCAGTTCTGGGCCACTCACAGCAAGAAGGGCCCTGAGGGGCTGGAGCGTGTCCAGGGCAGGGAACGGAGCTGGGAACGGGCTGGAGCCCCAGGAGAGGCTGAGGGAGCTGGGAAGGGGCTGGAGCCCCAGGAGAGGCTGAGGGAGCTGGGGAAGGGGCTCAGCCTGGAGAAAAGGAGGCTCAGGGGGGCCCTGGTGGCTCTGCACAAGTCCCTGACAGGAGGGGGCTCAGGGGGGGTCGGGCTCTGCTGGCAGGGAACAGGGACAGGAGCAGAGGGAATGGCCTTGGGCTGGGCCAGGGTGGATATGTGGAAAATTCCTCCACAGGAAGAGTTTTCAAGCCCTGGAAGAGGCTTCCCAGGTGGAATCAGCACCCCTGGAGGGATTTAAAACCCTACAGAGGAGGATGTGGCACTTGGGGACATGGGTCAGTGGTGGCCGTGCAGTGCTGGGTCAGTGTTTGGACTCAACCTTCTTAGAGGTCTTCTCCATCCTACATGATTCTGTGATTCCATGAATTTTAGAGTCTTTTCTATCCCGTCAGATGAAAAGAGGGAAGAAAACCTCTTTGGCTTCACTCTGGTGTCTTAGGGTTTGCTCCTTGTCCCTGCCCATGGCAGGGGGTGGAACTGGATGAGCTGTGAGGTCCCTCCAACCCAAACCATCCTGGGATTCTGTGATTCCTGGGATGATCCCAGACCTCCCCCAGGATGCAGCGAGAGGGAGGAAGGCCATGGAGAGCCTCTCTGAAGCCAACAGAAGAGTTAAACCCGAGTAGAACCACTCCAACTAGGTCGGGGTGAATTATTCATAACAAATAATTTATTCACCAAACTCAGCCTCATTTCCCACCGCTGCGCTCCGTTGTCCCGAATTCCTTCCCGTCTGGGGATCATTCCCAGAGCAGTTCCTGGCCCAGAGGCTGACGGGGTGCTCTTAATAATTCAAATCCACCGGGGTGCCAGTAGTTTTCCAGGCATTGTGTGCTCCTCTTCCTGCTCAGGGAGCAGGATTTAGGGTGCAGCGACTTCTTCTGGGGCAGGCTGGGAGCCAGCAGGACACCTTTGATCCCGGGATGAATTTTCCCCCTAATTCCTCCAGCACTTTCCCTGCCTGTTGGGCCGTTATCCAAGGAGTTCCCGAGCTGAGCTGAACGGGAATTAATTCCTGATCTCTAATTCCTGCCGCAGATCTTTGGTTCCCCGTTTGTTCATGGCAATTAAACAGCGCCGGGAGCTGCGGGGGGGACCCGGCCGCGCCCGGACCCGCGCACCCCGCGCTGCTCCCGACCCCGCCGCTCATCAGCTCCCCCTCGTTATCAGCAAAGCGCTAATTAGGAGACTCTGGAGACCACGGCGCGGCTCCTGCCTCTGGGGCCCTGTCCTGCCGGAGCATTAATGAGCTCCGGAGCCGCTTAATTAACGCGGGGCCGCGGGAGCGATCCCGGGAGAGCGGAGCGGGGACCCCACCCGCGGTTCCCACCCGCGCCTGGAGGGCAGCGGCCTCGGGGAAATCCTTCCCTGCCGGCTCAGGGCACCTCTGAAGGATTTCCACCTCTTTTTTCCCTGCCGCTCATCGTTTTCTCCTCTAGCCTGGTTCTCATTCACCGGAGCACCCCTGGGTCGTGGCTGGCGGTGCCCAGCGCCTCCCCAGTGATGCCCGTTCTGTATCGGCGCGGGGAAGGAGCGGCAGGCTTCTAAAATTTCCTTCTGGGCTCCAGAAAGATGGAAAATTATCCGAATTAGAGTTCGGGGGTTTTTTTCCCCCTGTTTGTTTTGGTTCAGTTATTTTTGTTGCTGTTGGGATTTTTTGGTTGGTGGTTGTTTCGTTTGGATTTCCCCTCTCCTTTCCCCTTTCCTTTCCATTTTTCCCTTCCCTTCTGTCTTTCCTTGCCTTCCCCCCTTTTTGCCTTTCCCTTCCCTTTTTCCCTCCCCTTTTCCCCTTTCCCCTTTT